>VYXD01012922.1:216794-466099 GCA_013397195.1 Hylia prasina
GCCGGGCGCGTCCCCGCCGCGGCCTACGAGTCCCAGGATGCTGCGGGGCCGTGCGCGCCCCCGGCGGCGCGGCCTGTGCTGCCCCGCCCGCACCCGCGGTGCCGCCGGGGGCCCCCGCTCGGAGAGAACCGTGGTTCCGCAGAGGCCGAGGTGTGAGCTGGGTTGGAAGAGTCTTTCAACATCACCGAGTCCAACTGTGAACCCAGCAGTGCCCCTGTAACGCCCAAACCGCATCACCCGGCGCCAGAGCCCGACGCCTCTTGAACGCCTCCGGGGATGGTGACTCCTCTCCCCGGGCGACCTATTCCAGTGTCTGACCAGCCGAACGGTTCAAATCTTGTTCAGATATCTATCTGGGTATAGTTTTTCATTTATGGGCGAAAAGATTACGTAGCTAGCAATTTCATTGTGAATATGCAGGAATTAGTAGTCAAATGCCTTCACAGATCTCATCTTTCAGTCCTTGGTTTATAATGTTCTCTGTCATAATGATAGCGCTGTCTCGCCCAAGACAAAAATGTTTTCCCACCTTCCAGATTTGGGTTTGTACACAGAATTTGTAGAAGTTTTTTGCCAACTTTGAAACTTAGCCGCTAAGAACATGAAAAAAAAAATTGTGAAACTGGTGTCTACAGGACTGTATTATTTGAAAAGCTTAAAATGATTCCTTGACATGGTTGGTCTTGTTAGAATTTAAGAGTAACTTAAAACGTAAATGAATTCAAAGCAAAATACAGCACTTTAAATTTCAGTATTGTCAAACTGAGAAATTTCAAGGTGAGAACATTTCTAAAGTTGCTTTTAAATGTGAGGTTTGTTACTCAAAACAGGCGGTAACAAACAGGTATTTTATTGAAAAATTTCAGTAATAGATATTACACATACATCAGACTTTGTGTGGACTGATGTTGGATGCCATTATTATACTGAACTGTGTAAGTGGAGATACTTTGGGTAAGGCATGTTTGTTGATTCAGTTGTTTATCCAAAAAGCTAATTCTTTCCAGAACTTGGAAATCTGTAGCCTATGTTAGAATGCAAGTGTAATTCACTTAGGAGGATGTGGCCTGGTAGTGAAATTGACGTGCTTTGTTGCCAGAAACACATACATTGCAGTAACATACCACAGGAAGACCTGTTTATACACCCTGCACAAAGAGAAAGGAGAAGAGAAGGCCTCAAACACAGATTAGCAGATTTCCTACTAGAAAAGTCCACCCAGGTATAAAGCATTTTGAATATTCCAATAATCCTGAGGATTATGTTATACTGATTGTGTCAGTGGTTGCCTTTAAATACAAGCTGGTTTTAATTTCTTGTGTACTTTTTAGCCTGACACACTTGAAGATTAAGAATTATTTTTATTGCTTCTTTCCAGCATTGTCTAAAGTGGTAAAAGATGCTGCGGTTCTTCAGCTCTGGGAGGACAGGGATTAATATAGTGCTAAACTCAGTAGCAGCAAGATGAAAAGAGGATTTTTGGTCAAAACAATAAGGGAGGGAAAGTTAATGCAGAATAAACACTGTAGACAATTGAGAAGAGTAAAAACCCTCCTGTGGAGGATAATTGTGGAGTGTTAGTTAAGGGCGCATACACGCCCCTGGAGCTGTGTGATGACAGAGGGCTCAGTGTGAGCTCTGGGGACTCAGCCAGCTCTCAGGGCATGGAGCAGCAGGAACCACTGCTCTCCAGCAGCAAAAGGAATGTGTGAGGTGCTGTCCAAGGCCAGATCCAGCAGTCACAGCTGCCTGGAGTGGAGCTGCAGCTGTTGGGCTGGTTATTTCTCAGTTCCCTCTGACAGCCACTGATGGTGACTATGGGCAGGGGAGGTAGCTGAGGGGCTGGGAGTGCAGACTTCTGACACTTCCCACTGGGTCATTGGCATACACTTCCCATATGGAACATCCCAAATGGGTCAGATGGGCTCCATCAACTGGCTCACTCCCACCACACCCTAACCACCCTCATGAATCTTCTGAGAATGAGACAACTTTCTAAGGCAGAAAAATCCCTGTGTATATTTGGAGTCTTACACAAGTCCTAGGACAGGCCAAACCAGCTGAATCAGTAAAGCTGAGGTGGACGTTTCCATATGAAGTGAAACACATTTGATGTAGAGGAATTTTCCCACTGATTTCAGTGGTTTTGGTTCTCAAAATGCTGCTGTTAATTAGTTGCTACCCACATCCTATACAGAGACATAATTCATGTCAAGCTTTGTTATTGTCCATAATAACAACTATTCTAGCAGAGGCCCAAACATAGGGACATTTTCCTTTTTTTTTGCACTGAAGTTCCTTGAAAATGGCTGAATTCAAATAATTTAAAATTTCCCCTGAGAAGGGTGTGATTTTAAATCAGCTCAGCTGGGTGTCCAGTTGTGAGTAGAAACCAGGAGCTATAGGATATCAGCAGAGGGCTGCATGCATGTGCATGATCAGTGTGCAGGGAAAGAGGGACCTGGGTGTAACAGCCAGCTTCATGGTATCAGCAATATCCTCCTAATGCAGACGTAGCCCTGAAACCTGTGACTACACAGTACCTCCCTAAGTTCTGCCTTTGGCCCAGATGCAGTCAGGGAAACAGCTGAGCCTTCTGACATAGCTTCTCTGCCACTAAACTTGCACAAATCTCCTCTGAGTAGCAGAGCTCAAAAGCACAACCACATTCTCTTCTTTTTTTAAAAAGCTTAAGAAATTTGTTTCAGTCTATAAACCTAGCATTTATCATCATCCTTCAGTATGGTATTCTTCTATTTCTGGAACAGCATTTTTACTTGGGCCCGCCTTGCTGCGTGCCAGCTAAAACTCTCCCCATCAGGCTCTGTAGTAATTAGCTACACAGGGACTTAGGCTTACTGCCAGCTCAGTCCCTTTAGCTGAACCAGGAATAACATGGGGAAGAAAAAGCAACAGTCAGAAAACAGCAACAGAGGGGGACACTGGACAATTCACATGTCACCTGTACAATGCTTGCATGCTTGTACCTCATGGTGTTTTTTCCCAGCAACAGATCCACCACCTCTGGGTGGTGGGTGCTCTGTCTGCTCCTTCACTGAAGCACTGCAAGTCGTTGCATGGCCTCAGCTGCTCTGGGTTGCTAACAGCCCTAAATAGCTCTTTAGGGCCACGCTTACCATAGGTAAACCCTTTTGCTGGCCTTGTTTCATTCTGAGGCTCCCTTGCCAGCTCAGGATAAAGGTAGCTCCCCTCTGCAGCTGGCTTGTTCCTGTTCCTCCAGTGTTGAGTCACTAGTTAAATCTCACTGCTGAGCTGATCTGAGTGGGGTTTATCTGGGGCCTCACACTGGCTTCCTGCTTTGATAATAACCAACCCCGTTGACTACTAATAGATAAATGATGAGGTGATGCTGTGGCAGCATTTACACCCAGTAACATTTGCCCTGAAGGGTTAGCAAGTAAATAAAACATAGAACCATGTTTATGTTGTCATGTCTCTTCCCAAATGTTTTCCTCTCTAGACTAAACAACTCTCTCTACTTGGAAGCTCATGGATTCAAGGGTCTGTTTCTGCTGCAGTACGCTGCAATCTCTCTGACTTGTTTACATCTGTATTTAAGTGAAGGGCTCAACAGCTGACAACTGCAGTCTACTTTACCCGCACTGGCAGCTGTACTTGTATTTACTGTGTTTTGTCATAAACACTTCCACTGATGCAATGCAAAATGGCATTTTTAAAAATGCTTTATGCTGTTGATTCTGCTTCTATAGTTTTGTTATCTAGCGTGGTATTTACCCAGTTTGTGTGCTGGTACCTTGCTCTGTGACAATGTCTTGTCCTTGAGTGTATTTGTTGTGTTATTTAATTGCTACCCTTTTCTGTATATTGTCAAGATCCTGCAAAGCCAGACTTGGTCCTTCAAAAATATTAGTGCTCTGCACATTTCCTCCCATTAAGAAAATGTTATCATCTTTGGATGAAGCAAGCTTGAGAGAAAAACATTTAGGCAAAATTATGAGAACTTCAGGTTTCGTTTATTTCAGGAGCTCCAGCGGGTCGGAGTTTCATTTTTCTGTACTTTTGTTTCATTTATCTTATGTTCTCCTTATTCTACTGGAACATTGCTTAGTGAGCTGATAGGGGAAATGAGGAAGACTATAATGCATACTAAAAGTCCTAGAAGTCAGTTTCCATAGTTATGTCTGCAAAAGTTTTACACCAGTAGATAAGTTTATTAGTACATTTTATAGCATTTTTATTGCCATTGATTATCCCTTTGTGCCACCCTTGCTATCTTAACAACTGTTTAATATCAGATGACTCATTGCTTTTAGCCATATGGGAGGAAAAATTAAAAAAACACAATTACTGAGTATGCCATATGCGTATGCTATGTGGGATGTTGTAAGAATGGAAAAAGTCTAAGGAAGAACTTCCTGGAGTCTGGAAAGGGCAGATGATAATACCACTCGGGAATCCTCCGGTGGGGAAGAGAAAAGCCAGTGCAGAGTTTGTGGTGAGTTTGGGTAAAATGCTTTGTGGTATTCCTTTGTGGTTATGATTGCATACATTATTCAAAGAAAATAAATACAACTGTGAAAAGCAGCTTCCCTGGTTATGCTGATCTCTTGCCTGAAAAGTCAGGCAAAGTGCCTCATTGTATCTAAAGTCTTTAAAAATAAATTAATTCCCTGGAAGCACATTAGCTGCACATGCATTTTAGATTGAACTATCACCTTTCTATTGACATATTAATGCAAATAAAGTTATCTTAAAAAATAAGAATGTTCAGATCTTGTGGTTTTGTTTGTTCAATGGGCAAAAATCTTATTACAATATTTTAAAATCTCTTGCCCAAACATTAAGTTGATATACTCTTTAATACCCTGATGTTTTGTCTTCCTGCTATTTTTCTGAATAGAACCATTATCTTTTTTCAGGGATTGAAAGTACACGAAGTACACTGGTTCTCCACAACAGTACAATGAGTTTGCAGGAGGCTGGACTGTTGCAGCAAGTTTCCAGATCAGCCAAAGGTCTGTCACATAATTTTGACTAAGCCAAGGTGTTGACTAGTTGGTCACTGAATGACCTCTTTATTTATTTATTTATTTATTTATTTATTTTTTTTTTTTCTTTTTCTTTTTCTGCGCTGCTCAGGTACCTGTGATCAAAAACCTCCTAAAAATTAAACACATGGTTAGCTGAACATGGATCTGTAATAAACATCATTCTGGCTCAGACAGATATAGTGCCAGAAGTAGAAGTGCAAGATGTAAGAGCACAGCAGGTACATATGATGCTTCTCTGTGATGAGGAGAAGCTCCAGTAACTGGAAATGTTTAGCCTGAAGAAAAGGAAGCCCAGGTGGGACCTTATTGGTCTCTACAACTACCTGAAAGAAGGCTGTGGTGAAGTGGGCAGCAGTCTCTTCTCCCAAGCAGAAAAGTATAGGATGAGAGGAAATGGCTTCAAGTTGGACCAGGTGAGGTTTAAATTGGATATAATGAAAAATTTCTTCACTGAGAGGGTTGTCAGGCATGGCACAGGCTGCCCAGAGAAGTGGGTGAGTCACCATCCCTGGAGGTATTAAAAGGATATGTAGATGTGGTGCTTAGGGACATGGTTTAGTGCTGGGCTTGGCAGTGCTGGGTTAACAGTTGGACTTGATGTTGACTTTTTCAACCTTAATGGTTCTACAGTTCTAAGAATTGCTACCTTAGTCTGTTTGGAACAAAGTTCCCTATGTGCCACACTCTTGTTCTCAGAGCTTTACATTTTTTGGTTTGCAGACAAGGTGAGAATCTGTATTGGTCTGTGGTCCTGTTTCATTCATTGCACCAGGACCTGTTCCGAGGACTGTGTTATGCCCATAGGTGGGACAGGGAGACCTCTTGGTTTGTGTTACTTACAAAGTTAAGTGTGATGTACTAAATATTAAAAATAACATTAACATTTGCATTAGAACACAGGTATTTAGTGGAAGAATTTGGTTTATGATTTCATGTAAAGCCCATGTGGCTTGAAAAGTCTAACATCAGAATTCTTTGTTGACATTATCTTTATTGAAGCATGGATCTTTAGCTTGGTTCACCATAAAGTGAAGCATTTTATTTATGATAATAGACAGCTTAGGGCTATAGGGGCATTATAATGTTGCTGGTGTAGATACAACTTTATCAGAAGATACAAACATGACCCGCAATAGAAACAAACACCAAAGAGAACACAATGAAACGTTCACTGTTTACAAATCACTTCATTACTACAGACACCAAATGGCAGTTACTGTAAGTAAATCAGTTTCAGAGAACTGACTACATTTCGATAGGGAATTGGGAATTTCTGTTTGGGGCTTAATCCACAAATCCTTAGTAGAAAAAAGTTTAATGTCAAGCATTCTTTTTTTATCCACAAAACAATGCTAACCAACAGACATATCAAAGAATAAGACCGAAGGATATCAACGCCTTTACAACTACTTTTTGCAATTATCTTCTGGATTAGGTACTTTGATGATTTTTTTAAATACATTTTGTAAGAAGGTAAATAGCCCAAAAATCAGCAGCAAAAATATTACAACAACAAAACAAGTAAATACAGTGCCAATGTGTCATGTTGTAGAAGAGAATACAAAGAGGACAAACAATGATAACTTAATCATATAAAATGACACAGAGCTGAAATACAGTGCACTTAAATAACTATATGACAATGAATGTTAAATTCTGTACTTAGTATGTAGGTTTTTATAAACATAAAATCTGAAAAGTCTTTGTGCTTAAACTTTTTTTCCTGTTAAACAGAATTAGTTGCTTACTTCCAATACTGCCACTGTAACTGATATTACAACAGATCACAATTTTCACAGACACATCAACATTAAAACATTTACCTATGAGAAAATAAGTCACTTCTCATTAGTTCACAGTGCGAAAAAGTGGTGTACACTCTGTCTTGAAAAAGGCTTTCAGTTATTCATCAAGCCAGTTGCAGAAAAGTCCTGATACCAGATGCAGTGCTAGATTTAAAGAATGGAAAGCAACACATCACATGTTGGGAGGAAAAGAAAATAAATTTCTCGTTTCTTCATGGATATCGTCTAAGTGACCTTCGTCTTCTGTTGTAGAAATGCCTGAGCCCATGTTGCCGTGAAAAATTCATCATGTAATTTTGTTTGCGAGTGCTGTTGAAATCAAAGGGTGAAAGAAGAGTGTCAGTTTATGTGTGGTGTAAATTCTTTTGTAGCAGTGAGCTAGTGGGACTGATTCTTTGTCTGTGCACGACTTTTCAAGTCTGTGCAAACTGGTGTGAAGCACACCCTTTGCTTAACTGCAAAGGTAAGAGGCAATTGAGAATCTGTCCCACTTGGCTTTTATTTACAGTAAGTTATCTTAGGGAAAAGTTAAGAGCTTTCAGCTAATGAAAACTGGTGCTGCCTAGGGCCAGATTCACTAAAACTGTATGCACATTTCATAGCATTTCTCTGTGGGGTTTTATCCTTCAGTTATCCTTCTGTCTTTGATCATTAACTGCTTTATCTTGAGGACAGAAGAAAAGCTTTACTCCATTTCATTATCTTCATCTTTTACCATACAGGAAGTGAAGTACAACACTTTTATTCAGATTAATATTTCCCTCCCCTCTTATGCACCCTCTTCCAGAATGAAAGGAAGGTCTGGGAAATAAGCGTCATCATGTCTGGCCGGAGACCAAGCAAGAGAGCCCATCTGCAGCTGAATTTAAGAAGGCACACTTGTTTGGAAGACCTACCTGCAGTACAAGGCCCATCCCACCTAATGTAGGTTTCTACTTCTCCCACTGAGGGAAGAAGGAACCATGAGAGGGCAGATCTGTGAAGTGACGACCTGCAGCCAACAAATTTTCCATTTGTGGGTTCAGGGAATGTTTTCACTAGTAAGTTTTGTCTGTGAGTAGGAAGTGAATACTCATAATGTAGTAAGTCAGACTTTCCTCTCAAGTGCATAAACATATTTTTAATGAATATGGCCCTTAGGAAAAAGGAGTAATTGTATGCTTTGCAAAATACTTATGATTCTCCACAAGCAAAACCATGTTTTGCTGTAGTAAGCTAATTTAACCTAAAACGACCTGTCTAACAAAATTATGCCCTTTTCATGAGCTAATCTTGAACACAATTGACTAAATTGATTAATAGTTGCCGTGTCAAAATCTAGATTATAAACCTCTAAGCAAAACAAAGTAATTTCCTGACTAGTTTTCCAAGGCTTTGCAATTTTTAATTTTTGGTGGGGTTTTTTTGCCACTGTAATGTACATACAAGAATGAAATAAAGACCAGCTCCTGGTGACAATGAGAGAAAATGTACACTTGGTAAAACTTCTGGCACTCTCACAGTAAAGTAGAGCTCTAGAGCATCTGGCAATTGAGGGAGGGGTTAATGTTGACTTATTCAAGTGAAAAGGAAAGGTCTGTGCTGATTTGTGAGTTTTGTGTGAGAGATCGATAGTGGTGAGTTTATGTAACTTTAATGCCACTTGGTAGCTCAAGTGCAAAGCAGCACTGAACATCAGTCTTCATTCTGGTCCCTAAGCCATCAGGGTGGAAGGTCACCCTCACTCCAATGCCAGGTGTCACTGATGAAGGCAGGAGGGAAATTATGACCCCAAACCCGCTCCTGACAGTGGCTGCCACTGGTCATGGAGCTTGAAGTAGTTCCTAGTTTTTCCTTCCCTTTAATTCCCGTTGCCTGGAAAGTGGGTGGTTCCTCAGACATAGGGCTTTCAAGGCCACATCCCACCTCTCAGGGGAACATCCTAACCATGAGGTGAGGATAGAGCACCTGTCTGCTGGGAGAAGGCTGCTCTGCAGGCAAAGTACAGCAGATGGGCCTGGGAGAAAGCACAGCCCAACTCTGAGAAACTTTGCTCTTTGCTCTGGGTACGTGGGACCAAACAGACCCTGCCAAAGTGTTTGGCTGAAAAAACTGCCGTTTCTGGACTTGGTTAAATTTAGGAGTGAGCTTAGTTTGGCGAGCCTCAGCTTGGACAAGACTTGGACAGATGGGGCACATGCTGGGCTGCAGTCCTTGGCCCAGGAGCCTTTTCTATCCTTCTTTGTTCTGCTTATGTTCAGCAACAACTCAGCAGAGATGTTCAGGACTCGTTTTGGACACTGCTATGTGCACCTGGCCTCTATTTCACTTCAAATGACCAACCATTTTGTATCTGGCCTTAGAGGGATGGTGAATATGTTTAAAACAATGAACAAAGAAAGAAAAAAGAAAATAAAGAACTGAAGAAAGGAACAAAGAAATGCTTACCTAGTAATGTAGAAAAGATTTGCTTTTTAAATGTATATAATTTTGCTCCATTGGAAGATGATCAAGGTGTTAGAAAGAAGCATATATTTATGCCTTACACTGAACACCATAGCAGTACAGTGTGTAAAAAATAAGAGAAATCTAAGTTATCAGGAACTAAACGCTTTTTTTCCCCCTTGCATTAATGCAGTTCAGACTTGTCCTCACTGACATGAGACAGACTTGCCAACTACTGGTTGGATGCCACAGAAAAACCTTGACGCCTACTGTAGAAATACCATGGTTTTCACTCTTTCCATGGGTAAATACATATATCCTATGCATTACAGTATTGTATCATATAGCACCACAAAATCAGAGTAGATCTATATTTTTTGAATTAATTTTATATATTGTATGTGTTTATATATTTTATATAGGAGGCAAACACTGTCACATAAGAGAGACGAATAGTGCTTTATAAAATCACAAGAATAATTATATAATATAGTCTGCAAGAGTACTTACACATTCCTTGCATTTGGTGGATGCAAAAAATGTTTTCAATACTCCTAGTAGTGATTTTAATTTCAAATTTTATTTTCACAGAATGATTCAAGGCTTTACTATTCTTCTGCTGTTGTTTTCTTGTTCAGAACACCCCAAATGTGCTGGGCAACATCAAGCTATATTAGGAATAGACCCTTCCATGATGGAGGGTGTGGTTTTTAGAATCAGTGGCAACATGAAGACTGCTTTGTGAGTGTGTAATGGACTTGTCAGCACCTGCTGACCTTTCTGTCTTTTCTGTGCATTCACTGAACCATCAGTCAATCAGAGAAATTCAGATCCAAGATCTGTGATGTACTGATGAAGGACAAAGCAAAAAACCAGTTAATAGAAGTGACTGCTGTATAATCTGTTTGACAGTTTTGACTGCACTACAAAAAATCAACAGAAGATAATACTGCTTGAATTTATGTAGGAAACCCTAAAAAAATGTTCCAATGAAGTACCTGGAGTTGAGCTAGTTGGAGGAAAGCAATATGCAGCCAGTACAGAAGAGCAAAGACAAAACTATCTAGGGCATGTTCAAAAAAATACTTACAATAAAGCAATTTATGAGAAGGAGTCTCTCTGAACTAAAGTCTCTTTAGTATTTAGTAGAGCATTATGTTTATTGTGTATTTCCTAAAGCACAATTTGAACTACAAGGCTGCAATTTAAAGTTTATGAAAATGGAACATAGCTAAATGGAATGAAAAATATGCAGTACATAACCCCAGTAAATATTAATGTCATTCATTATTTGTGTGTTTTTAGTTGACGGGGCACAAAACAGGAACAAAATAGAAACAAAAATATTTGGATAACAAAATTAAACATGAAAAACGCCTTAGAATACAGCAAAGGTATGTCCCTCAAGACTAGGTTTGGAATAAATTTTGATGCTGAATTACAAATGCTTTGTTAGGCAGGAACTGTAATGAAAAGAGAAATGTGCTCTGGCTGAAGTTCAGGGGGCTCATATCAATGGCAAATATTGGCTTTGGTGGAGTCAACACTTGAACCCAGAGCTCAGTAACTATACTGGTTAATGGTATCTATTAACTGCAACAGCACAGAGCAGCTGGGTTACATGAGATGAAAGCTCTACCTGGGGGCACTGGTTCTGTGTCTAAGGGGCAGGTGTGGCCATGCCATCGTGCAGATTGACTGACATACACTGCCTGACTGCACCTGCATCTCTGTGGTCATTTATTACCAAAAAAGTGGGAATTGCCCCTTGGCTGCCCATACAGTGCTCCCTGTTTCACTGTACCCTATTAGAAGCAGAAGAAGGAGTCACATCAGTGAGTTCCCATCCCAGCCTAGTGATATTCCCACTGCAGTATGGCACAATCTGTGGAACAATTTCTGCTATGTTTCACTTCCCCCAGTGCTTGCTGAGGAAGTGCTGCAGAATCAGGGCCCTCAGGAGCTATGTGGCACATCTCAGAGTATAAATGATTTTCCACCAACCCATCATTGACAAGACTTTGTGAAAGAGCTGTAGCTGTAACAGAAACATACATTTAATATAGATTCAGGGAAAGTACTTACCTTATTCTAGTGTAAAACCAATGACAGCAAACAATGAAATACAACACAAGTTAGAAAATGCCTTTCAATGCATGCAGCACTGTGATTAGTCATAAAACCCTGATGAGGTTTAGAGGCAATATAGGACTTTTCGTCTCTTTTGAAAATAAAAATTGAACAAATTATTTCCTCAGATTTCAAATCAATGTTTAGATTTTTATTTTCTATAAAATTCAGCATGCACTTTTTAGAAACATAATAGAAATGTAATAGAAGCACAAACAGCATAATTAAATTTGGCATAAATGTTGTGAATATTCAGGTAGTCATTACAGTAGTAATGTTTGAACTACTTATGTTGTTTATCATAAATATATTGATACTTAATTTAAATGCATTTTTCAAATCTTTGCTTTTTACTAAAAAAAAGGAAGCCGATAAAAATGCTTTTCCACATGAGCACTTCTTGTTAAATCTAGAATATATAATTTGTATTTAATTATTCCAAGATAAGGATAAACTTTCTTTGCACCAAATGCAACATAACTTCTCACTAAATCATTTGTGCCAAAAATGTGAGAATATCTCAACAATGAAGAGCATGGAGTGATAGCTATGGAGGAATTCATTCTGTTATCTATCAGTTAACCATAAAATAGTAGGTGGGGATAACATTTCTTGCATTCCTTGCACAACATAAATTCATTTGGATCACATAACAAGTTTTGGGGTAAAGAAAACAATATCAGACCCTTAGTGTTCATCTTATAACTATCTCCTTTACTTCTCAGTACCTTTGTCTTTGAATTAAGTTAATGAGATGTCTCTAAGGGCCTGCCCTATACACAAAGACATGGCAGTTGTGTAATGCACATGCAGAGAAGTGTGAGGTGTGTGTGCAGTGGGCAGGCTGAGAGCTGTGCTTCCAGAGAAGAACAATGTGCAAATGAAATGCAGAATTGGACATGGGCTCTTCTTAGGGCAGAAGTAAGGGGCACAGAAAAACACTCTTTCTTAAGCCTGGGATAAAATACTTTTTTATCCTAAGAAGAGCCACATAGAACATACGGGAGTTGTGCCCAAAGCTTTCTTTACAAATGGAGAGAAAAAATGCTGCACCTAATGAGGAATAATCAGCACTAGCTATAAAAGGGACCAGACAACTTAACAACTTGTATCCTCTCCCCACCACAGGACAGACATCAAATGTTGTTAAGTTGGCAAGATCAATTTAATGTATAACATTGTCAACACAGGTATTTGGTTTCACCTGTTTAACAGAGGTGCTCAATTTAAGCACCATTTGCAGCTGCATCACAATCTTAAAAATATTGCTTTTTTGTTGAGTGATTCAAATAGTTCATTCAAAAGTGGAATGATTTTAAGTAAGATACAAAAGCATCCATCTTTGGCCTTTTTTATCACTGTCAGGTATTTTGCATGCATGTATAATCTGGAGGTTGATTTTTTTTCCCCACAGCAATTTTCTTGGGGGCAAAAGGAATCAAAGAAATGGCATCCTGAAGGCATGTTTGCTGGTGAGAGGATGGTGGCCCTTGACTCAGAAATCAGAATTCAGTTGAACTGGACTGTCATGACCCTGGCTGTGTGTCAGCTGTCACAGTATCTGCACTATGACTTGTCAGCTAGGCCTGTGATAGAATTTCAAATCTTTGGATTGCTGAGAAGAGTTGGGCCATGAAAGCATATATTCACAGATATGCCCCTGGGGTGAGCAATGCAGAGAGGAGCAGGGACATCCTCTGTTTTGGATGGGAAATAAAATCAAGAAAATCCTTATTTGCTTTACAGCCCTACAGATCAGCTCTCCCTGCTGGCAGGTGCTTTCCCTGCTTGCCCTCTTACTGCCACCTTAGTCCGCTCAAGGACAGTGTGGCTCACTAGTGTGTGGGCTGAGGAAAAGCTGGCACAGCACCTAGGTGTGCACCTGGGGGTGCAGGCAGCCAAGACAACATGTAGGCTGGGAAAATGAGGCCTCTGTCAGCCCACAGGGTAGTGAATAAAACACAAGAGGAGATGTGTGGGAAGCCAGGAATTTATCTATGTCCCAAACTATACCTCCTTGCTCTAACACCTCACTGGCTGAGGCTTGCCTGCTGCATCAACATGGGTACACAGGTCACAAACATGAAAATCTAGGACTGAAACCAGGGCCAGTGAGGATAATTTTGATGGTTCTGGAGGGAGTTCTGTATGGGGTCTCATCCAGGCAACTGGTGGAATGCAGGGTTGTAAGGGGACTGAATATAGACTGGACATGGACCATCAATGGGTTTTTATCCAGGGATGTTCATGGCCTTCTGAGACCAGACCAGAGTTCCAACAGAAATTACTTCCAATTTAGGAGGCACAGATGTTTCCTAAAGTATCCCAGCTTTGGGATGAATAAGCCAGACAGAAGCCTACCGACCCTCCAATGACTCTCTGTAGAATTACAGAGAGTAATGGGAGGATGCAATTACAGAACCCTGGTGAATGGTTTAAGTTCAGGCTGTGCCTCTCTGGAGTCCTAACTGAGAACCCTGGGTGGCTGTTGTGCAGAGAGCTCTCCCTCAGAAATCTTGATGGGAAGAGAGAGCACCCAGAGAACTCTAACTCCTCCCCTCTTGCTGGAGAGCTGCCTGGGAAAGGGGGCTTGCTCTTCCCAGGAGCAGGCAGTGCCTCTGTACCCTTCATTGGAAAATGAAGGAATATTAAAAATGAAAGACAAGTCCTATCCCTAGTGCTCACTGTGTGATTTCTGGTAGCCCTAGTGTGTGCAGGATCATCTAGGGTAAGTACTAACAGATGCTGATCCAGGCTCCCTTCTGATACCCTGAAGCACTCCATGGAGGTGACTGAGTGTCTTCATCATTTAACAGGGGAAGAAACTGAAGTGCTGGGGATAAAGTGATCAGTGTGAGGTGGCCAAGTGAAATAGCAGAGCTACAGAAAAACCCAGGTGAGAGTATTTATTGATAAGGAAGTTGCAGGTTACTTCCAAATAAAGTTGAGTAGGCCTAAAGAATATTTTGATGAATTACAATGTGCAGATAGAACTTAAGCAAACCAGAGGAGTTAAAGGCACCTGTCAGGTCTGGGAACATGCCAGCATAGGAACCTGATGCACCATGGCATGTAATTCCGCCCTTCCTGAGAGCAGCATGTCTCGTGTTGTAGTTAGTAGGGACTGGAACTCTACATCTGGCCTTTGGGGAAATAAGTTGTCATGGCACCATGTTTCACAGGACTTGGTAAGGGAGAAATCAGTCTAGTTTGGTCTGTCATTCTCTGTGGATTGTACCAGATGTCATTTGAACAAGGATTGTACCACCTGAATTGTGGAATGTCAGATGTCACTTGAAATCCTCTGTCTCTAGCCTGATATTTAGGACAATTTTCAGAAGAGCTTTAGAGCTCTTTAACAGGACTAAAATAATAGAAGGGAGGAGACGCTGTCTGCCCAGCTGGTTCCTTCTCTTGCTAAGGTGTGATTACTTGCTATGGCCATTCTAGTATAACATATCTCATATAACTTGTTACCACTCAACTTGTCTGTCTAGTCTACAGCCTGGCAGATCTCATTGTCAGAGAAGTTCTCCATATTTCAGCCTCAGAATAACATTTTAAAGTTCTGTTTTATTTCTAGTTATGGCTCCTAATTCAGTGTATGGATTGATGGGTAACATTATGCTTTATTTTTTCTTTTACATGGTTTGTCCTGTTAATTTTCTTTTTAATTGCACAGTAGAAAGACCTGTGAATATTTCGGAATGACCAGTTCCCTTTTCCTCGTTTTCCTAAATACAGTGAACTTCCTGCAGGCTCATACTCTTCCATATCTTTCCTGATGCAGCATCATACAGCCATTGATTAACTAAAACAGGAATCATATCCATCTCTCTCCTCTGTTCCCTCCAGTTTTAAGCTTAATGTTATGGAAGCAAAGCCCAGCAAGGTGTGTAAAAGCAGCAGAGGGTGTACAGTTACTCAGTGTTGGGACCAGTTTGGTTTGGGGTTGGTATGAGTGCCATGCAAGCTGGTGCTTCTTGGTGGAAAGGAGAACAGGCCTAACTAGCAATCAGACAATTCACTTTGCTATTGTTAAAAAACATTACTTGGAGTGCCTCTGCTAATTCAGAAACCTCATAGCTATAATTACACAGTCTGGAGGTCATCTAAGCCTGATTTCTTCATTGCTCATTCTTAAATTGTTCAATAAAAAGAATGTTTGAACCTATCTATGGAGCAGGCTCGCCTCTCTTTGCCAACCACTGCCAGCGATGAGTTCCTGCCCGGGAAGCCACTAGAATTTCACTTCTACTGGAACTAAATTGTTAGAGAAAAAGCAGGTCATCTCTTCATGATGCAACACAGGAAAAACGGGTTGGCTGCCAGCGAAACCCATCTCAAGAATGGGAGAATCAGGAGGGTGCAGACTTGGTAAAATCTTGACAAGGGGATGAATATAGAGCTCGGACCATAGGAACCTGATATAGTGAACCCTGTTTCTGAACAGTATCCTTCTTACTAAAAAAAGGAAATGAATAAGGCATTAGTTGCTAACATATTTTAAGAGGCACAACAACATTACTTTGTGCAATGAATGATACAGAAGAATCTTTTTTATCTTTGAAAGGATATAGATCAGCCTTAAATATCAGCACAGTGCTGAAGAGGAATATCCTTTCTTATGTCCCAGAAAAATAGTTTTTTAAGTCATTGCTGCATTACAGGACCACAGCAATACTTGGAGGTGACAAAGCCCCACTTTCCCTCCTGCATTTTTCCAGGATGCAGCACACACCCCCCTGCTGTGACACTTACTCTGTGTCCATCTTAACTACTGACTGTTGCAGTCAGGGCAGAGCATCAGGAAAGATAGGATTTTAAAGGTTTCCCTTTGAGAAAGGATTCCCTGGGCCACAATGGTTCTTAGTGAGCTTAATACTCATGTCATGCTGGAGAAAGTTCAGTGCTTTCTGAGGTGTGGTGGGATGAGGTGAAGCTGATACTCACAGGACGACTTCTACGTGGTCCAAAGCCCACTGATCATGACCTGTTCCGTTGTGCCGGGGCTGCCACCAGCGCAGTAAGACTCCTTTCATTCGTGCCTCCCTGTCACACAAACACAAGGGCCTGTGAGAGCTCCAGACTATTGGTGTTCTGCATATCCCTACCTATCCCCAAACAGGAACTGAGAGCAAAGTCAAATCATTTCTATGTCGCTGAGCATCAACACATTGTACATGTAAAACACTTAATAGTTTAAAATGCACACAGGTAGGGAGGATTTTTTCCCCCGTATCTTCAAAACCCGTATTCTTTCTGTTTTTCTTTTAAGTGCATTGATAAACATTAGCCTGGAATTCCTTAATCAGCCTTCCTCTTAAGTTTTCCTCTTTGTTTACCTTCTCATCAACTTTTTTCTTCAACAGCGATGCAAAGATAGGTTATTTCATAGCAGAAATGTAACTTTTGCACTTAGAGGTAATGAAATGTGACTGGGTACTCACAAGGGAACATTATAAGACACTCTTTGGGCTTGTATAAAGTCCTTTGGCTGATGCTGTGCAATTACTTGCCATGTAATTCCATTATTTACACTGTATTGGAGGAGCACTGCCTTGTCTACAGTGTTAGGATCACTCAGATTGGTATTGCAACTGTCTGTTTGTGAAATACTTCCAATTTGCAAAACAAACATGATTTTGCTGTAAAACACAGAGAGAAAAAGTATTTTCAATATGCAAAATTATTCAAACAGAAACAATAGTATTTCTAGGTTTATTGCAGTTACCTTATCAAAAATTGTAACATTTTCAAGAATCAGTACTTTAACATGCAAAATAAACTGTTCTCACATCTTTAAAACACAGCTCCCCTTTCAAAATAATGGTTTACTATGTATAAAATATTGTTGCAGGCAGGATCCAATTTTGCAATATATATGCACAAAACTGAGATGGATAAAAATGCAAACATGTAAATGAGTGTATGAAAAGTTTTAAAAGGACAAATAAAGGCTGAATATAATAAAGTGCCTGAAAATATGTATCCAATTCTACCTTGGTGTTCAAGTCAGAAGAGAAGAGCCTGATTTGTATTTGGCCCATCGGCCAATTCATCCTGTTTTTAATCTTGCTTTGGACAGCTAAATATAAACCAGTCCCAAAAGCTGTCACTCTGCTAAGAGCCAGCACAGTCTGGTTGCATTTATTTTTCTATGGCCAAAGAGGCTCAAGAGATGAAAAAGATACTCCTGTTCATTGCCAGGTGAATATAATTCTATTTGACAACTGAAATGGGAAAATGACCCTGTAATTACTAAATGACACCTTTAGTCATAACCATACAAACATGGGATTTATCTTATCAGATCAGGCACTGGTCCAGGCAGTCTGGTGTCCAGTCCTTGCCAACAGCTTCATTGTCAGTGCTGGCTTACATAGGCAGTGCTCTGTTGGGCATGATGAAAACATCTGACCTTTTCATCTGACATCTTCACTCTCCGTCTCCCAAATCAATGTCACAAAGCATTTTGCCAACCCTAATGTTTTCTGCCAGCCACATCCAACTGCGTGGCATGGGCAGGTCAGTCCATCCTCATCTGCACTGGCCCACATGGCTGCACATACATGTGAAAAGTTTCCTTTCTCACGAATGGCTAAAAAAGCTGTTTAGGCTCAAACTATTACCTTGCTCGGGTGAGATCCAGAGGCTTGGTCACAGCTTGTCTTATTTGACATCCATTAAAATAGAGCGAATCTCCATGGGCATACGGTGCCAGCTGTCCACATCCATTCCCTATCACTCCCCCCTGAATGGTTTCCCAGTTTATTTCAGTGACTCTTTCAGATTCAAAATTATCTTTAATATAACTTGGCAGATCGTGGCTAAAAACAGAGCAGTCATCACCTAAAAATGACACAGTGAAGTTGTAAAACACACAAAAATAGAAAGAATGGAGAAAACTGAGTTACAGGTCATTGTAATTCCTTTCAAGGTTGTAACTCAACATACAGTGTGAGGACAGCCTGAATATATTTTAGCAGATCTCTTAATAATGTGCACATTGATATACAGCCGTCATTTTTACAAAATTGAGGTGGCGAGTATAATTTTTACAGCAGTACAACTTAAAGAACTGTGTCCTAGGTTAAAAATGCAAGATGTGCCCAAAGTATGTATTCTATCGCTATCTTCATGAGGTGTTGGAACCAGGTGGGGCAGTGTTTCCCTTATCTTCTGCTAATGGCCCATCAATGCCTTGCCCTATGACTCATAGATAACTCCCTCCGGGAGCTGTCTCTGTTTAATGGGCCATCAAGAACCCATTACATGACTCATAGAATGATATCAGCCCATTGTGAGATGCTCCATCCAGGGGGAGGAGCCAAGCATTTCCCACCTGCATATAATCCAGGGCTTGGGACAGCATAGGCAGCCTTTCCCCCACTGGATTCACGGAGGACAAGAGCTACCAGATCTTTCTACAAGGTCACTGCTTTGAGAAGACCATTTCATTTAGACTGCTATTACCACCCTAACTAACAGGGTGTCAGGTTGTATTCTGACTCCATCAGTGGTATTTTGTACTATTGAATTTATTTCATTTTACTTTATTTTACTTCTTTTCTTTTCCTCTTATTAAATCGTACTTCTGACTTGGAGTCTCTCACTGGTTTTGCTTTCAAACCAGCACAAACTGCGATATATTTTCTCCTTTTTTGCATTGATGCCAATAGGAGAAACCTCAAATTGCTGGTTGAAGGCAAATATGTCTAAAAACTCAGAAGGGATCTGATCTTATAAAGTTATGAGGCTCTCCTGGAAGACATTAAACACTGGCTCCACTCCCACAAAGCACTTAGAGCTTACCAAGGGCACTCAGGTACCATTAGGCATGTGCTTAGCTGCACTGAGGGCTTGGAGCATAACACTCTCTCCTGGTGGGGCACAGAGTCCCTTACTGATGCCAGTCACCAACATCTGCATCCCATTTGCACATCCTCTGGGATGCACCCTTGGAAGGAGTATGGGGTAGAAGCCAATTCTGGGTAATCAAGTAACCATGTTCTGCCTTTAATAAAGGCTGGATGGGCTTTACATACAGTGCCAGACAGGAGAGACTGCTGACTCAATCCAGAAAGAGTGAGGAGAGGGAAAAGCTGTTACTTGGAGCCCTGACAAATTATTAATTTTGAATTTGTTACTCAGACATTCCAGTGATGAATTTGGAAATGATACATCACTTTGTCTCTTTGTTTAATTTTGAGCTAGGCTAGACTGTAGTAGATGTACAGGAGAGAAATGAAGAAATGGAACCTTGGAATCCTTCGTCACAGATACAAATGGCGCCAGTGGTGCAATACCCGTGGCCACTGCAGAGCTTTGGACAAGCTTCCCCAATGTACACGTGATCGATTGCCCAGCTCTGCTTCTCCAGTTCTTCTCCCTTCTGAATCCATCTGAACTGGGTTGCACTGCAAATATCAAAATCCAGACACTGTATTAGGATACACAGCAATTCAACACATCTGTACAGTGACGTTCTAATACACCAGCAGCAAATGTCACCCAAAATGTCATGTGAGGGGGCTGTGCCTTCAATAACTGGAAAGATCCACCTTGCTACATCATTGGTAGTAGTGACTTCTATTGACAAAAAGCTTCCTGAAGAACTTTAGTTATGTATCAAATCTAAATCTGCAATAAATAATCACTTTTAATTCACCAATTGTTCTTAGTAAACTGTGCCTGATAAACTAACAAGATAGCTGTCATTTTATAGGTCTACAGTGAGCTGACCTTTCAGTAACCTACCTGGATGAGACATGGTCAGGCAGCTGGATAGTTATTCTTTTCCACATGGAGCTGTTGACAGAGTTATAGATGGTAGCTTCATGGAATTGAAATGGGGAGCAGCCAATGCTATTAGATGAGGAAGGAAGGCAGTGTGTCTGGACCAGTTGCCATGAGTCTGTTCTGTAGGAAGCAAAAAAATAAAGAAAAAAAGTTTTAGAACAATTGAAAAAACTAATGAAAGGAAAACAGAGTATTTCTAAGGGTCATGACATTGCCTGTCTTACTAAACAAACACAAGAGACTGTAAGCAATAGTTTCCATGCTCTGGAGCCACAAATAAACAAGGGGTGAGAGGCCAAAGAACAGGTGCAGCCAGGGAGGATGTTTGAGTGTCGTGGAGCCCTTGGTGGTGGTACTCCCAGTAGTGTGGTACCTACAGCTGCTCTGGCTGCATGACAGAAGGATTTATTTAGGAGGCTGCTCTTTCTTACAGGTTCAGAGGAGACCCAATAGAATTTGCTACATTTTCACCCACAGTTATTTGAGCACAGAACATACCTTCATTTTTACAAATTATGACATGCTGCTATTCTACAGCACATGAGACATTGTTATTGTTAGCTAGTTAAAGATCAGTTTGGAGTTAAGTAACATCCACTTCATTACAGCTTGGTCCTGTATCCCACTAAAAGAATTTCCTGCAAATGTGTTTTCCTGTGAGCACAATTTTAACAGGAACATGCTCATGACTGTAACTTCAAGCTCAATGCCATGAATCTGTCAACATCTGGGATAAATTATAAAGAGAATTTATGGGAGTTATGTAGACAAATCCCAGTGCTTGCACACAGGCTTTGTTCAGATGCTGTTACAACATGAGTAGCAGAGCAATTGCTTTAATAAATAGAAGCTCTCTACATTTTTAATGTCATACTATTTTTTTCAGGTCTGTGTATTCTGCTGTCATTTACCTGGCATCCTTTGTGTACTCCAGCATCACTGAGTGGAGGTCCCCACAAGAATTTGCCTCACAGCCAACCACGATCTATAGCACAAATAAAATCAACTGCTATAACAAGTCAGGTAGACATTTAAAGTGATATATAATCAAGTTATGTTCTCCTTTTTTTGTTTCTTTATTGAGTGTATGAGGGATTGTCAACTTAGAGCTTGGGAAAAATCCATCTAAAGTGGATGGAAAACAAAAGACACAGTACTTCAAATACTGTTTTTGCTTGAAGAAATTTACCTCCTTGCTACTAACAGAATCCTAACACTTCATTTTTAAAGTCCAAATTAAATATCTAAACAAACATTGTTTCTGAAGCAAAATATATGGTAGTTCCTTGGCATTTCCAAAAGTGAGGCATGTATGAAATTTAAAATGCATAAACATGTGGACATAAACTTTAAATCAGTCAAATTTAGGGACAGAATTATTCTGAATATTTAAAACAATAGACATATTTGGTCCATATTACAGCAGAAAGATTACAGTACCCAGTGTACATTACTGATTAGCTAATGCAATGCTAATTTCAAAACCAAACAGAAGTCATAGTAGAGCTGAGTTCTTAGTTTAGAAATAAAATCTTTGCTGTGAGTGGTGAAGAAAAATGGGGAGAAGATCAGGAAAGAAAAACTCTGCAGTAAGAGTTTAGTAATATGAACTATTAAATGCTGATGGGTTATCATAATTTTGGTCTTAAAATAGAGGAAAAAGTTGATAGGCTGGGTAAAATAAGCTTCTTGGAGGTGGTCTTGACATTCAGTAGCCAAAAACTTAAGTGACTCCTCTTGTATATAATTTCTTTGGCATGCTGAGTGGAGAAGCAGTGCTTTAGGGATTACATTAGACAATCCATATAAAATAGGCAGTGACACTGAGAAAAGGTGAAAATATTGAGCAGTGGAAGATGGAAAATTCTGGAGCTATCTTGTCAAACAGAAGAGCAAGAAAAAACCGTAATAAAAAAATGGATTACTATTTTGATAACTTTTTGTACTTTTTTACTATTAGAAAAAATGGATTACTATTTTGTACTTTCATGTTCATTCCTGGTTTATTTAAGGCAGGGTGCTTGGGGAACAGCCAAGAACATTTCTGGAAAACAACTACTTGTTGCCTTTGGCTCTGTGTAGAATTTTACCTTAAATCAAATTAAAATACTCAGAAAAGTTTCTCTGATGGTTTAGGTCATTTGCCATCCTACACAAGGAAGCAGAAGGGGTGCTTCTACTTGAACACACTTACATTTTCCGTAAGACGCTCTTCTCCAGCCTTCTTCACCCTTACTTTTTCTGTTCCTTCACAAATTAGGTAAAAATAACTTATTCTGCATGGCATCTATTCTCACCTTAGAAAATAATTCCTACTGTATCTGATGATCCAGTCATTTCAGGAAAAAGGTATTAGACTTCCAGTTCCTCTGACTAACCCCAAAAGCCTGCAGTCAGAATATTTTGACATTTTACATTCATTCAGCCTTTCTGGTTCTCATTACCTACACTTTGTATATTCCTTTAATTTCTAGTAAAAAGTTACTATTAATTATTCATCCAATTGAGCATCCTAGTTGGAAGAAGAATAATTTCTGGAGATACACTAGATAAATTTTCATTGTGTTCTTTACTTTGGAGAGAGAGAACATTTATTTCTTACTTTAAACTGCATCATGTATCCTGGCTGTATAATGAGCTCCCTGGAGGACAGGATGTTGTGTGTTTTATCCTTTTTCTTGTTTGGCCAGTAGAGATGGAATGATGGATTTCCACAGAATCCTGCAGTTCTGACTGCATTAGGGTAAAAGCTCCAGTTTTCTTCGTGAGAGGTGCCTTCTATTAAGATGAGTTAAATAAAATTACTGCACTGTCTTGGTAAACATCAAGGCTTAGCAATGAATCCACAGAATCACTAGTACTTTAGTGATATGGACTACATTTATGCTGTCATGACACACAGTAAGCTACGAAGAGACATAATAAAGACATCCATCGCCAGACAGGTAATTAAAATATTTAAATAATAGTACTTTTAAAAAATATGATGAGATAAAAGCACAATACCAGAAATTTAGATGAGATTAGTTGCACTGAAATAAAAAATAGATGTGCATGTACATATGCACACATATACATCTGGATATACATGTGTATATACATATATATACATATCTATATATACATACAGATATTTACACAATTCTATTAATAGCATGAAGAATAGCATATAAACAGCATTAGTCTACAAAGCAAAAAATTTGCAGAGTCAAAGTAAAAGAAAATCTGCTTGCAAGCTCACAGAGCTCAAGTAACACAAGAACAGATAACGCCAGACAACAGACGAGCTGCTTTGCCTGTTTTACCATCATCAAAGGTATCCACCAGCTGGCTGGGGTTGATCTCTGCTCCCCCGATGAGGATGTTATCCAGAGCCCACTGCGCCCGCTCGGGGCCGGGCACCACGATCCCGCTGCTGAGAGAGAACGGCTGCCACCAGCGCAGGCGCGTGGTGTTGGTCAGGGCGTGCTCGGGGAGCAGGATGTAGTCGTGCCTCACGGAGATGTACTTCTGGTAATCCATCTCGTGGAGCAAAGTCCAGGATATCCCTGGAATGAAAAGATGCAGGTTTAGTAATGAAACCGAGCATGTGGTAGAATCTTCTAAAGGATTAAAGTAAGATAATGGGAAATAAAATGTAATAGCAATGGTCTTCTGATGGAGCTTAACTTCTAAGGATCATTGACAACTGTTACTCACTGCACGAGTAATCTTGTAATTGTAAAAAGAAATAATCAACTTGGGTGGAAGCCACTGATTACTGAAATAAGGCAGGAAGATTACGGAAAACTTCTGAGCAATAGATGGGAATTTTAGATGGGGGAAAAATCTTTACATGGATAAAAAATAGCTTACAATTAAGAACTAGCTTTTTGTTTTGGATGTCTCACAACTTCTCAGCTATTCACGGTGGATACAGAACCAGACTGTAGCTCAGCTGTAAATACAGTATGTACTTGCCTCCATCAATGGAGTAGTCTAGCAGCACTCCTTCTTTTCTGCAAGTCGGTCTGTGGCATGTTGTCATGTTGTTTTCACTCCCAATTCTCCCCCAGTACTGTAGAAACCTAAGAGTAAGTGTATATGATCACATCTGTTAGACTTGTACAAGTAGAGGTTGCTTTCTGTTAACAGACATGCTGAAATTGTTCCAAATGCCAGCATTTTTAAGCAAGTAACATTGATGCACAAGTACTACAAAGGTTTCCAAAACCATTGTCTAGTAATTTTCATGGGAGCTTCACGGAATTCAGCCAAGAACTGCCCCTGGGAGGGAGTAACCCATTGCAAATGTACCAGCCAGGGACAGACTGGATGGGAGCTGCTTTGCTTAGAGTTCCCTGAGAGTACTGGTGGAATGGGGGTTCACCATGTGTTAAGGTGCCCTTGTATCCATGAAGAACATAAAAGAAGTTGATAAACTGTTTCAAGGTCAGTGGAGGACATTGAAATGACTGGAACCAGAGCTAGCGCCAATGGTCATACACTGAAAAATGGGAAGTTCCAGGTGGATTTAACAGGGGGGAAAACAAAGAAAAAAAATCACTCAGAGTAACTGAACACTAGTACAAGTGTTCCAGTACAGACAGACAGTAGGATCTCTGTTCTTGGATGTTTTTAAAGATCCAGTGGGACAAAATCCTGGACAAACTGGCCTGAATTCAGTGTTACCCGGCTTTGAGCATGAGGTTGGAGGCCCCTTCCTTCCTGGGATTCAGCAAACTTGCAGAATTTCAGAAGTCAGTGTGTCATTAAAGCCATATGGTCAAGAGAAATTATGCTGAAGTTGTCTATGTCATGGCCTTAGCTTATCTAAACTGACAGAGTTCCCTTGATCTCCTGATAAGTCATCCTTTCCAACAGCATAGAAGTGGAATGGATCTTGTATGGGCACCCAAGAGAGGACAGCCAGCAGAGGTTCTGCTCTGAACTCAGTGAGAGACATGGCTGATACCTCCAGGACTGATGCCCTGGTCACTGGTGTTTTGCATCTTTGCAGGACAGAAGTTGCTGATTCCAGGACATTTCTGGACAAAGGGACCTACTGCTTCACCTGGACACGTCAGACCCTTTCCACTGTGCTAGGGTGAGCCTTGCTCTCTCTGACTCATCTCAAAGCATCAGTGCCTTGAGAATCATAATCTCAGCACCCTGAGAATCATAATCTCAGCAGTGTCTGCCTCAGGTAGTGCTGCTCTTGTGGTGGCCTAGGAATTCCCTGAGACACCAGCTACGCTGCCTGCTGCTTTCCCAGTGTATGACAGTGTATGCTTTCCCTGTGACAATGACATGGAACCATGACCTACTTTGCCCCCCGCAGGTCCAGATCTTGAGTGACAGCCTGCCTCACAGTTGCACCTCCAAAATACAGAGTTGTGTCTTCTGCGAGAATTCCACACTCAGTACAGGTATTTCCACCTTCTAAGGACATCCACAAATCTGGTTTAATTTCCTCGTTGTCAAAGCGCTCTTTCAGGAAGGTCTGTAAGGTAAGGTTATGGTATTTAACATGAAGCATAGGTATGTAGGATTTTTAAGTCTTTTTGCTAACCACAGCTGGAACAGACCTAAACATGTTTGAAGGGCACAAGAACACTGTAAATTTTTCTCAGGGTCACTGAACATAATCATTTCTGGCTGAATATTTGGCCACTTGAACTGAATTGGCTAAATGTGAAAATATATTAGGGCTGGATTTTAACATACTTGGGAGGTAATGCAGCAAATTAAAATTGGCATGTGCAAATGAATGAACATGTTGGGTTTGCATGGCAAGGTTTTGATGGCAGAGGGCAACAGTGGGGGACTTACGTATGCATGGGAGAAAAAATATTCTGTATCTTTCCTCAGCAAAACCAGCAATCCTGGCATTTAGGAGTTAGCACTAAAACTTCCCTAAAATTGCTGCCATTTTATCCCAAGTGTCCTTAATGTGATGGATACATTACTAATTAAAAATTGCAAACAGAAAATGATATTTGTTCATGTCATTAGTATTTCAGATGAAAAATAGAAGGTTGTAATAATTCAAATGACATGATAACTGACAAGTTAGTTTGTTATTTTAAACTTTTAAATTAGTAATATCTAACTAGAGTCCACTTGCTTATTATTGATTAACATCAGTAACACCCAGGTGAATTAATTTTCTAATTTTATGTTGTTTTCCTTTATTCCTTACTACAGTAACCTCTTTCACAGTAAAGACAATCTTTCTATTTTGTTCAAATACAACCATATGTGCAAGGTGATTTACATCCTATAATGATGATTAAAAGATGAACAGTGAACTTTATTACAGCTTTTTCAGGCTAAGTGTTATTTTCAAAGCAACAAACCCATTCTTGAATAATGCAGTAATAGTTTTGTTAAAAAAACCAATGAAAGGGCTGAAAATGGATTTGACCGTGTTCAGGCTGACAGGAATCAAAGCTGAATTTCCAGTGAGATCAGTCTCTCCTCTCTCTCCTTCCCAGTCAAACACATTCCAAAATTCATTCTTTAAAACATGCAATAAAATTACCTTCAGTGTCTGGGTCAGGTAGCAGTTTGGACCCGAATACCCAGGATCACAGATGCATTGCTCATTCAGGCAGTCTCCATGACCTCTACAGTTTTCCAGACAGCCAGGGCCCAGATAGAAATTATCAATGGCCCACTGCATATCTGAGTATTTCTGGTAGAACCGAAATCTCACAGGACTAGATACAAAGGAATGAAGAAAATCAGACATATGCATAAAACAACTTTGCTCAATTGCAAAAAGGTGATAAAACACAATATACTCATGACTGTACTGTCTCCTGAGCTTCCACAAGTAGTGGAAGTATCTATTGAAATTGATTTTTTTATATCTCTATAATGTAATGAACATGAACACTGCTATTGTGAATTTCCTTGAAAGAAAATGAATAGACACTTGTCCTGTTGTGTTTCCAGGAAGGTACTCAATCCAAGACAAAATGAATAGCAAATTCATACTTACTTGCCCACAAGGCTTTCAGGCAGTGTGTAAGTTACTCTTTTCCACCCTTTTGTGGGAAAGAAGACAGATGGCTGTGAGACGCTCCCAGAACATTTTGGATCAGCTGGTAAGCACTGAGGTACTAAGTAACTCCAGCTAACGCCAAAGTCAGTGGAGTACTGCACATGGACCTGATTTTGTGCAAGTTTTTCTGAGGTTTTACATCCAACAGAAACCTAATAAAGAAGAGACAGTAATTAAGAATTAATTGTGGTGGTGGAGTTTAAAAAATGTTTGAACCTGAAAAGAGACTGCAGAATTTTGCTTGAAATAATGGCAGTAGTTGTACCTGTATGGTACCAGTCACCTGCAGATCTCTTTGATATTCTCAAGACTGAGAACAGACACCATATTGTGAATTTTGTTTTCTTCTAGATAGCTCACATTTCTGGATTTCCAGATTTGGCATTCATACCTTAAACCCCAGTATCACATAACAAATAAAGTTAATATCCCCTCCCACACAACATGAGATTTGAATATTTCAGAGAAGGCCATAGATTAGGGAGACCACCTTTATGGGTGGATGTGCAAAGGGTCCTTGCAATTTCCATATGTTGCTGAGTTATTTCCTTAATTTTGGTAAAGGGGTGTACAAAAGCCAGTTTGGGTGCAGGTTTGATGCACATGCATGACAACACTTGCAGAGTGAACTACTGTGAAACTGCTTTTCCCTCACCAGCAGCTGTAACAAAATAGGCACCTGGTAGATGTGCAATATCCTTATTACCTGATGTCCATGGAACTGCAGTGCTGGAAGAGAAGAATGTGTCACCTCTGAGAACAGCCTGTGGTATTAAAGCTGACCAACACAAAGTAAGTGAGAAAAATGAGGATCACCTAATAACATTTCTCCCAGCAGGGAATGGCTCCTGAGTAGGCCTATACATCATCCTTCCTCCTGAAAGACCTACTTAGACCTGGAACAAAAGTGGTTTGGAGTAACGACACTGCAGACAGATTTTACCTTGAACTGCATAATCCAGCCTTCTGTAGGAGTCAGGTCGTGGGTGACTGCATAGACCTCTCTGCCATCGTGGCTCCCACAGATCATGACACCATCAGGAGAATCACAAAATCTCTCAATTGAGCAATCATCATGGAATAACCAGTGTTCATTCACTTGAAAATAAATGGCAATGTCAGAAATATACAGTGACAATATAAATTAAACGTGGAGTAGTGTTAACCACAAAAGGTGATTCATAGCTTTATTTTTCAGCCTACATGAGAATTATTTAGTATTGCTCCTGAGAATGTCAGTATCCCATTGTTCCCACTTAAATATGTATTACATTTATCACATTTATTGCTGAAAGCACCTCTTACTACTCTTACATAAGCATTGCAGCATTACTTTTTAATGTTCAAGAAGTAAGGATCTGAGACTTACTTGAAATACAAACTTGTATTGCACTGAACATTTTGGGAGAGCCTTTTAATGGGTGTTGCCTACATGTCTGCGCAAAGTGTGCCTCAGCACTGGCAGCTGTTAAGTCTTATAAACATACAAAAACACGTCTTTACAAAATTTAGTTGTAAAATGTAACTAACTTATCTAAAGAAATTTTTAAAATGTTAGAAAATAGGGAACAGGCACTCAGGATAAGAAATTTGCTTAAAATAATGCAGCACTTTTCAATTAATTTTTTTTTCTTTTAAAACAAATTAATCTTCTAAATAAATGCATACAGCAAAAAAGCTGCATTACATCTTTTCAGATGTAAAAAAGACAAGGCCTCTATAGCAATGGGATTGCCTGTGATCACCATCACAGTGAGACAAAGATTCAGAGGCTCAGCGAGGTGTGCAACTCACTGCGCTGGCTCCTTGCTCCTTAACTCAGAGGCAGGTGGAAGGTTTACCTGTGGTTTTGTCCTCCACGGCCATGTCGAAGGCGATCCTGCCGGCGGGCCCCGCGTCGGCCGGGGAGCGCTCGTGCTGCGGCAGGGGAGCGCTGCTGAAGGTGTCCAGCATCACTGTCCTCTGGTCGGCCGAGCCCGAGATCAGCACGTTGTCCACAGCCCAGTCGTTCTGGTCCAGCCCGTCGTGCTTGGGCTGCCACCAGCGGAAGCGCGTCCCGATGGCTTTGGCATCGTAGGGAAGGAGGATGTTCACAAAGCTGGAATGAGAGGTGGAAATTAGTTGTAGGAAAGCTGCAGGAGTGGGACGCTTTGCGATGCTCTGTACTGGGTGCTTTGACCGTGTCCATTCCTGATGTTTCCTAGAATACATGGAATTTGGGAAAGGAGAAAGAGACCGGTCTAGTCTATATTCCTCTAGGAGATATTTCTGAAACAAAAATCTTTCTGATCGCTCCCAATGTCATCCCTGGGACAAGGGCTCAGGGAGAGGTGGAAAGGGTCAGCACCCTGACTGTGGCATGGTTTGGACACCTCACTTGCTCCAGCTGTCCTGAATGCAATGGTCTGGACTAGCAGGGTATGGCCATAAGGCCCTCAATTAAGGGAAGAGTTAAGAAGGAGTATGTGGAAGTAAAATGAAGATTGCTTTTTTCAACCTGGAGCCATTCAGCAGATAGCAATGTTCCAGTACAATTTTGTCTGCTCCATTGCAACAGTAGACAATAATACACTGGAATCTCCTGTCCAATTAAAGTGCTAGCAATTTCTTGGTGTGCTCAAATAAAATAACAAATAATGGGTCCCTCACATCCTCATTTTCTGTGAATCATTTAAATTATTCAGTGAGAAAAAAGGTGAGCTCACATATATGCATATTTTGAATCTAAAAACATCTGAAAGTAGGGCTTGAGTGTATCCATCCATTTGATGGATAACTGCAGAAAAGCAGTTTCTCCTGTCCACACCATTTTATAACTAACTTACAACAATCAGTGATTTTATGATCTTGCCAATAATGAAATAGTTTGCAAAGGTTAGCAACTTTAAGAACAAGATGGACATCACTATTGTAGCTATTAATTTATCTTCCTGCAACCACTTACAAATATACCAGACTGCTGCAGGCTCCTAGCTATTCCTGTATTTCTGGCCTAGCAGCTGCACAAATGCTGATGCTCTCAATACACCCACCAAGGCTATTCATGAACATCTGTAGGACTGTACAAGCTGAACTCCTACATCCAAACCTGACATCCAAACCACAGCACTAATATATCCCACAGGTTCTGGTGAAACATTCAAGACCACCTGACTTTAGCAGAGAAATTTACACAGGCAGAAAGAAGGTATCTACAAACCCAGGCTTGCTGAATTGATCATAGAAAATTTCCATTAAGAGGTTCCAGGTGATTCCACCATTCACAGAATACTCCAGCAGCACTCCTTGGTTGCGGTTATTAGGAGTTATCAGACATCCATACATGAAATAAAACTGGATGAATTCTGCACTGGTGAGGTTCAAATCCACTGTAACTAACATACGGCTGCAACCCTTAAAAGCAATGAAAAAACATGTTGGCTGGTGTTTGGCAAAACTTATGTTCATAAAAAGTGTTACACAATGTTAGACACAATGAATCCACTATTAATGTGGACCTGTACTGCAAAAAATTTAAAATTGTACAAAATTTTATTAACTATTTTAAAGGTAAAACTACAAAAGAATTATATATATATGTGTTTTCCCTGAAGACATAATTTCTGTCATGTTTCATCTTAAAAATTCCTGTTGTATATTTATATATGTTGCTACTTGTACCTTCAGTTTTACAACATTTGTGTATTCACCTTTCTTCTTAATACAAGAGTTGCAGAAATCCACGCCTCCATTATAAATCATGAAGTTTTCCATGCAGAATTAATGAATCACTGATCATGTGCTAATGATTCAACTTATGCAAGCCATCAAATGGCAAAACAATTTTAGTATGTGTGTTTTCCACAATACCTTATATATTTCACATTACTTAGTCTGTTAGTTGGTGTCTACTTAGTCCTACTGGAATGAAGTGGAAATGTAATGCTTCTGTTAGTTTATTTTAGAAAACTTTTGTCAGTTTGAACTTAGTTACAAATTTAACAGAAGAGATCTACAAGCATGAATTTTACAAGTTTAAAAAGTAATTTTTCTTAATTTTTATAATCCTGAGGTTATCTGTTAGCAAGCTATAGTTCAGCAGCAGTCAGGGCTATATACCTACATATGTAGCTAACCTAGGAAATTTTACTGTGAGCTTACTCTCAAAACACCCGTCTGTGAGACATCTGAAGGATGGGGCTACATATGGATGCAATGTGCTCTAGGATGACCCTGCTTGAGCAGGGAGGTTGGACCAGATGACCCACCATGGCCCCTTCCAACCTGACCCATCCTGTGTTTCTGTGGCTCTGTATTGTCAAGGACCATGTGCAAGTTATACAAGTGTAAATAGTTATTAATTTACCTCTGCGGTCTGATTAGAAGCCACACCAAACTCCAGTCTGGAAGTTTTAAATGCTATGGAGGAGGGTAGATTTTCTTAGGAAGAAAATTAAAAAGTCTACATATTTATACTGTGCTTTAACCTAGTAGCTCCACTTTCAGCTCCTCTCAGAAGCCACACACACTATATCTTGTTTTCCTGGCTGCAGCATAGCAAGGAACACGGTATCAGCGTTCCTGGAGTGTTCTGGATGACCCTAGTCCCTAGGACCAGCCAGGCAAAGGGTTTAATTTTTAAAAACATTTTATATGCCTCATATGTTATGCTGTTATTTTTTTAATGCTATTTAACTTTAAAATCAGTTGCATTTATAGTGTCAAAAGGAGCGAGCTGGTCCCTGTGCTGGACACACACCCCACTGAAGTGAAGAGCCATCCCGGAGGCGACAGCCCCGCAGACCGTGCTCAGTTTGCCCCCGTTCACCGTCAGCCAGTTCTGGTTTGAGGGGGCACGGTTGAAGTTGTCTTTCAGCTGTGTTGGAAGGGGAGTCTCTGGCTCGTCGCAGTACAGCCCGCCCCAGTGCTCGTCGCAGCTGCAGAGCAAAACAAATGCACAAATCAGCTGGCAAAGGCTCTGCAGGGAGGTTTAATCAGTGCCGTGTTATTAAGGTACCATCTTATTCTGCATAGGGGCACAACTGGTATGTGGGGGTTTCAAACATCTGGTGTTTTGTAGCAAATATGAAACAAATATGACTTTTTTGAAGGCTTAGTACTGTGTCTCATTCAAGCTTCTAATACAGGGTACACTCCCAAACACAGTAAAAGTGGTAAAATACATTGTGCTTGGATGGATAAACCAAGAGAATGTGCCAAGCCTAAAAATGTCCTGCTAATGTTAAAGTTCAAGTTTCTGTAAAATTTTAGTAGATGTTTTCTTATCTTTATATAGTTCTCTGTTGTTTTTTTTTTTTCCCTCTGCAAAACATTCTTATAATGTCTCAAAGACTGGATAACAGCTTGGAACTGTGTTCTGCTACTATGAGATTTCACCAGGGATACTGTGTCTTGGTACCTCAGTGTTGTCAGGATAGAGGAGATACACAATAATATGTCTGTTCTGCAGTGCAATATATTTCTAAAAAATACAGTCACAGTGCAATTATACAACCATTCTCCCATTTCTGCTGCCATTTGTGGCTGGGAAAAAAGCAATACATCCATCTGGAAGGTATTTCTCTGTTGCCAAGACAGGCAGATCTGGGGGTTGTTGTTTGCTAGCTTTGCAGGACTCTATGTGGATTGTTATGTAAACAGTTTGAGGATCAAGCCAGTCTGCCTCTCCTGGCAAACCCTACCATGGAGCAGAGTGATCAGACCATCAAGATAACACCAGTCAAAACGCAAAATCTGGCCTAGTGAAGAACTGGCATAAATCCTGCTACTGGATATCTCTCACCTCCAGCCCAGGTTTTCTGCACCCAGCACCAGGCTGAGAGCACAGGGATGTGGTGTGAAATCCCTTGGGAATAAGGAGAACATATTCTGGGAAGCTCCAGGATTTTATGTCCCTAGGGGGACGTGCAAACTCAAGGGTACCCTCTCCCTGCCTGGTGGGAAGGGAATTGATGCAGCAGAGGCAAGAGCAGAGGTGATGCACTGCCACTAAGGAAAAGAGTGTCTGCTTTGGCCATGGAGCATGAACAGTCAGAGGTCTGGCAGAGCCAATCCCTGCAGTTCCCCTTCCACTCTTTACTTCTATTCCCAAGTGGTCCCAGTGCCCTGCTCAGTTCTAACAGCAAAATCCACCTTCCTTCATAGAATTGTATCACAGTTTTTCCTGCAAATTCATCAGAATGACAGAGGGGGAGTGAAATGCTGCAGCCCTGGGCAGGACAGGGAAGAGATGGCACTTACACACAGTTGTCTTGTGTGCACTTCCCATGGCCACTGCACATGTCTATGCAGCCATCCCCAATGTAGACGTTATCGATTGCCCACGTTTGCTGCTTGTCAAAAGGAGCAGGCTGGTGCCAGCGGAAACGAGTTGCTTGAGACCTTGGGAGAGAAAGAAAAACAGAATTCTGTATTTTCTAGCTAAGGTAATCTTTATTTTGACTGAAAGGAAATGTCAGTTTTGAGGCTTGGCTGCTCTTGGAAGATTTGTTTGATACCAGCATGACCCAGGGCTGGTTTCTGACAATGACAACATCCCTCCAAGATAAGGGTGCCCACATTTTGAGAACAGAACAAAGCATGGGTGCTTGGTATCAAGCTGAGAGTGTGGGGGGTAGGAAATGGATCACGGGTGAAAGCAAAGTAAATGGGCCATGGTTGGTGCAGTGGAGAGGAAGGTAAGAAGAAGGTGGTACTCCCAGTTGGAAGCTCAGGCCAGTCATAACCATGTCCCAGCACAGATCCAAACTGGAGGGATATCTAGGAGCTGGATCAAGCCAGAATAATCCAAACCCTCCAAGTTTCATCCTGAGCCAGTCATCAAGTCCAAGTCAACAAATTTACCTGATGTGTTCTCTATGAATTCTCCCAACTGCACTTTGGTAAGAGCAGCTCTAGGGAGTGGGTTGGGGCAGGTGAAAAGGCCCATGCAGGGCTTGCAGCATGACCCCAGCTTTGCAGTTTCTTCCCTCCCCTCCACCCAGGGCTTGGCTGGAAATGCTAAGAAATTACCTGTAGTGTGAGTCTGGCTCTACTCAGTAAATGATATTAATTTTGTTGATTCAAATGGGCTTAGCTTCACTTAATATGTGAATTAAGTGTCTCAGTTCCCTAGATGGATGATGAAAATCTATCCAAAACAGTCAGGGGACACCAAATAGTTATTCAGCTCATGCAGGTATAGACTGCGAGTCAAGAACTGTGAGCAGATGAATTTCTCTATGAATTCAAGCCAATCCCTGCTTTGTGGTACAGCACTAGATGGCAGCATTGAACTTTTTGTAGTCTGTTTTCTTTTGCAACTCAAAGAGGAATCACAATTATTATAAACACCAAAAACAAATAAACAGCAAAATCACCAAAAACAAATAAACAGCAAAATCCCCAAAAACTATTCAGTGTAAAAAGGGACCTCATATGATAAGGTCATCATTCTTTCATGAATTATTTCTTTATGGAAATGTTGCTGAGCTGAATAACTAACTTGTTTACCAAAGAGAAAATCTACTGCTCTGAGCTCAGCTCCGTTGCTCACCAAGCAGCATTTTAAAGATAAATATAAAAATTGTGAGGAAGTCCTTTCAGAATAAAGACAAGCACCTGTATCTTACACTGCCTGCTTTGGCTGGGCACTTCACTAACAATTCATGGAGCTGATGCTCCTATGGGAAGCTTTGTATTTGCATTTGCATTTTTAAATCAGCCGAAAGTTAAAAGTTGCCTTCTTGAGGCCAGAGGTGAGGTGTGCAGGAACCCTAAGAGGCTACACAGACATGGGTAGTGAGCACCAACCCAAGCTACTGACTACACAGCCTGCATGTGCCTAAAACATACAGGCACAAACAATTGGAGACACACACCTGCTATTACACAGCTTGAAACAATAAAGTAGCATTAAAATTATATTGCATCTAGACTAAAAGGCCTATTAGCTGCACTTTTCTTTTCCTAAAGCTTAACGTCTCTCTTGCTTATGAGATAAGGTTGTAATAACCTCTCTCATGGAATGCCTGTCTTAATAACTTTGGGAAATGGTATTACTTGAGCGAAAAAATACAGTTATGGGATTGGACAGAAGTGCATTTTTTGCCTCAGTAGGGCATCAGACTTCTAGTGATATATACTGCTCAAAAAACTCTTCAGTCTTAAAATCACAGTTATTTATAAACCTCAGTTTATCTCAGGTGGTAACTTCCTTTCAGGTCCAAATTCAGTTGGTTTGGAACATCAATCCCAGCCCTGATTTATCCCATTCAGCCCCAGAAAGATGACTCTGATCACAAATTTACAGTCTTTATACAAGGACTGATGGGAAAATGGATTTTTACCGACAATATGTAGCAAAGCTGCACAAAAGAGGAAGCCCAGAAAATTAATGCTGGAAAGAAGTCCTAAGAAAAGTGCTACTACTTGATGTAACTGCAGTGAAAATAGAGAAGAGTCCAGATGCCCCAAATGATCAGTAACAGAACACAGACTTTTCCACTACTAATGTCAAAACGTGTAGCAACAGTATAGGTGCTTTCAGTACAATTGCTAGAAAATAAAGGTCTCTGTTTCCAAACTTCTATGTGCCTTTGGTGGCATCTTTCATGACAACCATCTCAAGGCTCTACCCTGTGCTTTGATACTTCTGAGCCAGCAGTTAGCTCAGCCTATGTCTATATGAAGAGATAAAGCTCAGGAGGAGGAGGAGGAAACTGTGGAGTCAGTGCTGAGAGCCTGATGCCCCAGCTATGTGTGTTTGCAATTTTTATAGGCTACAGCTTCATTTACTTATACTTGTTTGATGCTATTTACATGGACCAAACAAAAAGGACAAGATACAATTGGTTAAACTCTATAATGTATCATGACATTATAAATACCTAGTTATGCTTTTAGATTTATTCTGCATAAAACCAGAGGGAGTTACCTAGTATAGGGAGGCAGAGGCAAAGTGACCCGGGTCCACTTGTTGAAAGTGTCTGAAATGAGAATCCTCTGGAGATGGTACTTGTTGCATTCCACATTAGTGGGAAGACAGTCTTTCAAAATTGGGTGCCAGGTCAGCCCAAGGTCCACTGAATATTCCAGTTCAATAGCTAAGGGTGGAAAGATGGTTAGTTAATGTAGAGACCTATATCCATAGGCCTATAATAAAGTGCAAGCCCCAGGCAGTATCACAAGTCTGAACTGACAAAATAACCACCCAGAACTTTTCAAACCCTCGTGTTAGAAGCACAAAGCTACCTCCTTTGGTGGTAGTGTGGGAGGATGTGTTACATGTTGCTGAGCAGGTATAGCTTAGGTGGAGTCTGCAGTATATCTCCCATCTGCCACCTAACTCAAGGGACCACAGATGAAAAGACAGAGCCAACATGAGGTTGCCAGGATTAAGTCAATGTCTGTACCTGCAGCATGCAAGAAAATAACGTGACAGCACCACGATCACCAAACATTTTTTCTCAGGCTTGAAGAGTGAGATTCAGCTGGATGTGATTGCTGTGTAAAGCAGGGCAACCCTCAAACTTTTAGCTCTGTCACAAGATGGCTTAGTCAGCCTTCCACCCCTCCTGCAGACCAGATAATTTCATTATCCAGCAAAATTTTAATTTGAGTTTGTTAGTCAGTGAGCTTGTTTTCATTCAAACACAGCCTAGCCACATTAAAATAAATGCATTCATTTCTCAGCGAAAATCAGCAATTTAATTGTTTTGATGTTTATGGCTTATAAACTTTTATTATGAAAATTAAAGGTTAGTCAAGCTCACTAAATACTTCAAGTCAAACTTTCATGCAGTCATGAAAAAGTAAATAACAATAGGTGCAGAACTGGAACGTGAAGTAAATGTTCCAGCTGCCAGGCATTCTGGCTGAGCTGGCTGTGTAAAACACAGAGCGTGGTTGCGGTGACAGGGGTGATAAATCTGTGATCTTCATTTGATTACTACAGACCCATTTCTTCTACCCTCATGCACAGGGAATGACCCTTAATCACCCAATCAGTCCTACTTGATGTTTCAGCACAGAAGACAGTGCTATAGAAATACAAGGACAAGTAGATACAAACAAGGGTAAGTGAGTTTTTAGTGTTAAATTTCGCTCACCAAAAGAAACGCTTTGCTCATCATGACTGGAAGCATGATTAGGTATTGTCCTGCCCAATTTAATATGAAGTTAAGATAATGATAAGGGTTGTAGACAAAGAAACAAACAACCACCCTCCCCCTCACCCCAACAAAATGAGGATCTGTTTCTTTGCCAGTATATGGCTGAGTTGCCAAAATGTTTCTAAACTTAGCAGAGATGATCTCAGGATGCTGCAGTATTCTTAATAACAAAAGAAAGAAAAAATTTTAAGCATGTGAGTAGCTTCAGATTAGCAAAATCAGAGAAGCTAAAGCTGAGACTTCATGTAAAATCCTTTTCCCTTTTTATACAGAATTGTAGAGGAAAAGACAGCAACCCAGTAAATTAACACAAACCACATGATGCAATGTATTGTATTCTTGTCCTCATTAAAAACATCTCTACCTCAAAACCCTGCTCTAAGAGGATGCGTAAAACAAGCATTAAAAACCTGTTTTTAGACAAATCTATTTCTTGTGTGCTTTAAAATTCATATAATGATCCAATTTTTAATTTCCATGTGATGTGTACTGAGCACAGAGCATGTTTTTATTTATTTATCCATATGTGTATATGTGTATATACACATGTAAAAGCTGGGTCTGCACTCAATAGACATAACATGAAAGAAAAAAGTTAGGTAATTAAAAATTGCATCACTATGTATACATAAACAGATATATGTGCATGGTATGTATGCACACATTCATACATGGAAACATATAGGTCTATACATATTTATTATTTCATATGGATGATATAAATGTTTGGAGTTGATGGTGCCTTAGCAAGTGTCAGATGCATGTTGGCATAAATGATTTCTTAGATATATGGGTACAAGTGAGATCAGAACTGAGACTATGCTGAAAATGCAAAACCACAAAACAAGAAACATATATGCTGGAACACCCAGCTGCTTATTATTACACCACAAGCAGTGGATGCTATCTACTACATAGATTTGAGTAAGGCAGCTGTTTGTCTTTTTCTGAGATGGATTGAACTGCAACTTAGATGCTCACAGGGAATAATTTACTTCAGTTTATCTTAGGCTTCAGACACCTGGAATAAAAAAGCTGATGTTACAATTTCTAACGGAAACATGCAGTTTTCTTTTGTTTCTCAGTTCTTGTTACGATGAATAATGTAACCAGAAAACAAGTGAACCTTCCTCTGCAGTAGAGGAAGAGGAATGGCAGGAATTACTAAGAAGTCATTACCATAACAGGAGTCTGTGACAGAGCAGGAAGCTGCAAAATCTATTTGCAAGAAAGAGTCTTCATTGACAACGATGTCAGTGGTGACAACATAGCGGGTGCTGGCTTTCTCAATGAACACCAGAGCATCCCCAGTAGAGCCACAGACTGGCATCTTTGTTCCACCAGGGTGGAGCAGCCACTTCCTACTATCCAGTGTGGTGAAATCATCTTCCAGTACGGTATTGCCAGAGATATTTCCTCCAATAAGAATCTGAAACATTGGGAAAGAAATTGTTATTGAAAAGGAAAAATGTCCAGAAGTCTTCACAAACATACAAGTGACATAGCAACCTGAGGGAGGAAGAGATGTACCAGACTATGTGCATTCATTCTGCTGGTCCAAAATGGACAAAATTATTTAGAAAATAATTTAGGCTGTGAGAAAGGGGAGTATTGGCTCAGCTGAACAAACCTAAAATTCAGGGAGGTGACCTCCAATCTCAATGAAGTAAAGCTGTTCATAAGAAAAGTGTTAGTAGAAACAAAGTGATTGCACTTTCCTAGTGATTGCTGTACTCTTCTATAATCTGGTGCACTGCTATCAGATTGCATCTGCTGATAGAAGTGGGGAAATGGCCTCTGTTTTTCCATTGACTATAAAACATCATCCTTTTACTATTCAACAGAAAGCAAGGCAGACTTGTTTTTCATTTGTTATTCTGAATTCAGTTTGTGATTGTTTTGAACTAATATAACTTCATTCAATGAAGGTATCAAAACAATCAGTATTTTTTAATTTCTGAACAGAGGGATGTGAAATAAAATTTTGTAACCACAACATTAAAATGGCTGATTAGGTTACTCCAAACAATCTGAACTAACTTCTTTTAAAAAAAGTAATAAATATTAAAGCAAATTGTACTTGGAGAAGCCAATGGCACTGCTTAGAGCATAATCATTTTAGAGATAAATAATTTGTGATTTATACCAAGTCATACAAAGTAATATAATAATCTTTATAGCAGAAAATCCCAAATATGAAACTTTATTTTCATACAGATTGATATTTTTCTATAGTCTTTTTCTATTATATTATACCAAGTCAATTACATATTTGGATACAATTTAAATAAAGACTTTTGAAGTTTGAAATCAGACATGCATTTTGTGTTCTAAGGCCTCCTGAAATGTGAATCCAAGGCTCTACACACATGTAAAAGGCTTCCCTAGATTGAAGATGGGCAATCAGTGCCCCACATGGAAATGGTGAATTAAAACAGTGAGTTCAGCAAACAGTAATTGTGCTCTAAATATCTTTTTACTAAGCATTTTTGCTCATCTCAGTGAAATGATACATGCCAAAAGAAGGGAAACATGAAGACTGAACCCAGTCTAAGATTATGTTAAAAGAAGAAATGCCCTCAGGATGCCTCACCTGGTCGATCACCCAGGGACTGTAGAAATGCCCGTTCTCAGATGGTTGCCACCAGCGAAGCCGAGTGGAGCTCGAACGAGCCTTCAGGGGAATTTCCAAGGCGATGTATCGTCCCACGTTGCTGGAGTTACTGAAGAGGAACTCCTGGAGAAGGCTCCACGTGAGACCCCCGTTGAGTGAATACTGCAGCAGCACAGGCTGACTCCTGGGGTCGGGTACCCCCTTGCCACATCCCAGTCTCATGAAGAACTGCACAAATCTAACAGGAAAAATCTTTCCATTTACCAGAAAGATTTATTTTCTACAACATCCTACACAGCCAACCAGAGAGCCTTGGAGTTTGTCTGTTGACGAGTCCTGTGTTTTCTAGCTGTAAGAGTCATCTTTAGGAGATCTTTCCTTTCCAAAGCTTCTAGAATATAACTAGACAGACAGGTGGTATGACAAAAATTCATTTTGCCTGCGTGGTAGTTTGCCAGGCATAAGAGGCTGAACAAAGCTGGTCATTTATGTTTTCAGTTTTTGTCTGCATAGCAGATGGTGTTGCAAGTATCAGAAACATAATCCTGGGTGAAATTTTTATCCCTGTATCCCATGAGTACAGATTTTAGTGGCAGGAAAGCAACTGTGCTCTAAGTAGATCATAATTTGCCATGAATTTGCTGAAATGCTTAAATTCAAAATAAGCATCCCGGTTTTCCATTGGCATAAACCAGAGAAAATCTGGACGGGAGAACAAAGCACATTTCACTTTCAGGGATCATTTTGTCCATTTTGTCAGCCTGGGAAATTTGTCTAAATTACACCGTTTAAGTGTGCTGGCTTCCCTGAAGCCAGCCCAAGCCACCCAGGGACACCAGTGCTTTCATCCCCAGTTAATTGGCTTCTCCAAAGCCGCACAATAGACTTGTATCAAACTGCGAAATCCTTCCCATCAGCCGATGCTCATAAATAGCTCCACTGTGCACTTGGAGTGGAGGGAACCGTGCTGTAATGATATTTACTTATTGGACTTGCAGGGATATTACAAGTATTAGCTCATGTTTGCACAGCTTTTGCACAGCTCTAGAGTGTTTTATCTGTTCTAATTATTATTGCATTAGTGCTGCCTGGCTCACGGTTAAATGACATGGCGCAAAAGAAGTTTTGCATCAAAAATCTTGTTCTGGTTTGATCTGCAGGTAGATCTGCTGGGAGTGGAGGCTGCAGAGATGCTGGGCAGACAAAGCTCCAATAAAATGCCAGACCTACCAGTCAATTAATTCTAGTCTTCACTGCGACTCACAGTTTCTCTTGCTACTATATATAACTGCTTTTGCTGTAGATTATATCCACCTCCATGTCCCAGACATAACATATTGCTTGTGCTGTAAAGGAGCACTGGGTACCCTCATGGATCAACATATCAAATGTAATGGATTTGCTTCACTGCTAGCAAGTCTTTCTGCCTCCTCAGATTTACTCCAACATTCGGCACATAATTCAGAGGAAATAAACCCTGGTGACCTTGTCTCTGTTGCATCTGATTTCTTTGCACTGCTAATCTTACATCTCAGATTTTTTTTTTACTACTAATGTAGTAGTAACCCACCCAAATATAGGTAACAATGTCTAGCAGATAAAAAATAATTTTAAATCTCTCTTCTTATCCCAAAGATATTTTGCAAAGGCTCTGCCTATTTTGAAATGGAAAAGCAAAGTGTTTTTTGTGAATCTAGTAGCAGTCAAATGTGTGGATGTTCTTCTAGTAATTCAGAATTGAAAGGGATTTGATCAGCTGTGATACCTAAAATATTCTCTCCTTACTGAAATTTCATGTGGTGAGGTTTCAGCTACGAGTATCACCATGATGGTGATACACTGTCCCCTGTGTTAAATTCTTTAACACCCAGATGTGATGGCAGTGGATTGCAGAGTCCACTTGATTTCAATCCCCAGGTGCTGAGCGTAGCATGCAGCACTGACAGACATGGCTGCATGCCTGTGTTCTTCAGGGGATCTCCTCATAGGGAAAGGGGAGGTTTTAATGTGGCTGCTGAGTCCAGCACTCTTAAAAAATAGTTGCTCTCATCACTCCTAGCATAATTTGAAACCTCTCCCCAAGTCCTCTACAGAACTTGGCACATCTGTGTCACAGCCAGATCTGTTGTGCTTTGCAGGTGGTTGATAGAGTCAGTCTGGAAATATAGAAAATCCCACTGCAATTACTTGGGTTGCAAAAGAGCAGCTCCCAGCAATGCCACTGCAGTGTGCCTTGCTGTTCAGAAGAGAACATACAGTTATTTGTTGATGACTGTTATTTTTCATAATCGTATATACAAGAAATTGAATGTTCAGCTTTGTTTTCCTAAGACAGAAGTAATTTATCTCCATATAGCACCTTGAGGTCAGTACTTGCAAATCCAGCTACAGACCATCATGGAGAAGAGATAAATGATGGTTCTTTGAACGTGAGCAATAAGGAAAACATAATTTAGTCTAATGGAGCAACTTACAATATCTTTTGTATATTTTGTTAAACAATCTTGTAATTTCAGAGTGGTCTAGGAATCAAATTAGTGCTGAGAATTGGGGTTTGTTTATATCAAGTTCTGAAAAAAGTTTGCTGTAAGGAATCTTACAAATTACCAGGGTCCTTAATATTGCATATTAATAAGTTTTAGCTAAGTGCTGATCTAAAAACTACAATGGTTAGATATTAGGCCTTTTTACTGACCATGAGTCTTTACAATTAAACCATTATTTAGAGCTTCAATAACAATACTGACAGGTAAAAGGTAGATAAAATGCCTGTTAAAATGTTTCCCACAGAACATCAGAGAGGAGTAGGGTGTTTATAAGAGATCAGTGAAAAAAAGTCTTGGAGTACTACTCTCTTTATAATATTCTTATATTATTACTCTCCAAAGTAATAGTATAAGAATATCAGCTAAAATACAGAATAAATTAGAAAACAATGCCTATTTGTTAGCACAATTGGGATGGAGTTTAATTTATATTGGTATAAATTTTTTTAATGTGGCTTTCTTAGCATGTCTCACTCATCATGTCTCCTCTGCAGGCTGTAAATTTACAACATAAACTGTAAATACACTAAAATATTTGGTTTTCAATAGCTGGTGACAGCTTCATGGGAATTTCTCAATGAATTATTGGAAACAAATGTGCACAATAAGAAAAAAACAAGCTTCAGAAATGAAAGAATTATGAGATGACAGATGTAAGAGTTATACTTTCAGCAGATGCTGCTGTTTCAGCAATGGCTCATAATACACCAAACTGTAAGAAAAGCAGAGCATTTCTCATGTTATGGATTTAGGAAATAAAAACTTGCATGAACTACTGAAGGTGTGGCATCAGTTTCTGGAGTTCTTATTTAAGGAAAAAAAAGCAACATTTAAATGGTTAATGCAATTAAAGTTCAATTTAAATTAATTGAACGCGGTGACAGTGGTTAAAATGGAGCATTTGCTAGTGTGAGGACCACAGAATATGTCAGCTTGCTTTTACTAGAGAACTATCACACATGTATTATTCTTCAGTATGATATTTCCTCAATGAAATCCTGAAAGAACTTTTGAAAGGGTGTTACCTGGCTTGTGACAAATCTAGGTCTCGAGTCATCAGCATACGTAAACCTTCTTCGTTAAAGAAAAGGTTGTTTCCTCCAGACATGATACCACATTTCCTTGATGGCTTTCCGCCACTCACAAGGAGGAATCTATCCGACTCCAGCTGACCTGAATACACAGTGAATACATATTTATGATTTACTCTCAAGTGCTCCTGCTGCAAGAGTGCTACTTCCAGAGGAAGAGAGATAAATTAAAAATCACATGCTGAGAAATATTCAGTGTTTCCAATGCCATGTATTCTAGAAAGCTGACACAAATCAAAACAAAACAAACAAAATAAACCAAGAAGTATGAAATCTGGGATCTTAGTTTCCAGTCATTCACAAGGTTTTCCACCTTTCATCATTTATCTTCAGGTAACAACAAAATATTCAGGTCTATAAAGAAACTGTGATAGCATGCAAGCAAGAGCTGGCAAAATTGTAAATGAACAGCTGCACCTGTGAAGGGATGGGTTTGGTTCACAGGTGCTGCTTTATGAAAACGTGCTCCTCTTGCCCTGCTTGCTAGTGGGGGAAGCCTCAAAGGGGTTTTAGGGTTGTGTGTGCGGATGCTGTGTGTGCCTAGGTATGCCTGAGAATTTGAGTTCCCTCCTACCTTTCCTCTCTTAGGGTCTGCTGTGGCTGCTGAGCACTGGCTCCCACTGCTGAGACACTTGGTCTGCTCTAAACTCATGTTTGCTGCAGTAGGGCAAGGCAGATTTCCCTTGTAGTGAGAAATTACACGACCTTAAAGCCCTCCACTGTTTGCCTCACTTGCAAATGCTCTGTCTGTGCTAAAGTCAAACTACCATCAAAACATAATTTGTGTCCAAAATTATTTTCTACATGTAGAGTTTCAGGAAGTTCTGTTTCAATGAAGATTTTGTATTCCAGCATTAACAGTGCATCAGGCATTCACAAACTGCACTTGCAAACTGCGTCTGAACCACTCAGTTCGTGGGAATACCCCCATGGCATAAATTCTAATTGGAAGCATGCAGGGGTGAGGAAGGTTTTGCTGTTTAATCCCTTGAACCCTGGGTTGCACTGCAATGGACAGGCAGTATTGAGATGCCCCCTCCCAAAAGAGGTACCTTCAAAGTCATCCTTCAGGAAGTCAGAGTTCTTGGTGCTTATTTTGCAGGTTGGCCCCGAGTAGCCAGGGTCGCAGATGCACTTGGTGCCGTTGATGCAGCTGCCGTGCCCGTTGCACATCTCCTCGCACTGGGGGCCAATGTACACGTTGTCAATGGCCCAAGTCACAGGCTGGGACCCAGCAGGGTAAAATCCTTGGTACCACCTGAACCTCGCCAACCTGAAAATGGCATAGCATGTACTTATTTTAAATAATAGTTCCATCTTTGTTTGTATTCCATACATATATCATTATATGCATATATATATTATTCTTTCTGTTGGAACTGGCTTGATAAATAGATTAACTCTAGAAACTGACTGCTAGATCTAATTCCTTCAGTACCTCACGCATCTTTATGTTGATGTTCAACCCAAGTACTGACAGAAATAAAAATAACATTATTCATTAGCTGTAATACCAAAACTGAATGACAGACATGATTTTCAAAATTTAAAATCCAGCTACTCTGAACTCCATCATTCACAGGGAAGATGAATGGCTGTGGTCTGGTGGATTCCCTTCTGCTTTGGTGTACAGTGTGTGGGTCAGACCCAGCCACTTTCACCTTCTCCTGGAGAGTGAGATTTTACTTCATGTGCCTCCAGGGAGACCACCTGTAGGGGTGGAGTGGTAGGATCTCACCCTCAATTACCCAGAAAGAAAACATGATCTGTCACGTCACCAGGTATTCAGCTTGCTTTCAGGCAGCTTAATCTTAAACCAGGCTGATATTGCAAGTTGTTAATTTAAACTATATTCTCCTTTGGGTGCTGTCCTGTCATTTTTAATTCATCTCCTAAGTACTACTCACATCAATACTGCATATAAAAGGAACCAACTGGGGAAGGAGGGAAAACAAATTGAGATGAGGAAAATACTTGAGAGACTAATTTTATTCCCAGTTGAGAAAATGTTTTAAGGGAGGAAGGAAACCAGAAGATTGAGAAGGGAGAAGCACTTAATTGCCTTGCGTGTATAATGTGTCTTGTTAAAGATATCTAAATTCAGCAGGCGAATCAATTCCATAGGTAATTGTAGCTGACAATTTTTTTCCTTCATTTGCTAAACAGAAATTTTTATGAGGGGATTTAGTTGACAGCCAATAAGTGATGGGTGGGGACACTACTAAGTATCACAAGAAAGACCAAGAACCAGAGTTCTGATGGAAGCCAAAATCATCGACTTTAGTGTGCCCTGAGGGGAAGGACACAAGTGTGAGGCTGGAGGTGTTGAGAGTAGACCTCTGCCCCACAGGCTGTTTTTTTTCCTGAGACAAGTCAGCTTCTCCTCTCAGGGCTGCTCCTGGAGAGGGGGAAGCGCAACTTGTGTCTGCTTATTTGGGGTTTCTTCTCTGGCTCTACAATCAGTGGACCTGTCCTTCAGGACATAACTAGAATACTGATTACTTACAGCTGTCTGCTGAGAACATATATTCATTTCTAAAATTACATATGTAGTGGAAATAACTTAAAATGTTTTCATCCTCAGTTAAAATATAACCATTCGACACTTGGGGGATGAAAAGACTGGGGTTTTTTTTAGAATTACACAAGGAGAAAGGTTGGATTTTTTTCATGTTAGTCCAGTGGATTCTGGTGGAGAAATCCCTCCTTCAGCCCTCTGGCCCAAGGATTTAATGCACTGAATGTAAGCTACTCTGCACTTCTGGGCTTGGCTGGCTGTCAGCAATGGGCTCCTGGCCTGGTGTGTTGGAGAAGGAATAGGAGGGAAGGCAGAAAAACAGGATAGAAAAACTCAAGAACAGAGGACTAAATCAAAATCCTGGAAGGTTTAAATGCGTTAGGAGTCTGCACAGTCAAAATTTTTATTTAGAGGGGTGCATTGATGGTTGGCTAAAGGGTAAAATAATTCTTTTGCACAAAAAAAGGAAGTATAAGTGAGCTGCTGAAAGAGATGGTTACCTATTTTATGCTTGAAATGTTAACTGTCATAAACCAGAAAACTCAAGTTGAAAATTTAAACATTTCCTTAAATTATTAAACATTCAGTCTTTCCAAACTTGATTCTTATTTCTTATATAGGTATTTTCATACTCTCAGAGGCACATATGGGGTCATTTATTTAGTGGAAGACCCATTGACTGCAGTCTCATAAAGTCTCATAGTTGCACAGCTCATTTTCATTCATACATGCTACAGTTTAATCATTAATAGTGTGATCTTTTACATAAAGTGAATTGATGCTCGATGACAGTTATTCCTGAAAAAGTAAACAGCAATGTTTTTACTTTGAAAAGTTACATATTACTATGCCTGCTAGCACTTAAATATATTCTATGCTGTGTTATCATCCAACCTGATTGACTGAGACTGTATTTAGATCAGACCATTTCTTCATACTGAAGCGGAATGAAGCTTATACTTGCTCACATTTTACTGCATTTTCTTATGAAGCTCAAATTTCATGCAAGAATGTCATCAGTGAATTCAAATGGATGATGCAGTTCTGTAAAGAACACTCAGAGCACTCTAAGAGCAGTCAGTTTTGCATTAATTTCACCAAGCAACTCCCTTCTATTAAATTGTGACTAATTAAATATATAGAAATTTATCTGTGGGTTATTCTGCATCAAAATTAGGCATAATATGATTTGGGGAATCACCTGAACACTCGCTAACATTCAGGGCAAAAAACAGAAAAATTGGTCATTTGGTCTGCTCAAGTGCTGCAGTTCTTTAGCACGCTCTCGTGCTGGGTGAAAAACAGAAATGAAAGCAAAGCAACAAGCAGCTGGGCAGGGAGAGAAGCTGGACACTTACCCACAGAGGTGCAGTTTTCCAAAGTGAATGACCTCCCTCCTCCAGCCCTGGGTAGTGCCTGCGTAGTAAGTGCTACTTGGGTGATGCTCAGTGGAGCAGAGGGAGCTGAGGTGGCTGCTGCTGCTGTAGCACAAGGGGAGCAGCAGGTGCCACGTGGCCCCCAGGTCTCGTGAGAACTCCAACTTCACCGGGTCAGCAGAGGAGCTGTCAGTGGTGCAGCCAATATTGATCTGGGGGCCAAGGCATCAAACACAGAAGGTGACACAAGGCAGACTGTGGGACTCCCAATCATTCTCCACCTTAGCCAGCCTCCCCCATTTGGTGTGGTATTTGTTTAGTCCAGGAAAATGGTGATTTGGGAGCCCATTTAACAACAGGGATGATGCATTTAGGACATGCACATGAAGAGGAACTCCTGCACATTGCTCTCCTGTCCATGAGTGTATCACACTATGGGTTATGATAAAATGAATGTGATAAGGAATCCCCAACAACTTCTATCTAGAAAAAACTGTGAAGTTAATTGGGCAAATCCTAAAGGAGAACTGTTAACATTGCTGGAGTAAATGCACCAGCTCTTGCAGTCCTCTGGCAGGTACTGAAGCAATCACAGCATCAAGAAAAAGTGCATTATTAAAAGCAGAAATATTAAAACATAAAGTGCAAACAGCAACTTTTTGTTAATGCTGGGCTGTTGATTGCTGAGCTGCACTATGATCCTCTTTTTATGTTACATATTAAAAAAAAAGCTTATCACCTCAATATGTTCAGCTTTCACACTCACTACCTGTTTGTTCACATATAATGGCAAAGCCCTAGAGCATCATAGCTGGATTGGATTTTGATTCAATGTCTTAGTTTGGCAGTGTCAGACTTCTCAGGCTGTACTTAAAAGATTCCTGAGATAAAGAACAGTAGAAAAGGCAGAACACGAAAACCAATTCTACTACTGAAAAAAATACAGAATGTTTAATACAGAATCTGAGACAACCAGTGCAAGTTAGTCTGTTTTCCTGTTGCACTGATATTTAGATCTTATAATTTCAAATTGCTTTTGTAAAAGAAGACAATTTAGTTCTTTACAGAATGACTGACATATAAGATGTACTGTACTTATCAAGCAACAAATAAAAACCAATTATTGATGAAATACAAAGCTTTTTAACATTTTAATATTTTTATATATCTTTGTAGCAAAAAAAATGTGTCTTTGTAGCATGCTGTTCTGTTAAGAAAATCTATGTGTTTCTAAAATGCAGTAATACTTAGAACTGTGCATGAATGTTGAAAGTGTATCCTACATCGAATTTCCTTCATCACTCTTCAGTGCACATGAGTCCCATCAACCTACATTTGACTAGAAGGGTTGTCTACTCATCTGGAAGTTTTAGAGAGATGCTTGACCCAATATAGGTTTTGACTCTTGAGACACAGAGAGAAACTACTGCATTATGCATAACTCCTTCATTTACACTAATGTTCTCAAAAACGTGAGCTGAAAATGATGTTCTTACCACATATGGAAGTAAACATGTAGATTTTATGAGTTAATGCTGTCAAGGCTTATGAATATCTTAAAGTGACCTCAAACATTTTTGTTCTACAGACTGTAATCTATATTTTAAAAGAGAAAATGGTTTGCATTCAATAATTTATGAATTAGTTGCATGACAAATTGAAGAGTGCATGAGTACACAGCTATACTTAATTTTCTTGGAAAACCCGTAGTATCATTTTAGTAATTTTTATAAACTCATGTCATTTGCTGATTATTATGTAGCTCATATTGATGCAACAACATGCCACATTGTTGTTAAAAGCAGCCTGGTAACTGTGGCATGGCAATTTACATGCCAGATTCTTTTCCAGTTTCTTAATAACAATATAATGACCTCTCTAAACTAATAAATACTAACTAATACTAATAAATGCTTCCATCAATAGCTGCCCCAGCTAATGCACAGTTTAGATTCAAGGATAAATCAGAAACACAGTTTAGTTTAGACTCTGTGTTGTCACTGGGGTACCTGTTTCCACTGACTATATGAAACACAAAAACATGCTCCTTATTCATGAACTTTCTTTAACTCCCTAAAATGGGACAACTTCAGGCCACAATAGCCAAAAACCAGCTTAATGTAGAGCAGCTATGATGTGGGAGAAGCAAAAGGAAAGCAGAAACTTGTGTCTCTGAGAAAGTACAACAGTGCAGTTAAGCCAGCAGATAGGGAGAATTATTTTCTACTGTCACAGATGAAGTTGTAGCTCTCCACTGTTCAGCTTGTAGAAATGCTGCACTCTTACCTCATGAAGTGGCAATTTGGACCCTCATTATATTTTGCTCATCCTCTTGCCTGCCAGTTGTGACTCTCTAATGCATAGGACATGGACTTTAATGCTATCAGTGCAAGTATATAGGCATGGACAAAGTAGTAATTTAGGCAAGAAAGTAGAAGACTTTGAGGCAGAAATTTCCCTTATCTGTGCATTAAAAGCATCATGATACATTCACATGGGGGAGAGTAATGTCAAATGAATTAGAGGGGAAATTAGACAGGCTTCTCTATTTAGCAATCAGAACAGCTGGGCAAATACACCAGAGCAGAATATAGAAGAACATGAAGCAAAAGGCAAAATAACTTTCTGAGGACAAGTACCTCAAACTGGATGATAGTATTTTCATTTACACTCAGGTCTCTTGTGGTAATGGAATGCTCTCCAACTTCATTTGAAACAAACACCATAGCTGAATCTTCTTCCCTGAAAATCAAGGTAAGGAATGCTTTAGATTCAGTTTACAAAGTCACTTCTTTCTATTGTACTGCTGAGAGAATCTTACGGAGCTCTTTTAGATGAATATGGGCAATAAAGCCCAATGTTTCCACCAGGATAGAAAAACCAGTTGTCCTCTTTAGGACCAAAGTCAAAGGTATCCAAAAGGATAATGGGATTCTTTAGGTTATTTCCATCAATAATGAAGTCATCAATAATCCAGATTTCTTCTTTTTTGCCTACAAGGAAAATGGAAATATTCTTATTAAGAATATAATACTAATATTAATATTATTAGAGAGCAGAACAGCAGCCAGTATTTATGGATTATGTGAAGAAGAGGATGATAAAAGTGCGGGATCACTATTTTCACTTTCCATGAAAATAGTTCCCGTACTGCTTTGCAGCTTGACCCTATGGAATTAATTTTTATTCCCTGAAACTTATAGAAGTCACAGCAAAACAAAGAGTGAAAAGCAATGGGTGTTGAACAATTATCTTCTATTTAAATCACATTTACTTTGAAATTCTGTCATTGTCTTCTTCAATTAAGAATCATCTAAATGAGCAGTTGGTACAGAGTCAAAGCAGCTTGAAAGTGCAATTTCATTCTACATCTTTGCACGCAGCAGCTTTTGTTTGCCTGGGAGGAGTTCTTCCATAGTGAAGGAAACTCTGAAACTCCTTCTCTCCAATGGATTATGTATTCATATATGTCAGAAAATTGCTGTTCTCAAACTGAAGAGGAAGGATTAAATTGACAGATCTTCTGTCTAACGTTTTTTCGTTTATCTAAAAGTGTTTGAGTTCATCAGAGAAAAGTTTAGATAATTGTTTTAGGCAGGACATGTCAGAAGAATGAATTAAAACAGGATTGTCAGGACCAGATTTAAATCTGCTTTTTTTTGTTAGGGGTGTGCTAGGAATTTGCCTGTATGGAATAAACTGTTGCTGAATCACTATGTCTAAATGGTTGCTGGAATTCTTTAGAGCTATTAATGTCAGTTTCTGCTTGGAACTGTGCTCAAAGTAACTGAGAGCAGAGGAGTTTCCATCAGCTGGCACATCTGTAAGCAGGAGGATTGAGCTGAGTTCCTCTTGTGATTTTCCAGTCCTTTACAATTTAATCAAAAGATTAACTGCTCACTACATACTCCTTCTAAATGGGTTTTTAATGCCTAGTTAATTCTGAGTAAGGTAGGCCCAGTTCCCATTTACACTTGGGACACTTTTGTATAATTGGAGCATCCTAATGGGGCCTCAGTGTGAGAATCATGTCCATTAAAAATAATGAGACCCTGAATGAAGTTAACTTTATTGGTGTTGCTTGATCTCCCACTCCCTCCAGGGCCAAAGCTGATGCTTTTCTGCAGGCAATCCAGGGATATCAGGTGAAGGTAACTTCAGTTTAATGCATTCAACCACTTTATAAGAAGAGTAAACATAATCCTGCAGTAATTGTAATTGAAGGAGTTCAAACACAACCCCCCCATGATTTATGAGTCTCTCTAATTGTTCAGTTCAAAGAATGCATCTTCTCAGAGATGCTGAGGTGTGCAAGCATGGATCTGGATTCCCAGGGGTGTGTCTGTTCCTCACCATTGTTGTAAGGTTGCCAAAGCCTGAACCGCGTTGCATTGCTTTGGGCTGCGTAGGGCAGAGGAACGTTGATAAAGAGGACATCTGTAGTCTGGGTAAAGTAAAACTCATCTATCAGTTGCCAGGTGATGCCACCATTGACAGAATATTGTAGCAGGATGGAATGAGACCTCTCAGGAGTGCCTGGAACATAAAATACATGAATTTATGTTCATTAAAACCCTGTAAGTTCAAACAAGTATAAATGAAATTATGTTGCTCTGACAGAAAGTATGGGCTGCCTTTAAAAAGAGCTTGAGCTGGTGAGATGTTATACAGACATTGTAGACATATGCCTTTCTGTGCTTTCCCTTGCTTGTTTGTCTGCAAAATGCAAATGAAATAGGGCTTAAATTTATATTATTGTTCATTATACATATAACCATAGTTAATTACTTAGATGTGAAGCTATCTCAGTGTTATACTTTTTTAGATTAGAACACACCAGGTCCTCCTACTAAAACATAATTCCATTAATACAGTATTTATTTGCTTGTTTTGTCCAGGTACCAGACATTATCGTCACTATTTGTAGCACCCACAGATAAAAACACAGTCCCTAGCCTCATAAATTTATGAATCTATGGCTCTCACTGCAGACACTGGGATAAGGATATTCATGCCCAGAAATTATATAATTGATGGAGAGCACTGAGGATCTTTATTAGCATGTTTTAACACCAACAAAGCAATATTCTGTGCTTTAAGCTCAGCCTAAAAGTCAGTGGAACTGACAGTAAAATTTGCATTTTTTAACTACCAGTTCCTCCTCTTTTTTTTTAATTAGCGCATTAAAGAGTAAAAAACAAAAGCTCTTCACAGCCCTAGTTATTAACACATGCTAATTAGAGCCCAGCACCCATTCTTGATGCTGGTTACATACACAAGCTCAGCCCCCAGCCTGTATTTGGTCTGTGCCTAACTTGCTGTCCAGGAATACCCATGTCCAAGTGATGGTACCTCTGAACTGAGGTCTCACCCAGACAGACTCTCTCTCTCTGCTCCCTTCATGGTGTGGCACAGTGATGGCATGTCCCCAGAAACTGTCAGGAACCAGCAGAAGGAAAGGACTAAGGGACAGTTTCTTGACCCCTGACTCTCTGTGTGTTACTGTGCAAGCTTTTCCCTTGTTGTATTCTTAAACTAACCACATTTTCTGAAACCAAAGTGCCTGATGCACATGCTCCTGCTCCCCTCTGCTCCAGTGCTAAGTATTCAACCACTGGCTGTGGAGCAGAGCAGGGAAGAGCTGCTTGCAGTCAGGAGCTGATTTCAGCTATCTGTGGCAATTAACAGTAAACAACACACTGCTTTTAACACTCACAGCTGAGAGATATGCCCAGCTATATCCATTAGTATTCAGCATTAGGGAGCTTGTTGGGACTAAGTCCTGGATCCAACAGTAGGTCTAACAAGTAACGCAGATTCAATAAGGAGCAATTTCTCCTGGAGTTTCATGGTCTTACTCCTTATGGGTCAAAATCCAGGCTTGAGCCTTTGGCTATTCCTGCCTTCAGAGCAGTATTTTTATTCTTTTTTTTTTTTTTTAATATTTTTTCAATGATCATATGAAGAAATATTACCAAGGAATAATTTTGTAAAAGAAGTCTTCACACAGACTTTGCTTATAAACATGAAATATTTGGTATGTTATAATTTTAGAGCGTGTTGTGGTTTTGGCTGTTACAGTTTTCTCTCTTTTTCATAAAGTAGTAAACCCAGTAATAGATAGCCCAATATACATGATTAAATGCCCATTAAAGAAAATCAATAATAATTCACAAAGATCTATATTTTCACTTGTCCATACATAGATTTGGCTAAGATACTTATTTAGGAAGAAAGAGGGGGTTCAAAACAAACTGTTTTCCAGCTGTTGGTAGATGTTGAGTCAGTTAGGGTCCAGTCCCAGAGCACTGAGCTTACCACAGAAACTATGGATGTCTTCCTTACACCAGCATGAGAGGAATTTTTCAACATTCAGAGTTCAGCCTGAAAGTGCCAACTCTATCAGAAAGTTTGGGGAAAACTTCTGAAATTGCATGGGAGTGGCTCAAACCTTCAAGCAGTTTAGTGGTTCTCCATCATGTCACTTCAGACTTGGATATAATTATGTTTTAAAGCCAAGGATGGCAGGGCCTTGGAGCAGGGTCAGACTGAATCATTGGCTTAAGAGCCTTTGTATTGGAGGAACTGTCACAAGTTATTTACAACAACGCATAAAACTTGTCTTGCAAAGTCTGACTATTCTTCATATCAATTAAATAGAATTATGGAGTTTCAGTTATCTCTAAGATACCTACTAGGCAGTCAAATTGTAAGAGATTTTAATGCAGTGGACTGAAGCTTGAAAATGCAAAACACGGTACTTTATTATTAGTCCCTTAAGTAATTTGCCATAGGCACCATTCTATGACGTAAAAAAATTGGACAAATAATTTTTTCCCAACACAGTGGGAAATCTCTACAAAATCTTGAGCTCTTTTGTTTCTTTTCTGCCCAAAGACTTACCAGCTGTGCTATTTTTGATCATACTACAGTCTACTTTTTCCTTAGGAACTGCACAGACAGCCATGTAGGCTGGGAGCAAGGTAGGGATGATGGAAAATTTCAAACAAGCTCCCACATAATCTACCATAAACTGTTGATCACTACCATACACTGAAGTTGAAAATATAAATCTGTATTCTTTTCTGTGTTGCTGCTATGCACGAATTGAGCTAGAGAAGAGACAGTAAATCAACGGTGATCTTACCTTTGGCAATAAATTTAAATGAAAACTGGATGTACACTGTATTAGTGCAGTCTAGATCTCTTGACACAAGCATTCTCAGTCCTTCCTGCAAACACAGAATATACCATGTGAATATCAGTTCCCAATATTGAGTATGTTCTTCAGCTTATTGTTGATGTTGTCTGCTACTGACTGCTGGTGGCAGCAAGAGGGGAAGTTCTCTGTACCACACCTTTTCCCAGGCAGAAAATGGGGACAGTGACACCCTTGGTAAAGTGAGCCAAGATATGACAGAGGCAGAGGTACAGGCAGTAACAGCTCATTCAGTTCGTGCTCTGAACCCCTGGGATATGATTGGATCTGCAAGCACTGACTTTAGACATTGAGTCCAAGCTACTACACTCATTTTTCGTGCAAACTGTACAGTTGCCAAGCACCCTAATTTCCAGGCAGGGATAGTCCTCTCTAAGAGTTCTTTTCTGTGCCTCAAAACATATTTTGTACAAATATCCTCTTCTGGGGCAACCTGTTGACCTGTAAGGAAAGGGAGCACACAGGAAACCTCATAGGGAGCCCTGAGTGCCTGTCCAGCTCTACAGTTGAGCTCACTCTTGTGTGGATCCTGGGGCCAGAGCCAGTCCCTGTTCTGCAGAGATCTGGCAAAGCATCTCTCAGAGCTTCCCTCTTTCCAGACCCATTCCCCCCCAGGAACAATCTGCAGGAACAAGCAATGCAAATTTTAGACATGTCCCATCTCATGATTTGGGATTTAAATCATCTAAAGAGGTTGAACTGGAGTCAAGCTTTTGCAAATAAATACTTCAAAAAATTAATTTATATACCAAACATTATTTAACTTCTCTTTTTGGGGGCACTTGAGTTCACAGTTTCAAATTAAGGCTTGTATGAGCTGAGAATTTGTGTGCTTGTGAACAAAAGTATATTATTAATTTTTTTAAGAGCTGAAAATTTCAGAAAATCTATTTCCTGGCCTTTTGAAATCTGCATTCAACAAAAATAAGCCTTTAAAGAACTAGAAAACATCAAAATGATAGAATTGAGTAAAATACTGGCAAACTACATAAACATTGATTACACAGACTGCAGCCCTGACTAATTTGTATTATTCAAAATACTAAAAAGCCAATCAAGAGATTTCAAGATGATTGTAATGTGTACCATATTTCCAAATAGTTCACTTCAAGAATCTCAATGTAGAGTTTTATTCTTTCCCTTTGGTGGTCAAGGAGGAGTTTATACCACAAACAAAATAATACACAACCAAGAGATGAAACTCATTTGTTCATAATAAAAACAAATGTGGAAAACATGATGCATGTTTAGGGTAAGAAAAGACAAAGAAAGGTCAAATTCTAGCCAAAAGACTTCAATATAAATATATGGGGCTAACAAGAGAGAATTTACTTTCTATTTTTAACTCTACTGATTTTCATTCATTTTTTTCAATGTAAGTAATCTCTGACCCCTTTGAAAATGAGAGCTGTTCCAGATTTGATGGTGTCACCATTCAGGTTTCCCCTCTCAGCACCGTAGACTTCAGGCCAAAGGTCTGGATGCAAGTTACCATTGAAATCATCCTTCAGAACAGATGGCAGAGGAAGGACAGGGACACAGTATGGACCTCCAAAGCCTCTGTCACACCTAACAACACATTGGGAAGAAAAGGTATTATCCATCTGGCCTGGATAAAACACATCCTTTCTATGAAGCAGCTTAAGCAGTTTTCTACTCACATGCAATGACCTGAATCACAGATGCCGTGCCCTGAGCACATCCAGGGGCATCCTGTAGCCAGGACCACATTATCAATAGCCCAAGAATCAACTCCAGAAGCATAATTGTACTGAATCCATCTGAACCGTGTTCTGGGAGAGCTATTACAAACAGAGGAAATGCATTTCAGGATTCAAAATTCTGATCCAGAAAGTGCTAAATACTACTGAAAATCCCACCGACGTATGAAGAAAAGCGTATTAATAAGCATGGCCCACTTATTTTGAAAAGATCCATATTCTAGTGGAAACTGGAAGTTCAAATTTATCAGGTTAGTCTTTTAGGCAAAATTCTAGCATATTCTAAAGAAAGGTACCCAAAGTGATAATCAAGAAAGAACATTGCTGAGACGCTGACCAGCAAAGTGGTTGAGCAGAAATTAGTAGTTCTATTAGCATTTGAGAGCTCCATGTGTTACTAGCAGAATGGAAACAATACAGTTGCATCAGTAAAGTAAGAAGTTATGAAAGTTCATTTATACTAAGTGTTGTGTAAAAAGAAGAACAATGGTTATATATGTTCATATCTATATATATAAGAATGTATGAATATGCACATGCATACACACTGCTGTCACTGCTGACTGCCTTGTTATCCTCAAACAAGGACAGTCTTTTGGAAAAAGAATTCTTTGGAAGACGATGTATGGCCCTCTGGAGTGAACTGTGGAATTGGAAACCAAGATGTGAACCCCAGGCCCAGTTAATTTACTTTGTGTCCATTTTTACCACAGTATTTCCTGGGTGATAAAACGTACAGAGATAATGTGTAGGGTGCTCTGAAGACTTACAGAACAATGGTAAGCAGTGTCATCACCACTTGTCATTCCTAAATTAGAGCATGGTTTCATTTGGAGAGATGGATGCCAGTACATCTGCCACATCCATTTACAGCTCTGTGATATCCTGAGGAGGTTGGCAGAACTCTCCTCCTGGTCAAAAGGGTGAAGGTGGCACATGCAGTGACATGTTCTGACTTGCTGAATGCTGTGACTAACATGCCTGAATGTTTGATGACAACTTAATGTGCAATAACAGAAAACATTACTGTAGGAAAGGATGGATCAGGGTATTTATTCTTGATTCTTGTTGCATAAATGTTAGAAAAGCTGGTTTAGCATTCTTGTTCTTGCTGTCATAAATTATAGGCAAGACTTAAGAATTCATTCATCAAAGTTGTAACTTCCTTAAGTCTCTACACTTCACATTATAGCTGATGAAATATTTTGAAGTGAAATTTAAAATTCTGGTGGCGTGACAACACACATTTAAAAATTTAAAAGACATGCAGAACATTCCCAAGCTGGAGGATGTTTGTTCTAATTAGATCAGCAAAACCTTTGTCATGCTAAACAGCCAGAAGAGCAGTGCTCACTTGGTTGAGGGCGGGAGGTAGACAGTAACTCTCTTCCAGTTTTGGAATCTTTCTGAAGTGTAGATGGAGCTCTCGGTGTACTGCTGACAGCCGATTGTTGGGGGGACACACTCCTCTGTCACCAGGTGCCAGTCTCTCCCGTTGTTTAGGGAATACTGCAGGTGGACACTGTGGGAATTGCTGTATGGCTTGCTGCAACCCATGCTCAGCTCAAACTGCAAGAATGTGGAGGCTGAGACGTGGAAGTCCCAAGTCTCGGCATAACGAGGTTTTCCTAGGAAAAGAGAGAAAAACAACAAATACAATAACAACAACTACAAACTGTACCTTCAGCATATGCTTTCAGTACCATCATTCAAATCTGTTACCTCTATCTTCACCTTTTTCCAACCTTCTCTTCCCTACAGATTAGAAAATACCTCGATTTGTCTATACCTCCCATCCTGTAAAACTTGATCCTTATATAATTTATAAAATAGACTCATACACAATGTAGCAATGTTTGATGACACATACCAATGTTTTCACTGAACATCAGAGCTGTATCCATCGACAGGCAGTCAATGTCTACTTGACCTCCTTGTATTCTGTACCAGCTTGCCTGTAAATCCACAGTTCCATCAAATTTATCCTGGAAGCCGGTTTGAGAGCTGTCATTCATCCCTATAAGCACATCATCCAAAGCCCACTGAGCTGAATGCTTTCCTACAAAAAACAGAACAGACATGTTAGTGGAGTCCCTGGAAGTTGTTTTCAATGCCCATATGCTGTGTTCACTCAGTGAGCAGTGCTCAATCACATAGACTGAGTGCTGTTATACAAGACTAAAAAATTGCCCAAGGATGCACCTGGACTCTAGAGCATGTTTCTATTACAGATAAACACAGGTATTTCCCTCTTCATTTCTTTAGCTTCAGTGCCTTTGCCATCATATGCTCTCCCTCTGTTTGGATGACACACTCCCTGAGCCCCTAGATTGGGGATTTTCATCTTATGGGTCACAACCTTCTTGCCATTCCCCACAGCTAAATTGGAAAGGCTTCTGTCTAGTTCCTAAATTAGCTTTTATATGAAAGTGAATAGAACATGAAGGAAAATGCTGAAGGCTCTGCATTTAGATAATATTTAGAGAAGTGCTGTTCTCCTTCCTGGAAATCTGTCTCCTCTTGCTCCCCAGCCTACAGGCATTTCACTTTTATCATCTCCAGCCCATTTCTTTGGCCTTCATTTCAATTCACCTTTCTACTGGCATGCTGAAAAGAAGATCTTACTGTGCAATAATTGCCCTCATAGGAGAGGAAGGAAAGCCTTTACAATAAATTGTGAGCTTGCAGCAATGTGCCAGGACTTTTGCCTTGCCACCAAGGGGAACCTAGGCCGTGGCTGATAGGGCCACTCTGCACTGAGGAATGGCAGATAGAGGATAGCCCATGAAGGAACTAACATCTCTAATCAGAACTGGTTGTCACCTGTAGGCACTGGTGTGGAATGTGATATTTCAACTTCCAGTCATAAAACCCTGCTCATACTGGGAGTCACAGGGCTGCCATCAGTAATCTTAAGTGATGATCCTCAGCAGGGACAGGTGTCATCCAGCTGCTACCAAAACTATAGGGGGCAGCAGGTTGGACATTGCACCACTCACCGATGAAAAAGAATGACGGTCTGTGGTGCACCAGCCATTGCTCAGCATTTTTTGCCAAAGGAACTGTCTTCTTAACTAAATCACATCCCTCTTGTTTTGTCTATTCTCTTAGCTAGTAAGGACAATTAAGTCCAGCACATACAAGAAAATCAGCCATCAAAATGATAAATGATATCTAAGAAGCTGCCTACTATAATTACCTGAATGTAAGCTAGATGCTTTGCTTCCCAAAGAATTGCTGTTGAAATGTACTTTGCTATATTTCTGAATATTGCCTTATATTTCCTGCAGGTCCAGGAGCTGCTGCCTTGTGCAAAGGTAAGATTTAATCAGGACACTTTTAGTAGTGGTAATGTGCCCTCATGTGAGGTGGGAGCTCTCCCAGTGGCTGTAGGAATCAGTCAGCACCAGGGTTTAACTTTCAGTTGAGGATGTGGGAAGTGGCTGAATGGTTTTGCAGGGGCAGGGGAGCTGGGCTCTGGGACACTAGAAATGGTGGGAGGAGGGGGTCCTGTTCTGGAGTGTGGAGATATTAAAATAGTGAGATGGGAGCCACCAGGTATGCAGATTCAAGGCCAAGTTATGCCTACACTTCCAAAACCGAGTGAAAATGAGACGAAAAGTGTAAGCCATTTGGCATCCCAGGTCACTCTATACTCAGGTAAAAACTGATTTTATTTAGGCTTTTTTTTTTTTAATGTAATTTCCCCCCTCCCTCCTGTTATCTCAGCACCTTTGGTTTAAACTTAGCTCTTAAACAATTTTCCTCTCAAGCCCACTCATCAGCTTGGTGCTATAAAAGAAAATCATGGCCATAGTGTGACTCAGGAAAGCCCAAATATGCTCTTACAACATCCAGCTATTGAAAACACCGTGTTTTTCATGGGCTGAGGTTTCTGCACAGCATGTCTATACCGAGTAGCACTGACATGTGGGTTGTGTAAAGCTGCTGAGTGAATTTTTAGGATGGCCTTGCTTACCATGTTGTGGCTGCCACCAGCGGAAGGCGGTGGCAGGGCTCTTGGCCTCCCGGGGTAGGTCTATGGAGACAACCTGGGGCTCCAGGTACGACATGAAGTCCAGCTCTCGCAGCAAACTCCAGGTGATCCCGTTGTCGTTTGTGTATTGAACAACAAGTCCTGTATTTAAAATGAGGAAAAGCAGTTAGTGTGACTGTGCAGAGCAAAGGGCGGGCAGTTCACCCTGTGCCCTGGAGCTGCCAACTCCCATCTGGTGCACAGGCCTTTTGACATGTGCCCCACCCTTTAGGCAACTCCTGGTGCAGGAGCATTTTGTGGACAGAGTCCTGCTGCAAAGGTGACGTGGGTCACCAGCTGCCACAGGCTATCTTGACTCTTTTCACCAATCTAAAAGGATCAAATCTTTTATGCCGTCAGGGAAACTAATGATCATACCACAGAAATGATAGGAATACTGTGATTTTCTTTACACAGTATTTATTTCATGTTGGGTATCCTTGCAGTTTGTGTAAAAGACTAAGTTTTAATTCTGATAGCTGGCATTACAATCCTCCTGCTATGTATGCAAGCTCACAGCAACCTTGGAAATTAATTATCATAATATTTAGAAAATTTAAGATAGTCTTTGTATCATGCACGCAGTATGGCAAATACTAGGACACAACAGAAGCCCAGCAGAGCTCATCAAAAGGGATAACACAAGAAAGAAACACCTGTGTCTATTTCTTCTCTTAAAACTCTTTTATACTGGTGCGTGTTCAAAGATAACAGATTTTTTTTTGGTGTCTTACACTGGTACAAATGAGTGGGGAAATAAACCCTTGGTATAATCTGTCCTGCCAGATGACAACTTCCTCAGAGAGCGAGTCAATGTAAATGCCAAATATAAGGAAAAAATCCACTGATGTTAAATGCTTTTTACTGAGAGGAAAATTAAATTTTCTCATCTCTCATGTCAGTGGCCTGTCTTCATGCAACTAGACCACTTTCCATGGGAATCTGCTCCCAGAATGCTGATCCTTCCCAAACACAAGTATCAGTCCTTCACCACAGTAACTTTAAGCATATGGGTCAGATAAGAGAGGAGACATGTGGGAGATGAATTTATTCAGGCTGAATGAATTTTCAGCTGCAACTTTTGAATCTTGTGTTTTGAATCATGCATAAGCTTGTTTTGGAAGGCAAATTTTTATTAGACCCACTGGTGTAGTTGAGAAGATGAACAAGTTCTCAGGTACACAACTCTTCTTCAGGTCAGAAATGGAGTTTGACCACTTTCTCCTGAACATGAATTTCATTCCTTTTATTTCAGACATTATGAAAAGTCCTGTGGACTCATAAATTTACCTGTTTTCCAACACTATCAAATAGTTTAATACAAACTATTACACCTTTGCAAATGTTGTCTTTCTTAGACCATCACAGCTCCCAGTTATTCCTACAGATGAATCACCATTAGGTTTGGTGTAACTAATTACAACTAGAAATATCCATCAAAAGTAAATAGCTTTCTCCAACATTTATGAAACTGATTTTTGTTTAAAAAAATCTTGATTTTGTAAAGGAAACAAAAGGCAAAAAACCGCAGAAGATGCAAAATGAAAAATGCTTATTATAAAGAAAAGGGGCTTTACCTTCATTCCTGGCTCTTGGTCTGTTGCAGGAGTTACCAACAGTCTTGCTTCCAAGTTGTACATAAAATTGAACTAGCCTTTTAAAAAACACAGGACAGAAAAGAAGTGTAATCATCTTCTGATAGCACAAGATTAGTCAGGATAATTTGCAACTCTTAACTAATGGCAGTTTCAGTTAGGTCATTATTCCAGGCTTATTGATTAGGCACTATTCCCAGAGAAACCAAACATGGGCATGGTAAATAATGAAGGACCCCAGATAGAAGAAAGTGATGTGGTTCATTAATCTTGTGCCTAATAAATGTGGTCTTGAGTGAGCATGAGAAGTTAGCATTTCCATCTCACACAAAAGTTGTAACACCTCCAAAGCAGACAAAGCTGTTCCTCACATCAGACCTTACCTTGGCCTCTTGTAACCGGAAATTAGGTGAAGCTTTAAAATACAGCGTTAGAGTTGTACTCAAATTAGTATTAAACCACAAATCCTTTTTAGATCCTTAAATTCTTAATGTAAACAATTTTCAGTGAAGTGAGTTCACTGAACATTTTGTGAAGTAAACCCTTTGATTTTGAACCTATACATTATGATTTCATTGAATATTCTCACATCATGAAGTGATGAAGAAAAATGCTCCTGAGCTGCTTTTCTTGCAACCTGCCCTGTAATCAGTGCTTTTATCACTTCCCTACCTTCTCTTGTTTCTACTGTAAACCACGACAACCATTGCATCTGAGTCTCTGCATGAACATATTCCATGTCTTCAATTTTTCCCAAAACTACTTTCTGCAAAACTCCTTGAGAGAGGATTTCTGGTTTTATTGACAGAAATCTGGATTAGTCTGGAACATCCCTGTTTAGCGATATTTGAATTAAGTATTATTCCATCCTTGTGCTCCAAAATATTGTTAGGTTTTTTTTTTCCAATGTGCAGCAATGCCACAATATCCCTCCTGAGCTTGTGTTTATTCTTGTGACTCTGTGGTTTTAAAGTAGTTTACATTTTCTCCTAGATACACACTATTGTGCTATATAACAACAATTAATGTCCTGCCCACTCCCCAGATTTCACTGCATGTCTCAGGAATTCATCTGAGTCTTACTGCCTCATAACTAAGGTAAAGAGCATTGAGATGACTCAGAATGCCATCACCCCCTAATCTACACATTCTTCACAGGTTGTCTCTATTGTGCACCAAAAAGAGCACCTGAGCAGAGCAGAGAAACTGGACTCAAGCCCATGATGAGATTTTCCAGGTTGCAAGTTGGCAGTGCCATTCTCCTCCTTGCTTCCTGGCCAATTTTTAAATTAGGATGACAGAAAATCAGGCTTCATTAATTCTACTGCATGTAGATAACACCTTTATTAAAACATAAATTTTGATGTGTATTTTTGCCACTCAAATAATTCTCTACAAGGATAACTCTTTTTGCTTTAGAGGTTTTGGTCCTAATTTGTAGTAATTTTGGTAAAATCACAGACAAACTACATGACTACAGCCAGAGCCAATAAAAGGCAGACAGGACTCCAATTTCCCTCTCCCACTATTATGTACACAATATCATAATCCTCCTCTGAATCCAAGTTCTAAAAGCAGCCACATTCCAGTTCTGTTATCAAAATCTGTCTACTGTCTGAGATGTTTTGTATATCCATAGGGTCTAGGACAAGTCAGAACATCCTCATCAATCTCATTGCTAAGATAACCCCACAGATACCTCTAGACAGTTGGGCTCACAGTACTACACCATTTAGCCAGTTAGGTGATATTTGTTTGCTGCAGGTCTGTTGTTGGAGGCAGTATTCAGGCAATAAAACTCTAGACAGAAGCATCAGAGGTGAATAGATTACAGTCCTGTGATGAAATTCTTTTATTCTTGCCAAATGTGAAGATTGTTAAAAAGCAAAACCAAAGAACAAAAAACCCCTTTCTGCAGAAGGGTGAATCAGCCCATCTGATCTCTAAGTGTCTGACCCAGAACAGCTCCCTGGGATGGCTGCACAATCATTAGCAATGGAGTCTGTAAAGCAGAGGGGAGCCAAGTCAGCTAACAAGCCAGATGTCACCACTTGGAAAAAATATATGTATTTTCCATGGTTTGTATCTAGATGCCAGGTAGGCACTGTGTGTAAATTACACTGTGTGTAAATGCTCCCACTGAACAGATAGTTAAGAGTGTCATAAGGGACAGGCCATCAAAATGGGAGGCAGCAGCTCATCAGCAACCAAAATGCATCCATGTAGCACATCGTCAGTCAGAAGGATGGAAATACTGCTGGTGAAACTGTGCCTTTGGTGTGTTGGGCCATGCAATAGGGAAGGAATGGAGAAGACTCCAGGGGGTTTCTGAAGTGTAAGGCAAAAAACCCCAAAACCATCAGGGTGAAATGAACTTTGACACTTACAACTCTTTTAGTGCTATGTGACATTCTCCTTGTATCTGGGAAAAAAAGGTGTAGTCAATCATAAAAAGGAATAAGAAGGCAATAGGACAAACAAAGCTAAGATTACAATACTACTTAAAGTATATACTAAAAATTGAGTGGTTTTTTTAATGGTCATTGGCTCCCAGGCACAAGTTTTATTTTGAAATACTTTTAGTTTGACACTCGGGTGTGGCTGCTCCCCTGAGCAGCCCCACACACCCCAGGCTGGCAAATCTCAACCCCTTTGGAGCAGAGCAAACCAGGGACACAGAGCCCCCATGGACCACGCTCTGCTGGGAAGAGAAGGGTGAAAGGGAAAATCTGCTTTGTACTTAAAAAAAAAAGTCTGTCTATTCCTTACGTAAAATTTACACTCCACATTAAAAAAGCTGTAATAGGGAATGATGTTCCCTGATGATAGGGAACATGCATAGGTAGATCTGCATGAATTCAGAATGAATATAAAAATGTAGTGTCTTGCAATATTTTTCAATTTTTCTATCGGGCTTTTCCATGCATGATTTAACAAAACAAGATCTTAAAAGGTCTGGGAAAACACTATTAACCTGAAAAATAAGCAGCTTAAAAATCTACTGCAGGAGTTCAGCCTCTCTATTCACAACCTTCAACCCACATATCTAACAGTATGTCTTTCAAGGCATATTTTCCTGCTGTTTACTCAGTCACCAAAACCCTCCGGTCAAAAAACCCTTGCAAAAATAAAAGAAAAATGTGCAGGGGCTAAGATGACCCTTAATAAGATAACTGAATTCTATGCAAGGCATTACTGAATGCAAAAAGTAAAACCAAAATGGGAAAAAGTACTTCCCTTTAATCTCCCCTTTCAAATGACATTAATTTTAACTCCAATAGTGAAAAAAATTTCTAGGCTGAGGAATTATTTTCTTTTTAGTATATGGGCCTTTCAATTAACCCTTTACACTCTCACAAACTTTGTGTGCCTTCACTTCTAGAAAAAAAGACAGAATTAATGTTACAGATGGCCTCAAACATTTAAGTGGGATGCATCTGTTCAGAGCAAGGTGTCTAAAGCTGAATGTCTAAGTTATACATGGCCAACTCAGGCTGAAGTTTCACAATAGTTAGTGAAAGAAAGAAATACGTATTTGCAGAAGATGAAGCACTGGCCTCCGTTAGCTGCTCTATTAGGGTGAGTTGTGTTGCCTTTTTGAAGCAGCTATTCTCTCCTCTGAACACAAAAGCAGCCTGGAGTAAGTGCTGTAGTATAAAAAGTCCATGTCCTGGTCAAGCAGCATCAGGTGGCTACTACCTTTGTGCACACACTGAAGGAAGAAAAAATCCATGTTAGTCCCATTTGCGTTTCAGTTGACCACTATGTTCTGTCTAGAAAACAGCCCAGGGATGTGGCTTCAAGCTTGAATTGTTCAAGGGAGTTAACCTGCTCACTGTGATGCTTACAAAAGAAGAAATAAAATGCTGACTTGTTTTGACATAACAATCAGTTCCAGCAGGAGAGCATCTCACACTGTGAGTACATGGTCAGAAGAGAGATTGTAGTTGCTCTTACCAAGTGTCTCTCTGGCCACTTATGTTTTTGAGACAGTTTTAAGGCACAAGATAACCACATTCTTGTGCAAAACAGAAGCGGTGGTATATTAAAAACATCAAGAAAGAGCATTGCTCAGAATTTTAAAATGTCTTTTGGTTTTTAAAATGGTTCAAACATCACAAAAATGGAAAGCTATGTATATGAATATCTGGCATTAAAAGTGGCTTCAAAGTCATATTAAAACTAAGGGGAATACTTTTCTTTATTAAAAGATTTCTCCACAAAAGAAGGAATAACTGCAAAATACTGTTTTGAATGCAGACGTCTTGAGAAAGTAGTCTAGACTACTTCCAATATAATGCTTCCCAGGATTAATAACACAGGATTTGAAGACAGTGGAATAGAAGTGCTCACATCTTCCCAGAGTCCCAGGCAAACACGTACTTGTCCAAAGCATATTTGTCAAACAATTAATTAGTTTAATTAATAACTAATTTACATAATCATATAACTATGACACATTTGTCAGACATGCAAGGGACAGAAGAAAGGCAGCTGGTGCAGTGCTGTGCAGTGCCAGGGAGCAGCTGAGGATTCCCCCAAACCAGCAGCCCCCACACTGTCCCACAGAGCCCTGCTTGCCTGAGTTGGAGTGTGATCACAGTAACCTCTGGCCAGTCTTTGCTGAGTGAGCCTACAAATTCAATAATGGAGCAAATCATGGCACTACTTACTCTCAGAGCAGTATTTGTCAGGAGAAATATCTTTTATTAAGTTAACTGCCAAAATTGTAGGGTGCTCAAGCTTTCAGGTGCCTAATCTCTCATGAGACTGGACAAAGCAGCAGCAAACTCCAAGCTAAATAGTGGTTAGAATTAACAGCCCCTTGTTCATCCTAATTACATTAATCAGCTAGGCAATTTGGGAGAAGAGGATAATTGCTACTAATGTAGCAGGATTCAGTACCAGCAGGGAAAGAGGTGAAGGCTTGTTAGCCTCTTGGCTATGCAGAAACAATTCACATTCCATTCCTTTGCACTTCTGACAAGTGGAGTAATTCACAACATCTGGCAAGTAAACAACAGCTCCTTGCTATGCCATCCTCATGCCTGCAGTTCAACACAGTCAGAGGAAAAGGAGCTTTTCTCCCCAGCCATGGGCAGAGGCTTAGGTTTTGTGCACATTTAAGACTATGTCTTCTGCCTTAGAATACAATGCAAACTATCTTCTCAGAAAGATAGAGAGCTAATATTTTATTTTATTTATTTTATGCTATTGCACTCTTTGTAACCTAAGTATTCTCTCAGTATTTCTAACCTAAGTATTTTCTAAGTATTTTCATTCTGGAAATAGTACATCAGAATGAACAAAAAGTATTTTTTCTATCTTTCAGAGTTCTTGTACAGGTTATAACTACCATAAAAACCCCTCATTTCCCACGTTCTCATATGCACTTGCAACAGGACAGAACAGAGAACATGAATATACAGGCAACAGTGAGAAGCAGCCCTGAGCACTGACCTGATATTTGTGGTGTCCAGGGGAACAGTCCTTGCCTCCCTTTTGCCAGGTCCATTGAAGTACAGAGATTTTCCATCGCTGAGCACACCACAGCCTGTCCCAACCTGACCTCCTGTTATCTTGTACCAGAGAGGGCTTAGCTTCCTCTCAAACCTGTCGAACATCTCACTGTGATTAGGCACATTAGACACACAGGTTCCATGTGATGCTTCAAGAAAAAAAAAAAGAGGGAGACGCTTTGGTGAAGCTGTGTGGGACAGAGTAAGGGTCAGATACAGTACACTGGCACATGGTTCTGTTGCATCTACATGTGACAAAGCACCTGACTTTTCTAAGAAAATGCCCTGATGACCGGATTGTACCTTTTTAAACACACTTTACAAATTTCTGTAGGAAGAATAAACCCTCTTCCTCTAAACTCTAAGATGGCTTATTTCACTAAGTGAAAAACAGCCAAGCTTTATGCTGATAAGGCATTTTTTACAGAAAGAAAAATCCCTCTATTTAATTTTAAACAAATCGAACAAAAGATGTTAGCTTATTGCTTTGTTGGTTGAGGGTTGAAAAGACTGCAGTGTGCAACTAGTTGTGTCAATCATTTTTTCTTCACAGGGTTTGCATTTTGGTTTTTTTTCTATTTCAGTATAAAAGCCCCTGAAACCACAAGTGAGCAGAATTTTCCACAGAAGGGCTTGTCAGAACATATGTTCCCTCCTGGTCCCATGCCATCTGATGGCCAGGGGACTCAAAAATGGCAACAATTCTTTTGAAGATGATCCAAAGGCTTTTAAGCAGACTTTTCAGTTTATAATATTTTATTTTGTTTTCTCTTTTATTGCTAGTCCCTTCCCATTCATACAGATGGCGATGTTCAAAGATTGTGGTTGCCAGAAACATCAACGGTGTCCGCTGCCTTCAGCTGCTCTGCTTTGCCTGTGCCGAATTTAATTTAACAAAACAAGAAAGATTCCTCTTGGCAGCCCATGCAATGTATGTCATCATATATTTTTCCAGAATATTGGAGAGGAAAAGCAAGATGTCAGGTTTACAGGTTTAACTCAGCCAGTGCTTACTGTAATCCCACCTGAGGAGGGCTGTCTTACCCGTGTAGCCCAGGTCGCAGAAGCAGACCCCCGAGACGCAGTCCCCGTGGCCGCTGCAGTAGTTGGGGCAAGGCTCGGAGATGTAGACACCGTCCAAGCCAAAAGGAGGCACGCTCTTGTGGGAGCTGCTCTCCTGGATCCAGCGGAATCGGGTCTTACTGCAGAGAAATAACAACAGTGTTGCTGCTCCTGCCTTCAATAGCTACTGCTCCTTGCTTAAGATTGAAAGGACCTTTTTCCAAATTAGCCATTTGCAAATAGGATGCCTGGATCTCTGTCAGGCTATATTTGTGCAACATTGCTTAAGGATATTTCTTCCAGACTTTTTGGCTACATTTTGACTTCCTCTGTTTCTCTGGCCCATATCCATCAGGGTGAGGCAAAGAACAAATATATGGTTTTATCAACAACAGAGAATGATTAGATGTGACTTTGAAGATGCTTTTTACTACTCAGTCCAACCTGAACTGCTAATTACATATCAAAATCCCAGAACTTAATTTCTCACAGTATTTTTGAAAACATATCAATAATGGCAGCGATGCAGAGTTTATTATGGCATTGTACACTTTTGAGTAAAAAACCTTTAAATTATTTGGATGCAAGAGAAAAAGCCACGTTGTAAATAGAATGGCAAATAACCATTCTGACTCTTCAATCCCAAAGTTAAACATCATGGTGGTGAGGTGGAGATATGGTAGACCTGGTAAAACATGGATGAAGGAACAAAGTGATATCACTAATAACTTATTTAAGGCTGCTGAGTTGACACAGTTGGCCCAGAGACAGTCCATCAGTTCATACTCTAAAAGCCTAGTCCCAAACTTTAATGGCGGGTCTTCTGACATGCCCTTTCTTGGAATGGCTGCAGATTTGTCCATTGGGTGGGGATACCCCTAAAGATCAATCCTTGGGGCTGAGCAAGAAATGTGCCCATGGTCATTGTATGGGTAACATCATTCTCCACTTCATAATTGTTTTTCCTAGCTTTAATACAATTGCTTTTATACAATTTCTTCACTGTTGCTTCATAGTGCAAAGTATTGTAATAGTTCCAATACTGCACAGTAAATAATTCTGATTAAGGTCTTCTTATCTAACTGTTATCATAATAAATCATAAATAAACATATTTATATAAATATATCTAGTTTGCCATCCTTAATCCAGCAGGACAAAGTTGTGTAAAGGTTCCATTACACCTGTATAATCCTTTAGACATAAACCACTGACAAAGTCAGGGCTAAGATTGGATCCTGCTGCACCCAGGCTCCTTTCTGAGAAGGACTTTAGAAAGCAGTGGGGTCCTTTCTTGACCTCATGACTCAGTGGGAAGGCTTCTTTAATAAACTTTGTCTGGAAGCTCCCACTCTGCCCACAACTCTGACTCACTGCATAGGAAACTTGCTGAAGAAAAAATATTTTGGTTATTAATTTCCAGTCTTTAACTTTTAGCTGAATGATTTTACACAAGCTCCAGAGAGGGGAACAGATTTAAAATGGCATTGCCAATATAATGGATTAACTAATATCCTCCTTGCTACTCTGCCTAAAAAATAATAAACCTATTGCTTTTTCTTTTTTGCTGTGCTCTGGGCTTTGGTAGGTAGGTGAGCATCATGCTCATGCTCAGTACCAAATAATGAGATGGGATGCTTTCTGGTTAACCCACAAACCGTAATTTCCTAAGTGGCCCTCAATAAACTCACTTCTCAACATGCTAAGACACTCATTGCAGTCACAATACTTACACTTTTAATGTATTAGCATGAGCTTCTTATTCCTGATCACATTACTGAACATAATGCCAAACAGATTGCTGCTATTGATTCTGCCTTACTTGTTTTGGGTAAATCAAATCAGCTGGTGTCAGATCTGTGCAATTTGGCACCTGCTTTTATTGGCTAATTACTGAAGAAAGGACAAACTTGTTATGGTACACACTGCTATTTCAAATCCTTGCAGCAGAGGCACTGGCCCCCCTGCTACAAAATATGCCACATGCAAATGGGATTGAGGATGAGGGAGGAGGATGGGTCAGAAACCCAGAGGCAGCACTAGAGAAGCTGCTGGGGAGATGAAAGGCAGGGGGACTTGGCCATGGGCTGGTGGGGTGGTTGTGTGGGCAGCACTTGGTGCATCCAACAAATCAGATTGGGATGTTTTACTGATAAAGACAGAGAGAAAAGGGAGTGAGAAACTTCAGCCATATCCAGATAAGACTGAGAAAACCCTCCTGATTTCAAGGCTTATTTGCATCTTACACCATCTGATGTTTTCTCGTATTAATCTGATGCTGAGGTTGTGCTATAGATGGGCACAACTACCATTCTTCCCTCCTTTGCTTCTGACTGCCTTCAGTCACACAGCACATTATGCATCAGCTCAAAAACCTTGCTAAAGTTTCTTTGCCCAGTGGTAACTAAAATTAATCCTGTTCAAATGGATTATTTAATTCATGTGACTTATTACTCTCTTGTTGGTGCCTCTGACCTAGCTGACATGGATAAAGACAATAAAGGGATTGATGTCAAATTAAAAAGTGCTGTGTTCCATGCTGCTTTGTAATTTAATTATTTATTATAGACCAATCTGACACCTTTAAAATGGAAAATTCTCACTGCTTTGGGCAGCATAGTACATTTTCCCCAGTTCTGCTGTACTTTAACACTGCTTTTATTCACAGCTTTGCAACTTTTTCCTAATGTACCATTCTAGAAGCAGCCAAATGAGCTGATCCACGGGTCCCACTGGCATCCCTGGTTTACAATGCACCGTACCTGGCTGCGAGTGACCTGGGGATAACAATGGTAACTCTTGTCCAGTCCTCGAAGTCTCCGGTGTGGTACACGGAGGGCTCGCCGAGCTCCCGGGAGCTGCCCTCGCAGCCCTTGGTGCCCGGGGAGGCAGGGTAGCAGCCCTCCTTCACCAGCGACCAGAACAGCCCGGCGTCGTGGGAGTACTGCAGCAGAACGGGGGCAGAGCTGCTGTACTGGTTGGTGCAACCTATGTTCAGCTGAAAAGGAGCAGAGAGTCAGAAATTATATGAAGAAACCTGCACTGTTACTAGTATTTATTGGCGGCAAGCCACCTTTGACTTTTTGTGCTCGGAGGCTTAATGCTCTGAGCACTTGCTCTGAACCTTGCTGACTCATCCTTGGAGTCTGTTTCCTACATGGAAATATGACATTTCTCAGTAAAAATTCCTACTATTCCTTCATTATGGTAGCTGAGTTCAGCACACAAAAAGGTGCAAAGAACTTTCCAAGACTCTGTGCATAGCAAGTCCCAAACAGCAAACTCTGTGCAGGCAGCTGCATGCCCAGGAGTGGAAAGAGCTGTATCCTCTGGGATCCATCCCATTTACAGACCACTGTGCCCAGAGGATCAGGCTGACTCCTAGGTTAGCCCTAACCACAGCCTTGTCACTGGCCTTGCAGGAATGATGTCTGGGAGCTGGCACTGCACTTTGAGCCCCCAGAATAGAGTGAAATTTGGATTAAGAAGAAAAATGCATGTTAACATGTGAACTAAGAATGCAGCCAAGACCAAAATCAACTGCTGATTTGAAGTTTCAGTTTCATTCTTCAAGCTATCAGAAAAATATTAGTTTTCATTATTTTATTGCAGAAATTCTACTTGAGCTGTAGAATGTAAAATGTAAAACAAAATCATTCATGTAAAATGAAATAATTCTAACAAATTACTGTCTTTGAGCTCATCAATGCAAAATTATTCCAGTCTGCTATTTAAAATGGAAATTTCACACACTCATGAAAGCATGCAAATAGGACTAACACATTTAAGTGCAGGCTGAAAAACTTTCCAAAAAAGTATAAATTCAGCCCTTAAATAATAAACTTTATAAAGAAGAACTCACTGTTCTGTGACACATTCTTTTGTTTTGTGTAGTTATGTTACATTGTCAACTGCTTCAGTGATGGAAGGTGTATGAAACATTTTTAAGGATTGATTTTTTTTTTAACCTAGACAATTTTTTAATTGCTGTTGATCATCAAACCTAGATGATCGAGACTTAGTCACTGAAGTACAGGAAGGTGGTGAAGAGGCAAATAGCATTTTTTCCAGGCTAAATGGTATTTCTATATTGAGATATCCTTGGGTGTTAGACAGTTTAAACAACATGCAATACTCACAAGAAAATTGTACTGAAACCCCTCAGTTTGTATAGCATTTTATTAGCATAGCTTTATGTTGAAATCATATTATTTTACAAATCCCACTATTTCTAACGAAGTTTCCTATTTATAGAACTGTGGGAATTATATTTGAAAAGCTGCCTGTAAACATCTGATCTTTTTAATAATTCCACTTGTAAATTATTCAGTGTCTGTATCCACCAATTATGTAAGGACCATGTATTTGTGGGGAGCTCATTAAAATTGCATTGCAACCAACTTCCAGAATTCACCAATGGGATTTCATTATAAACTCAATAAAATTTTGATTAGGGTTCAGAAACAAGAGCTTGTCAAAGCAAATACACTTTCTTTAGAGCCCATATTCTGATGTATTGTCAGACCACTGAAATTTTTGTAAGCTCTTTAAAGAAGAAAATGCTAATTGGAGCCTATATTCATTGATACAATGAAAGTAAAATTATATGAAAAACCTACATTGGAGTACAGAGCAGCTTGTAAGTCCTTAAATAGTATAAAATATAAAAAATATACCCAAACCACACTGGAGCTTTTGTACTCACAGAGTCCCAGACAGGATAAATCCTTTTTTGCTTGACAATGCAGTAGCATTTCCTAGTACTGACTTGAATATTATGACAGTCACTTCAACCCACTTCTGAAACATGCTGAAGAACAAAAAGCTTAAAAACTTCTCCAGAGGGGTAAAAATGCTTTCCTGCACCAAGGCTTTGGCTATTCTTCTAGAAAGCAGGATGGCATTTTATTCTGTATGGGTTCATACTCGTGCTCTTCACATCTTTTTAAGCAATTGTCTAATTTATCACCTTCATTTGAATTGTGGCCCCAGCGGCGCCTTGCAGGTTTTGGCTAAGGGTAGTTTTATTGATATTCAGATTATGTTTAAGGAATACCTTGAACTGCAGGACATATCCAGGCTTCAGAGTTAAATCTCGAGTCACTGCAAACCGGTCTCCATCTGATTTACCGAAGAGCATGGCAGAGGGGGTGGCAGAGCAGAAACTTTCATTTTTGGTCATCCCTTCATTGGCCAGCATTAACCATACACTCATCTGGTTCATAGGGTAATCAAATGCTGGCTTTTCATAAAAATTCTGTTAGAAATGAAAAGGAAAGCCAGAGGTATTATCACCTTGCAGTGTGATTTCAGAATAATTCCCAAAATTATGAACTTTCAAAGTTTGCAATTTTTATTTTCTGTAGTTTTCAAAAAATTTTCATTTCCAAAACTCCAGTCTTGACTTTTTGCTGATATACATCATTACATCCTCTGTCACAAAGCTTAGGAGCCTGACAATTTTGTGAAAAGACCCAGGTTATTCCCACAGAGAAACACAGCTGCAAGCGCTACAGCTATCTCTTTAAAGAGACACGGTATTTTCAAAGAAAACTGTATTCAAGCAAGTCTCCTAACAGGATAGTTCCTGTTGTGTGCGGATGCCCACAGCTGGCTCTTGCTTATTACCTGTGGTAAGGTGGGATTAACAACAGGAATGATGTGCTTCTGCTTCTCTGACAAAATGATGATGTCGTCGATGGCCCACTGATCGTACCCCTCCCCGGAGAACACCGGCTGCCACCAGCGAAACCTGGTGCAAGGGGTCTTGGCTGCAGCTGGCAGCTCCAGATAGACAAACCTGAGGAGCACAAATTGACCAGAACTTCAGGGAACACAGTTTGTAGAGAAATATATCACTCAACAGGGAAAAGAGGCAGGAAAGCCAGAATCTATCTTATGTGTAAAAGTCCTTGGTAATTTGCATGTCCAGAGAAGGGCAATGGAGCTGGGGAAGGGTGTAAGAGAGTAACTCCTATGAGGTGCAGCTGAGGAAATTTGAGTGGTTTAGTCTGGAGGAAAGGGGGATCAGCAGAGACCTCATTGCTCTCTACTGCTACCTGGAAGGAGGCTGTAGTAAGATGGGAATTGATCTTCTCCCAGGCATTCAGGGACATGAGTACATTGCCTCAAACTCTGCCAGGGGAGATTCAGGTTGGACAACAGGCAGAATTTCTCCACTGAAAAGGTGGTCAGGCATTGGGGTTCCCTGGGCTGCCCAGGGAGCTGGAGGAGTCATCATCCCTGGAAGTGTTCAAAAAAACCCTGGATATGGCACTTAGTGCTGTAATTTAGTTGATATGGTGATGTTGGGTCAAAGGTTGGATTTCATGAACTTGGAGGTCTTTTCCAACTTTAAAGATTCTATGATGCTATTATTGTATTTTTCCATATATCTAGATACCTATTTATACACTGCATAGCAAGAAGCGCTCTTTGTTCTTCTTATCTGTGGAGAATGTAAACTCTTTAAGACAATGTCTGTTTTTTATGCTCTATTTCTGTATTGCCAAACACAATAATGAACTGATTTGAGCTCTCTAGCTTTGAATTAAACTGTTCAGTTGATCCACGTTCAGCAAATCTTAATTTTTTTCTGATGCCAGGAAGTAATAGTGACATATGCTAGCAAAATTAATTTCTCATTCTCTTCTGCTGATTTGTCCTATTTGTAGACAAAAGCATCCTTCTGTTATAATGCAATAGATTGTGTAGCAGTTTTCTTTGGGTAAAAATATTTCAGGCATCCTATCTAGATCTTTTTAGAAGAACTTCAGGTCTGCTCAGTTTGCTTTGTGTTCAACTTAAAAAATCATCTTACAAAAATGATGTTAAATAAAAGTTCAAGTTTCAAGCCTAGTCATACTTAAGTCAAAAAGTACAAGAATTAGTTACTTGCCCAGTCCTATTTCAGACAGCTTATATATATGCATTTATACATACAATCCTTTATACATACAAATTATTTATATCACATGTTTTTTGTACCATGCACTCCACTTCTCTTGCCAGAGAAGTTAGGCAGAGGGAGGAGAAGGAATTCTTCTTCAGTTCTTTCCCAGGGAATTCCTAGATTTATTGTTGGAGAATAGGAATTGGAAAATGAGATCTGGACCACATTTGAAACAAGAGAAAAATAAATCTGCATAGCTATATGCAGTAAGGACCATCACTCTTCATTGCTCAGAAGGGCAAATGTTTTGTCTAAAAATGTATTGGATAGTTCAATATTGAAGCTTTCATTATTTAGCTTCTTTGTTGGGTGTGTCCCGTAATTTTGACCAAGCAGAGACCAAAGCACTCACCTAGTAGATGAGAGGAAGGGGCAGCCCTAGTTTGGATTTTAGGAAGGATTTTGATACTGTACCTCACAGCATCTTTATGTTGTCCATGTGTGGATGAGCAGGTTCACAGCCTGCAGGGGAATGCCAGGCTGAAGGGCAGAGTTAAAAGGGTTGTAGTGAATGAGGTCACATCTGCATGGTGACTGGTCACCTGCAGTGTTCCTCAGGCTCAATCCCAGGGAAGTCCCGTTCGAGGTATTTATCAGTAATGTGGATGTGGGAGTTAAATGCACCCTTTTGCTGATGGTACAAACTGGGAGGTGCTATTGACTGTCTTGAGGGTCAAGAGGTCTTACAGAGGAATCTTGACAGATTGGAGCATTGGGCTTGATTAGTGCTGTAATTTAGTTGATATGGTGATGTTGGGTCAAAGGTTGGATTTCATGAACTTGGAGGTCTTTTCCAACTTTAAAAATTCTATGATGCTATTATTGTATTTTTCCATATATCTAGAAATGAAGTATCTGGAAATGAAATTTAACAAGTGGAAATGTTCATTCTGCACCTAGGATGGAGTAACTGAGCACAGTTGTAGACGCCTTCTACCTGAAATAGTTCTGTTCTATTCCATTCCACTCTATTCTATTCCATTCTATTCTATTCCACTCTATTCTATTCCAAATTCAAGAGTTTTGTACTTGCAAGTGCCTAGATCAGCTCTAGAAAAGAACAGTCAGCCAAGTTACAGAAGTCTTTCCTAAAGCATTGTTCATTGCAATGCAAAATGACAAGATGAGAAGTTAAAATTATTTCTATGTTGAAAGACATGGACTACAGGTAATAGAAATCACGTAAACACCCATGCAGAAAAATATAATTTAAATTTTCACTGACAAGGTATCTGACAGCAAATTTGAAAGGCTGAATTTGATTTCTTCTCCTCAAATATTTATTTAGAGGAGCTTTTGCTTCATATGACACTAATACATGTTCATTAGATCTTAAACCAGAGTCAGAGGAAATGGAAGATTTCTACACCTCTTTTAGGTAAGTTCTGTATTTGCTTGCTAATGTTTTGCAGATATTAACATTTTAGTCATGTTTCACATAGGAGGTAAGTGATAGGAAATTTTATATTTGACTTCAGATTTTAAGGCCCACTTTCATTACATTTTTCATTCCTAGTGACAGGAGTTTACTGTGCCAGCCAGAAAAAGTTTCTATATAACGATGCCTTCTAAGCATTATAACTTGAAATTATTATTCATGCTTTCATAAATTGAGAAATAGATGTTTTTAAAAGCTGATGCCATATGGATTAGTTAATTTAGATCAAAATTATACCTGGGTTTGCTGAAGTCAGAGAAATACATTTCTGCTAGTAGCTGCCAGTTGATCCCGCCATTATTGCTGTACTGCAGCAGCACACCTTCTTCTCTGCTATCAGGTTTATTGCATGAAGAAGTCTCTCCTCCAATCTGGATGTAAAACTGTACAAAATCCACCCATGTTGTGTCCAAATCCCAGCTTACCAACTGTCTTTTTCCAGCCTACAATACAAAGAACAGAGGGACAATAATAATGATTTTAATTATGGCACCTTCACGATGAATATATGTACTTAAAGTCCATCACAGATGAATATTACACACAAAATTACACAACATGGAGGACATTGACTTCTGTATCAACTTGGCTTTTGTTGTCTTCCAATTATTCTGCTTGGCCATCCTTTATGTCACCCTGATTTGATCGCACAAGAACTTTATTATTAGATTTCAACACACAATGCAACTTCACAACACAATTTCCACACAAGAATTTAATCTCATCATGAATTAAATTCCACACAAGAATTTAATCCCCCATGGTCCCAAGTGACTTCAGAGGACAAAGAGCAGGTGCTGGATATCCTGAATCAACCCAGGCTAAATTTTTAAGTATTCAGCTTTCTATTGATAATGCATAGAGCAGTAAAAGGCTATCTCTAGTCTTATTTCCCTGGTCAAATCTGGCACTGTACAAGATTACCCGATCACCTGAAATCATCTCCTATAATACCTTGCTCAAAGTCCATCTCCTACACAAGAACCAGGGAGTGACATTTTCTCTTCATGCTTCAGCTGAATAAGATTTATTCCTATGCAAAACTACATTCTTTTCCTAGAAAGCATTGTAAATCAGGAGTATCTCAACTAAAACCTGTGGATGACTTTCAAGTTTACCTAAGCATAGCTGAGAGAAAAAAATTGCCTTGTAAAATTTAGTGAGCAGCTTTTTCAAGTATGTTTTTGAATTTAGGAGGTCAACGTGGTCACTCTGGGCATATTCAGAAGACAGAGAATATTCATCTAAAAAAAGGCTTTAAGTTTTAAGAGCCTTTTATTGTAACTGAAATTATCCCATACCCTTCTTCCCTTTGTGGCCTGGGGCTTGAGGCTGAACTTGTGGACTTGCACATCAACCTACAAGATGCTGATATGGAATATGAGGCTGCCTGTGACATGGCAGGACACAGGATGAGAGCAGTGACCCCAGAGAGGTGACCTGCATGCTCTGCATCTGGCGCAGCCCTGCCACAGCATAGCATCATGCTGCCACAAGCTTTCATAGGTAGGGCAAAGCTATTTGTGTACAGCTGGAGAGAGGATGCATGGATCATATGTCTGCATTTATTAAAGTAGCTGCAACCTGGCACCAACCCCCAAAATGAACCACAACTGTCATCAATCCTATTGGTTCTAATTCCCTTAAAAAACATGTGCTTCTGTCCAGCTCCAAGCATAAAAAGGTTTAAAAAAGGAAAACCAAGGCTAAGTTATGACATCTATGTTTTAAGTAATGATTGTGTTCTCTCTCACTTGTACATTTAGGATCCTTATGCCAAATTTCCAAACAAACTTGAAATAAGCAAGTGATGCGATCTAGCTGGACACAAGTAACAAGATTTAGGAGCTGAGATTTAAAATATCATCTGTGTTTTTTAATAAGGTGATAGATGAATTTAGATCCTGTTCCATTCATCACCTCTCTTCTTTCTACACAACTGAGGGTAAACCCAGCAGGGATAAATGTCTACTGTTTTCTTTCACAGAATATTTTGCTTTTTTGGTATAACAGCCTGGGTGCTGAGCTCATTTGCAGACCCCACCAAATAGGCCACCTCACACTGTGAGACTGACTTCTGGAAGCTGAATACATGGGGGCCTGAAGTTTTGTTGGCTTGTACCACTGATGACAAGGCAGTAAAACCCGTGAAGAATCCTTTGACTCTCAAAAAGCTCCTACAGGATAAAATCATACTGATTTAGTCTGGAATTGCTCTTATTGTTTTGGTTTATTTGGTTGGTTGTTCCCAGCTGAGACAGGAATTCCCTCCTGGATGGTGCCATGAGAGTGAGAACTCAGGCTTGGATGCAGGTCTGAGCTTCCTGGCACAGCCCCACGTGGCTAATGCTGGTGATGCCTTGGGAAGGCTGACCTGAAACAGAGACTGGACAGAGCTGGAAAATAAAGTAGGTATTTCTTGAAAGGCCTTTAGGGTACACCTTGAGCAGGACAAGAGCCTGACCAGGGCTACTCCCAAGGCATCACTGATAATCTCAGGGTAGTTTGCTTTCACAGCTTCATTGGAGACACTGGAATTTGAAACTCACCATCAAATCTAGCCAGTAATGGACAATAAGGCCGCAAACACCCTTGCTGTCCCATGGGCTGGTGTGTCCTGGCTGGCTGGGAGCACCCAGCATCCTCACCTGAAGTGGGCCAAGCTCTGGCTCTAAAAAAATTACAGGTGGGTTTTCCATATCTACACCCCACAGCAGGTCTGCCTGCCAAAGGGGTAATCACAGAACCAGGTTAATTGAGAGAAGGCATGAGTGACATAAAGCCTCAGGGGAATTGCAGGGGCTAATTGAAAGAGCTCTGAATTGTGAACATACCCACATTTGATTAAAATGAGTTGTAAAACAAAAGATAGAGGGTTGTCAGAACAAAGCCAACATTAATTCTGGCAGCAGCAATTGATTATGGCAGCAAACATTAGACATTTATTTTTATTAAAATAAAAAGTGTCTGTCTGAGCAAAAGAAAAGAAATGTGAATATGAGCTCCCCAAAACAATACAAAACTGTTTGGCAACTATAAAAATATATTTTTATTATCTACCAATATGGCCCCTAGACACCTTGAGAAAGATCTAAACAGAAATTAAATAAACCACCTTCTGTTGACAGCACACAGACTGCCACTACTCAAGAAATGAGTGATAACATAACCCTTAGAGATCAATAGAAAGAAGCCAAGAATTTCTAAACGAGTTTTTCACTCCTTCTTAGCAGGAATCAGAAGAAAGATCATAGCAGGTTAATTCTAATTTAGCAAACTACTTTTGAGAAACTTGGCATAAGGAACTGAGCCAGAAGGAAAAACATCTAACAGGGAAGACAATTATGTATAAAAATCCAATTATCACAATTAGCTAGTTATACTGATTGGTCTATTACGAAATTTTCAGTGCAGAGCTCTATTTCCAGGGGAGCTGGATGTGAGACTATGTAGGAGTGCTGAAAATTATTTCATGGGTTAGATTTTTGTAATGAGGTAAACAACACACAATTACACAGCATTGCATGTTGGGTTATTCTTCTGGGACTAATCGGGCTCTCATGACAGCAGTGGCAGTTTGATCAAACCTTTAAAAGAGAAGCACATAGCTGCATTTATACTCTTCCTTTCAAATAAGAACAAAACAAACCTTAGTACTAGACCTGAGGAGCAACAATACAAAAATAAATCTGTGATTACAATGCATAACCTTATATCTGGTCAAAAAGATATCTTTTTATTTTAGCTATAATTGCTACTAATTAGCAGAATTCCCTATATCTCTTTCCTGTTCTATTATTTTTTTTTTGTCTGCAAAGTATCCAAGTTATACAAAAGAATATTCTCCTTCAGGTTAACCATTTTCTAAAAGCCTGAAAAAATGGTTTTTTTCAATAGTTTTGTTTCTGTGACCTAAAATTAAGCTGCTTGTCCCCTGGAAAGCCAACCTTTCCCCATCTCTTACCCAGGACAGTACAGAACAAACAAATGGGAGCTGCTGGATGCTGCGAACTGAGTCTTAAAAAAGAAAATGTACAAGTAAGACATTGTGAATTTACACACTTCCCAGCACACTGGCAAATTACCACCTTTCATTACAGCTGCTATTTCTTGAATACATAGTGCATGTGTCTTTTCCTATCTCTTTTGATTGCTTTGTTCTTTACCTGCAGAGCACAGCTATGCTGTTTAACACACTTCTAATACTGCGTGCAGCTTTCTGCCACCTCCCTTTTCTTTGCCACACAGCCACATTATGTTCCACAGAAACCTACAGCATGTACCTTTATCAGTCTCCCAGCCCTCTGTAGTACCTTGTTGAAGTAGAGTGAGGAGCCAGATGAGATGACCCCACAGCCCTCCTCAGGCTTGACGATCTCTCCCCCAATAATTTCCTGCCACTCTGTCTTCAGGGTATCTGGGTTCTCAAAATCAGACATGATGGTTGAAGAAAGGGGATTTTCAGGCTGACATTCAGTACCCCGAAACCCTGAATCACACCTGGAAGGAAGCGTAAATATAACAAGTTTTAAGGACTTTATTTGACACTAACAATTAGTTTAGGTAGCACACTGACCTTATGAAATTTGATGTGAAATAACAAATCATTCTGGGATTGCAGTTTTGTATGGTGGAAACAAACTAAAATAACTGGAAAATGGGAAAACCCTGTATTTTCTTTTTAAAAAAGAGCCCCCATGGCGTCCAGAAAGTTTGAAGCAGGGAGCAGCAGTCTGTGTCCTTGGTTTAGAACCCATTCTGACACCTGCAGCAGGGCAGCCCTGTGCCACTGAAAGCTCTTCCAGTGCTTGGATCTGCCAAGGGTACGGCTTCTTGGACAGCCTGGTGTGGAGCAACTGCAGCTAATGTTGCTTGAATGGTCAACCTCTCTTGGTGCTTTTGTTTTTTCAGTGTTTAATCCAAAAATAAGAACAACAGCCAAGAAGAGGAAAGTATGGAAAAACAGTGGGGTACCTGAAATATCAGGAGAGCACTGTTAAGAGAGAGTGACAAATGCTTCCTACCTGCAAACACCGTGGTCACACCAGCCATGCCCACTGCACATGTTGGGACACTGCTGGCCAATGTAGATGTTGTCCAAGGCCCACTCATCCTGGGCTGTGTAGTAGCACTGACTCCAGCGGAAACGTGTGGCACTGGACCTTAAAATCAACAACAATGCGTTAATTTCTGATTCTTTACAGAATGGCAGGAAAAGAGGTAAAATGTAACCAAAGGAAAAAATGAACTTAGTATCCCAATCACAGCCTAGGCTGCAAAGGCTGGCACAGTCAAAGACAAACTGTTGCAAATTAACTTTCTAGATGATTCCACTCCCTGCACAAGGCTATATAATGCACTTTCTAGTGACTGATGACATTTCTGAGGAAAAGCACATTGCAGGGATTTTGAGCACTATCTTAAGGTAAACCTAGCTATGAATATTACTGGATTTTTATTGTGTTATGGTTGCAAAATTGGGAAGGTGAATCTAGGGCATGACTTTGCTTTTTATATTTTTCCTCACAGTTAACAGTCATAAACTGTCTAAAGCGGTTTCTCCTGATAGCTATTATTTAAAAAATTATTAAAGTTCTTGAGTGCAAGTGAATACCAACTATTTGCATTCAACAATAGTTGACTTTTTTTCTCAGATATCTATATATATATAGATATATTTTTTTTTTCAGAATGATTCTAAACCAGATTTTGCTCACATATCACTGGTGACATTGAGAACACAAGTTTTTGACAAAGATCCTGTTTCATCACATCTATTTTTTTCCACACTGCAAATAGCTTCCTCTTGGCCAACAACCTAAAATCTGTAACACCCAGGTTTGTAGTTGGGAATCATCAAATTAAATTTCTTGCCTAACTAAGCTCTGGGTATTTGTAATATTCTTCATGCAAAACCCCTTGCTTTAGCTTCTCCTTCCTAAATAGTTTTATCTTCAACAGCTTGTTTTTCTTTACAGTAGTGAAGTTAGCTAATTTTATCCATTAAAAAACACTTACTGTTGGCCCTTTAGGAGACTGCCCAATGCAACACTGACATTTTCCATGGGAGTGACTCCTGCTAGGCAAACCCAGCCTGACCCCCACCACCCTCAAAAACCAAGGCTGGAGAAGAAAGTGAATCATGAGAAAAGCAATCTTTGTCATCATGAAGCCTTTTCATGCTGCCCTGCCAAACTGTGCACATCCAGCAGGTTACAGACATTGAGTGGTGCCCTCTCCCAGATGGGAGACACAGAGACTCTCCACTCCATGCTTGTGTCAGAATGAGGTTAAGAAAAATACATTGCGTGTGAAGTGAAACAAAGATGGGAAATTATTCATCATGATTGAGCAAAAGGCTGCATAATGGCTCTGGGTAAAAAGGATCAGTGGTGGCAATGTGGGCACTGAGGCTGGATTGCATTCTTGTGGAGGGGTAGGACAGGGAAAGCAAGGCTGACTGAAGAGAATTTAAAATCCAGCTTTAAAATGGGACAGGCTTGTGTCTGGCCAAGGGCTGGTGAGGAGTGCTGAGGATGAGAAGCAGGCAGTTCCTATTAGAAGCTTCTTTTCTAGCTTGTTTCTGAGCCATATGGTTACTTTATGATGGCACAGGATATAATGCTGTTACTCTACTGTGAGATACAAAGCCCTTTCCCCACCCCCAATAATTTATGTAGAATAAGACTTATTAAAATGAATATTGTAAAGGTGGCTGAGCCACCTGCTCACACGTATGGAAGTGAAAAAACGAATACAGCAGGTCTGTGCAGCCGAAGTGGGCAGAGTGGCAGAGCAATTAGGCACTCTGGCACATATGAGAAGTTTGGTACATGTGTGGATAAATTTTTAAAATACCAGTTTTGAATTTCTTTAAAAAACAAGTGAAGCTGCCCAAGGGCTTGATTTTTAATTGAAATGACCCTTGTTGCCTGTTTTAAGTATCTGTTTGATATTGCAAATACTGTAAGCATTTTTACACTACTCAGAGTTAATCTGCAGGGGCAAATCTGCTGATTAAATACTCCCTCAGGATATAATGCATTGATGGGTTACATTACAAGAGCTATGAATTATCCATTAAAAGTGTACAATGCCAGTAATCAGCACACTGAGGACTTCCTAAGCTTGTGTAGGCACAATGGGCAGTCAATATTGACCAATTATTTACTGTTTATTTGTGGAGAGCTCTGAAGCCAGCACATCTCTTCGGTGCTGAGGTTCATGTTCGCATCAATGGCACCACAGAGAGTCCTGACAGAGACTGTAGGCTCTGGAAAGAGCTGTAATGACTGGTGTTAACTCTAATGTGTGCTCAGATAAATGACAATACTGAAACCAAAGAATGGTGTTAGAGCAGGCAAACACACCCCCTGTGAACTCCCAGCACAGTAAAACTGTGTCATATTATTTTTCCAGGTAACAGGAGGGAGAGCATTGTGTTCTGGCATCTCTGTTTTTCACCAGGGAGGGTGCATGGGTGGAGTTGGGGTGTGAAATGCTGCAGCCCCGGGGTACTTACAGCAAACTGGGGGAGATTTACAGTGATACAGAAGCAATTTCACCATGCCATGAAAGACTCATAGTGCCCAAGAAGTGGTGGTGCCCCCTAAAAACATCTTGGTGTGGCACTGATGGTGTTGCCTTGGCTGCTCAGTGGCTGCTGAAGGTGCAAATGACCCTGAAGGGCAGCTGTGCAGGTGCATCAGGGCTGGTTCTGGGCACAAGGCTCACACTGACCTACACAAACAGTGGGGACAGCCCAGCCCTGTGCAATGACAAAGGACACCTCTGTGCCCAGGGGAGCACAAGCCCTGGAGCCCCAGCTGAGAAGATCCCTGTGCAGCTCTGCTTTGGGGCTGTTCCCAGGGCACGGCAAGGCACAGAGCTGCACCAGACTGGACAGCCCTTTGCTGGGGATCATGTGGGTTTCACCTGACCAAAATGTTTCCCTGGAGAGTCTCATTGTCACATTCCTGCTGCAGGGGATTACCACCCTGCCAGCTGCAGAGCTCCATCTGCCTCCTCAGGTTGCAGATGTTGGCTGCACGTCAAGCTACGGGTGCACTCAGCTCCACTTGTTACTTAGAAGTTGCCCCAGATGAATACAGTGATTGCAGGAGGTTTGTTTCTCTCATTTGAGGGGAGGGGAGGCAGAGAGGAGGCTCATTACTGTCTGGAGATGAAGATGTGGCCCAAATGGAGGCATGTGCAGCAGCTGGAGGCTGGGGAGGAGTTATTTTTATCTCCAGACAGACAGCTCTCCCCTGGGGACAGCTTTGTGGGGGATTCCCATTGCCCCAAGCTGCAAGGGACAAGGGGCTGCCCTCACCTTCCAGTCCTGTGGGAAGCAATGCCACTGTCACATGGCTGTGGGCAGGGAAAACTCTATGGATTCAGATTCCTCCCTGGGTGAGGGACAATGAGTGTGAGGCTGAATTGACAATTGCAAAAGCAACACTGCTGAAAAAACAGTCCTGCTCACTGTTTTTGAAAGCTTTCCAAGGCTGCTCTGCATCTCAAGGTAACAACAGTTTAAGAGGATTATGCTGTTAAAAATGGTAATCAACCATTTAAAAAAGCCATGTTAATTAAGAAAAGAGAATAAGGAGATGAGCGTCAGCTGCATTCTCAGTGATAAAACACTGGTTTTCTGGACAGTCACCATTTGGACATCTATTGAAATGGGAAGTGCAGCACTGAGGAGCTATGAAAGCATTGCTTAAAAGCAAAATAAACTTCCCTAGTTTCCTCATAGTTTCTCCATTTTTCTAATGTTACTGGAAAGCAATCTGGCTCTCTAATGACATTATATCTAAGTCAGGTTGATGTCAAATAAAAGTCATTTTTGTTGTGTGATATTTTGCATAAGCACAAGGAAATCATGTCCCAGAAGTGCTGCGAGTGAAATGATGTTCTATTATAAAATTTTTCTGATATGTGAGTTAAAATAAAATCACTGCCTTCCCTCCTGATATTAAAAGCCTTAATGATCTAATGCAAATCTGTGGCTGATAAAATTATATTTGCTACCTTCTGAGTTACCATAATTACATTTACCCAATTATCCTGAAGCTCTCATTCAGTCATTAGGTGTTGATTTGTTTATGAAGTCAGCAACTGACAGCTGCTTGTATCTCATTAAAGCCTGTTCATATGTAAATGCCTTGCATAAAACTGAAATTAATTTTCATCAGTGTTAGAAATGTTCAGTTCAAGTACAATACAATTTCAACAAGCAGGTGCTTATATTTCATTTCTTCAGGACAAGTCTCATTCTTGCAGCAGATTTTCTACGATCTCAAATCTCACATAACATGGGGACCTTGTAAACTCATGCTTGTTAGATGCAGAACATCTACAGATCTGCAGAAATACCAGCACACCCAGAAAGTTTTACAAGAGAAATAGGTGCTGTTATGAACAATTTTCCACTGCATGAGCACAGTGTCACAGCCTGACACTACCCACATGCCCAAGGTGCAAACCCTCAGCTGAGAGCTGTGCATCCAGGGATAAAAGCTCCAGCAATCACAGCAGGGCTGTGCAGGGGTGTGAGGGCATGCTGAGGGCACCAAGGGCCAGAACAAGGCTAATGAGACATTCCTGAGACCCTGTTTAGGTTTTGTTCCCTTGTGCAGTAAGCACAGGGCAGCAGTGTATTTGGCAGCCTTTGTCTTGTGTGGTTGAAACAGAAGGAAGGTCAAGAGATCTCTCCCCCTCACCCCAGTTTTGGGAAGGCAGAAGACTTGGCTCTCCACCTGTGCACTGTTCTTCCTGGCCATCACTAAGGTTTTGCCTCTGTGTGGTGGTTGCAGTGCATGCAGGTGGGGAAGAGATAGGAGAAGGAGGTAGGGCATCCACAAGAGGAGCATGTTCACTACCAGCCACCCAGAACAATGCTCTCTGTGTGGCTGGGCTGGCAGGGAAAGCTGCACACTAAATTGTCACCAATAATGCCCAGGTTTGGGAAAGGCAGAAACTTGCTCTCTGCTCACAAGCCTGCTCTAAAAACCTCTATAAGATCCCTTCCCAATCTCAACCCAAAGGAACTTTTGAGCCCTTAGCCTGCCTTTTGCCAGTGGAAAGGAATGTTAGAAAGAGGAGAAAGTGGTGAGAGAGATGCATGTGGTGTGCTGGATTGAGTTTGGTGGGGAAGATGCAGCCACCCTTCCTCTTCACCCTGATAACACCATAGCACAACACAACACAGAAAATGTGTTCCATGAAGAGCAAAGAAATTTTCAGTGGTAATTTGTACCTTAATTACAAACAAAACTCTGCTAACAGACGGGAATCCCTTCAGATACAAGACAGAGTGTGAAATATTTATGATTTGTGCACAGCACAGAACAGGAACTCGGCTATTACTTCCTCATAATTTCTCCCCACAGTCTCCTAAATAAAAATGGAATTATAAGCTTCTGTCACCTCATATGCTGAGAAAAATTAATATATCCTAAAGAAAAAGAGGGCCACAACATTGGTATCATCATCAAATACACAGTGTATAATAAGTGAGTACAGCATATATATTATAAATCAGGAATAACAGCCTACTTTAGAATGTAACCCAAAAAATTGTAGATTTTTAAACTCCTAAGTGCCTATGTGAACCACAGATTTTGCAGATGGTGGCACACAATGGCATGTAAGATTTAGTACATTATAATCTAACTACAAAGCAGTTATTTGTAGACTTACTTGCACCATTATATTATCTGATATGATATGTTCTAAGGATTCTGAGGACATTTGCCTTTGATCTTTTGCCTAGAAATAGGAAATTCTGAATATTGGCTGTACAGTAGAAAGGTCCAGTGTGTTGAAAGAAGGTATCATTGTGATGTGGTTGCTGGAAATAGACTGCTGAGGCCATGCAGAGTACAAAAAAATAATGATGAAGGATGGGGAAATACAATGATGACTTAATCTGAGCAAGCTCTTACTGCAATTGCTGTGATGGATTCAGGTCAAACATAATCAAAATGTAGCTCTAATTGCAATAATTAAATTCTCAAATGAAGGATGCCTGAAGATTATTGGGAATTATGACAACTTTTTATTTGTATGCTACAATAAAGATTTAAAAATAAACAATGAAAGAAACAATTTAGTTAATAAATAAAAATTTAAGGGGAGGCAAATCAAGTTTGATTACAACAAGATGAATAGGCTTTCTGATAATTTTTGTTTCCCTCTTTTTTGTGGGAGAGAATATTATTTTTTAAGATATGCTATAAAAAGAAACAAGAGTTAAAAAATTCCCAGAAATGAATCATTAGTTATTGTTTATACAAGGCTTTGATCTGAAGATGTAAACAATAAGGAATGTGCAAAATAAAAATTAACAATCCAAATAAAGCCTTCCTCCAATAGGGCATTTATAGACAAGTGCCACTATTTTTGAAAAGTCTGAACTTTATTAGGAGTCAGAGTATGTACTAAAAACAATCCTAAACAATAGTTTCTGTTGATATCACCAACATTTCATTCTCTAATTATGTAAGGAATGCATTTTATGGGAAATACCTGCAACTGGGTCACCCCTGGCACCCCATCTACTGGCTTGAGTATGACCTGCAGAGGACTTGGTCTTTGTCACAGCAATTGATGTGCCAAATTGTCTGCACCTCCTCTGCCCCCAACTCAAAANACCAAGTCTTCTGTGGTAAAAGAACAGTGATTCTCCTCCACTGAGTAAATTCGCTGGAGTGGTAAATACTTGCTGATGTAAACTCCTGACAGCTCGGCATACTGGGAAGACATTCCTTAAAATAAAACATTTCAAAACCACATTTAATGTAGAGGAATAATTGGGAACAGAAACAAGGGTCAAACATTCACAGAACCAGGGGCTTGTCTGGGTCCAGGTGTTGGAGTGAAAGACTCAGAAGAGAAAAATCCTGGCATGGTGCAGAGAAATTTCTCAGAAAACTAGTAGCAGAATTGAAGATGGAAGAAAGCCATACAAATCTATTTAAAGAGTTTAGCATTTGTGACTGGCAATGTTTTGCTTTCCTCCACGAGGAATGTCTATCTCTTTGTTTTCTATCTTCACCCCAGCATCCACCATGGACTATGAAGTAAGGCTACAATAGAGACCTGCTGGTGAGGCTTTGTCTGGACATGCTGCTGGCATGTGGGAGCAGCAGTAGGAACAGACAGAGCCACACCAGAGGGCCCAACCACAGCTACTGAAGTGGTGTCCATAGGCCCTTCCCAAGCTCTGCAGCTGTTTAGCATTGACACCTACAGCAGGTGGTGTAAATTCTTCCCTCCTGCTTCTAGGACTGTTTCTGCATTTAACTCAGATTCATGTTGAGGTCTATTTCCACAATTCTACTTTTTTGTAATTGTCACATCTTTTTAATATTAAATGGAAATGAATTCTATAATCCCAGCTTCTTACTGTTTTCTAGCACTGCCCTTCCAATGTTACTTCATTTTTTGCAATATTCCATTAATTTATTTATATTTGTCAGAACAAGACCCAAAAAATTGGCCTATGAGGCATTAATAAAGTGCTTGGCAGTTACTACCAACCTGTGTGATCCTCTTCTAGCTACCAACTCAGAGTTCCTTCTGCCTCTTCTTGCCACACCACAGCTTCTCCTGACCATCCCCACATGCCCAAGAGTATTTTGCTGGTCACTGCTGTGCTCACCCCCATGAAGGGTATCGGGCAAGGGAACAGACACCTGCTCATGCAAGTACCCTACTTTGACTGTGCTGAAACTAATCACAGTGCAGTGACTCTCTACAGAAGTTATGGCAATTAAAAATATTTATATAGTTAAATTATACAGTAATAGTTATGTATTAAATATGAAGAAAGGCAGAATATATTATTTTACAGAGAAATTGATTGCTCAAATATCTTAGAGTATTAAATGAAGATCTGAGACCTTATTTTGTTGGGGTTTTTTTAAGTAGCTTTTCTAAAGGCTTAATTTCCTTTTCAGCAAATTTCAAACATTTTTTCTTGATTCATCTTCCCTAAATGATTGTAGAAAACAGGATCTGATCAGTACTTGCAAAACAAACAAAAATTTCAAACATTTTAATTAATTAGTGTTTTATTTGCCAGATTATGTCCTTGAAATATACTACAAATACTCTTTTATCGCAGCAACATGGGTGGTGGGAGAAAAAATGATTTGGCTGAATGTTTTCTCTGAACTCAGCTCTGCTGAGCAAGGAAAGGAGCACTAAAATCTGAAGGCAACTTATCCTCCATTGATGGCAAGCACAAACCCCAAACACCACCACCACTAGGAACTATTCTTTGACACCATGATGATGCCTGCTAGGTATAAAAGACCTGAACAGTGTTTGAAATATATGATTTATAGCTTTCCCTGGATTCTGTTTAAGGTAGAGAAATCATTATTTGGATTTCCAAAGTTTAAAAATTCATTTATTGCCGTTTCTTTATTATGCCCACCAATGTAAACGCGGCAAAACACAACATGGCAAGGGTAACCAGGCAAAAGTTTAATTGCTCATAGAAGGTATGGAACTTGACATACAAATCCTTCGGTGAGCCTGCAGAGCAGGCAGTGAAAAGGCAGCAGGACGAGTTCCCTGACACCCTCTGAACCTGCTCAGAGGCAGCCAAAGGACCTTGGTTAGTTCACCCCGAGGCCAGGGAAAGTCCAGCTTTCGATCTAAGAGGGGAAACAAGAGCATGAACTATGGCCAAATGTGCTGCTCACATTTGTGCTGAGACAGCACTGAGCCACCCGGGGAAAGAGCAGCCAGTGCTGCTATTTGCACTTGGAGCAGAGTGGGGGAAACAGCCGGTCATTGCAGCCCTGGACTGTGTTTGAACCAGGGGTGGGAGATGAAAGGCTCTACATTACAATCCCCTGAAGGAATGCGCTTTCCATTTACGAAATTGCTGCGCACAAGGGCAGAAAGAATTTCTATCCATTTAAATTCCAGGAAACAGTAGATGCATTTTGCTTAGAAAAACAAAGCAATAGCACAGGAAAGATCTCAGCCATTACCCTGTAACTCTAACTGTGGCCCAATTTTTTTCTCAGCCTTGGTCCATTCCTGTCACAATTTTGTATTTCAGGCTTTCAGATACCTTTCTTCCAAATATTACAAGGAACAGTTTAAATAACCCTATTAGTAATTTTGACCTATTATAACTGAGCATTTCTTTATTGAAAGGCAAAAACGGAAAACATCTTTCATTGTTCAATGCCAAAAGTGTATCTTAGACTATCTTTGTATAAAGAATTTATATAAAGTATAAGCATTTATGGAAAACAAATGTCCTCACTGCCAGCCTTACCTCCTGAACAAGATGCCATGTGAGGCCATGGTTGGTGGAGTACTCCAGTTTCACCTGGTTGTCCATATGAGGAGTAAAGGCCTGATCACAGCCCATCACCAAGTTGAACTGTATCATATAGGAAGCTCCAATCTGCATAGACTGGGTCTCCACGTAGCGCATGCTAGAGGCCAGCTTTGAATCTCCTGTAAAACTGAGAGATGCAAGGAAAGAATCAGGTTGGATCCCCAGAATAATTTGAAAAAGAATGTCATGAATGGTTCTGGGTTAAATACACTGGTGCTTCTTTGTTCTGCAGATTGGCATGTGGGATGAGACCATGCGCAGGAGAATCTCTCTGCTGGTACTTCTGCAAATTACCAGGATGGCCTTGATGTATCCCAGAATGTGAAACACTGAATTAGTCTGTTAGTTCTTACTGTATGCTCTTTGTATTAAGGATCAAGTTAGGATCTAGCAAAGGGCAACATAAGGAAGAAACAACATAAATAAAGTTCATTCCCTTGGAGTGTCCATTGCCTAAGGTCATGCCACAGTCAGAGTTGTAATTTCATTCTAATACTGGACAGTTAAGACGCTCTGAATCTAGTTTAAAATACTGCTATTACATAGACTATTCATTTCATTGATTTTCAAGTGATTCTATATGCAATTCATTTACTGACTCTTGACTGTGTTTCAGAATTAATCTTCTACCCTTAGCTTGGTTTCTGTGGGATGTACTGATAAAAGAGTTATATTTTGCAGTGACTTGGAGAACAATAGTAATATTTGGAACACACCTATACACATATATGTTGCAAGGTACCCAGTTATCACATATATAGTAATACAGTTTATAGTCTGAAATTCCAAGGTTATTTCATTTCAAATGCAGGTTTTTCTTCTATGCACTATTCAAAGGAAAAAGGAAACAACAAAATTCAAAACCTCAAATGCAACAGAGGCATAAGGATGAAGTAATAACTTAAACTTTGAATCCTGCTCACTAGCCTTCAAAACAAAGCATTTTAATGAAAGTTCACATAGAATGAAAATTGCCTCTCTCTCCTTAGTTTGAGATGTTTACTTAGTGTCTTCAGAAGTACTATAGTCCTTCCAGCTTCAATATTTTCTAAGACTGTTCTTAAATGTGAACAATTTAGAAAAGGGATTGACTCTAAGAAAATCACTGCAAATCATCATGGGAAAAAAAGCTACATTCAACACAGTTGTGATGAAAAGAATAATCTAGTTCAAGGTTGCTCTTATGATTGAGTAAGCACAGTCTATTATCTTAAATAAGAAATCATAATCTTTAAATACAATACAGTAGAACATATTAGCTTCTACTCCTGTAAAATTCAAGGTCATGACAAAGTGAGTGTGAGGACAAGGAATACAAGTCAGTGTCACTTAGGATTCTTTTAAATTAATTCACCAACTCACATTGTTTGCTATAGAGTCCTTTCCAGAGAGAGCACTTAAGCCATAAATGTTAGCATCCTGGCTTAAAGCTTTAGAAGAAATTACTGAAAGCTGACATTAGTTTTGTCATTATCAAATTTCTGTTATTTGCCGTAAGTTAAGATCCAGGCTGCTTTCTACTCTCTGACCTTACTTTTTGTGACTTGATTTCCTAAAGGATGGTCATGATGACAGCTCATGACGTTATATGAAATTTTTCACTTTGTCTCATTGCTCAGCAGCCCAAAGTGACTGTGGATGGACACTCCCTTCACTGGGAGGGGAAAAGGGTACTGTCATGGACAACTGGCAGTAGAAGGCAGTAAGCTGTCTTGGAAAACTGTATCTGAACTCTTTGCCCTTTCAGTTGGTGTTGTCAATGTTTTCCTTCTCAATAGGAAGGATAATTTTAAGTTGAGCAGATGAGCAGAGGATATAAGGTACACTCATCAGCAGTCCAGCTGGCAGCCTATGGTTTGTGGCATTGCGGTTAGATCTGAATGCATCTCAGAAGAACTTGTCTGGATAATGCCTGAATTTATCTTTCTTTTAAACTTTATCTTGTATTTTATAAAATGACAGAAGTCTGCAAATTTAAAAGCTGAAGCTGATTTGATCTGACATAAGCTGAAGCTTTGTTGGGAAATCTGTGCCAGTACAACCAGACTCTTCAGGTATCAGTCAAACATGTGCAGTGTAATCAGCTGAAAGTTATGTGTAGCACTGCTTTGGAAGGGGATTTGGCATTGCACACAAAAACCTGGGCATAGCAGCACATCCCAGTTACCTAGACCTTATCTGAACAGAATAAAGAAGGTGAAACTCAACAATTTGATGAAACATCTGACCAGAAGTTGTCTTCCCAAAGTGATAGAACACTAGTAAAAAACTTGTAGTGAAAAAAGGGGCAAAGAATTAAATGTTACATTTTGTTCTTGTCTTCACAAAAATTCCTTTTAGTCCATACTACTAAATAAAATGAGAAAAAAATAAAGTCTTAAACTCTAATATTTTCTTTCTGGTAGCATTCAGGTCATGATTAAAATATTTTAAATTTAGTATTCATTTTAATTTAATAGCTTAGCCACTGGATATTGTACACAGTGTATTAAGTAAGTATATTAAGTAAGTTAAAAAGTCAAACTAGCTCTTTAAAATGCATATTAAAGAAATGTGAAAAAGGAAGCTAGACAATATGTGATGCTCTATAAGAACCTCTTTTAAGGGAAGCAAATCACATTACAGGTACACAAAGTCCTTTATCATCCACATTTTGCCTCCAGCTGAACACAAGTAGCATTAAAGTTGTGGGCTCCACTTTACTTGTCACTTCTTTGCTCTCCAGATGTCCCATGTACGTGGTTAGGGGTATATTCTTTTGCTGGAATACCAAATATTTTCTTTGTTCTGGGAGCCACACAGCTGGAATACCTTTCCAGATTTTGTAAAAGATGAAGTATTGTCCCTGGCGTAACAATAATTAACTAAAAAATCTTCAGAAATGAGAATGCAGAGGCTTCATTTTTGTATAAATTTGTTGCTGTGAGTGTGTTTCTGGCACGTGTATAATTAGACCTGCAGAGGCACAGGAACACAATACCCATAGGTGCCCTCAGAACAATCACTCTCCCTCCAAGCACTGCCAACTAATTGGTACTTCTGGGAATGGTATCACAGTCAATGTCAGCCAACCTGCATTGCTCCAAACTGCTCTGAGATCCCCAGAGTTACCATATTTTCAAGGCTGATACTTCTAGGAATACTGAAAAGCCACATGGATGCAGCTTGTTTTGTAAAGCTGCATCGACTGAAAATATTGACACAATGGCCCAATGCTCGCACCAGACGCAGCTTTGCTTCCATCAAAAGCAGGGGATGTTTGTGCCTTTTTGCATCACATCATACCTACTTTGCTAAATGATTCCTAAATGTATTAGCATCATTAAAGTAGTTAAGTCAATTACCTGAAAGAAACTTTCTGCATGTTACAGGGTAACAATTACTCGAAACAACAAAACATTTAAGACACTGGTCAACTACCAACCTGATGTAGGACCACTGTATGATATTGCTCCATAAAGATAGTTCATGACAAGGCAGGTTTACAGTCCTCCCCTAGGCTTCTCCAGGGACTGTGGGACACTCTATTGTTTGCTACACTGAGTTAAATCATGATGCTGTAATCTGACTGAAGACAGTTTATTTATATAGAGCTATTTTATTTGTGTCCAGATGAATACACAAACACACACACACACACACACACACACACACAGAGACACACAGAGTGTTAGCATCCTTATCAATATTTAAATTAATTTCAGCAAGTGGCTGTATATAGCCTGTAATACTCCAGAGACATTTGGTTCAAAACTTTGCCTGAATATAAGCATTTCGGAGAAGTGATGAATTAATGTACTTCATCAAACACTTAATTTTAAAATGTTCCAGAGTCCTTTCAGTACAACCAATACACTTGATGTAATAAAGTTAAGGATCCATTCTGAAACCAAATGATGATGATGACAATCAAATAAAATGACTGTTCAGACATAGAGCATGAAAATACTCAAAAATCACCTTTGATCAAAACATATGTTTATTAAAAAACTTTTTTTTTTTTTTTTTTTTTTAATGAAGCCAGGTATGGAAAAGAATATGCTTCCTCTTAAAAAAATTTCGAATTTCTCTCCTCAGTTTTTTCCAATTTTAAGGATAAATGTTTCAGGTTTATATGTTCTAAAGCAGAAATGGAGCCCTAATAGACAATTAAACGTAATTCTGTAATGGGCCTGGGGGTGACACCCTGTCAAATGATTGATAGTGTATTTCCCATAGTTGTACTAATGAAAAAGCTGTTGTCAGACTGTTCTCAAGAGGATGGTGTCAGTGCTACTGCAAGATCTGCTCGTGAGTTAGAAACTCATGAGTTAGAAAATGAGAACCAAATGGACTCACAGCTGGGAAAATCCAACAGTAATTAATTTAACTAGCAACCATTTGTACAGACTTTGTGTAAGTTTAAAAATTTCCCTTGAGAGAAGCAAGGTCAGTGAAGGATAGAGTTCATGTTTTCCAGTGATAATGAAAAATACTTAGACATAAATAGTGAGGAAGGTTTTGATTCTTTATTTGATGCATGGAAAGTTCAACATTTCTACTATGACTGAGCACTACAAATCCTAGTCCATCGTCATATGGGATGGAGAATTTAGCTTAGCATTTATTATTTTAATTCTGATTTAGAGTCGTGGGAGGAAAAGAGAGGAACCTCTGCTATCTTATCTGCCCTCCCCATGATAAACTGGTCTTAAAAGTTCAGAGGGAAAACAATGTCATTAAAAGGCTTTCATTCCAAGTCTTTGATGAGGAAGATGCAAACAGTTTGAGCCCTAACATGTTGTTTCATTTTAATGAGCAGCGAGTACCTTCCCTGTCCTTATTAAAGTGGTTAATGGTGCTTCTACTGCCTCATTATCAGTGCTAGGACACATTTGGTGTGTTTCCTACTGCTAAGCCAACTCCTTTTAGTTTGACAGATGATCAGAAAGTCAAATCAGATTGCTCAGAGATACTTGTTAATAAAATTCCAACAGTGTTTCTCTGAGTGTCCATGGGGATGTTAAAATTATTTTATTTTCTTCAGGTTTTCTATAATTACTGTGATTGTACTTTCTCCAAAGAAATATATGTATGCCAATTAAAACTATACTGGGTTTATAGGTTGATCAGACTAGCATGAAACTGTTATTTGGTTTTAATCAAAACACACAGATTAAATTGAGCTTCCCTTGTATTAATTCCAAATGTTACACTCAACCACTCCAAATTTTTTTTTTGTGAAGCATGTTAATCTTTTAGTAAAAAAAGCTTATTTTTATGCAATCCTAACAATTTTTTTCCTTTCTTTTTCCCTTCTTTTCCTTCTCCTGCCTTTATTTCCTTTGAGAGGTGTGATGTCAGTATGTCATAATGTTGATCACAGTCCAAATGACTAAGTGAATACAATACCAGACAAAGCAACTACAAATGGGTAATGTCATTCTGCCTATATTCTGCTGCCTTTGTTTTCTGGATTACAATAGAATGGGTATGTACACAGATCTTAACATCACTTAGAAAATATTCAGAGTCTGTACTTAAGAAATTATTTCATTACCTGAATATCCATATTACCCTGCCTGGATTTTAAATGAAGATTATGAAACATTTCTGAAATTTTTCTATTAGGATTTTCTTTAAATATTTCATGGAAAAAGAATGCAACATTCAATGTTCCCAGGAAACATAAATCTGTGCAAAGAGGTGAAAAACTTACTGCTAATTACAATGACATTAGTGACTGTATTTTTGTCCACAACATGAGGGTGAGACGTATTATTACTCTGAATAGCTGCCAGAAAAATGCATTTGCAGGAGTCACTTGATCCTTAGCAGGATGAATAGACAAGGAAAACAAAAGTAGAACAGGAAAGAATACACGTTTCTCACCAGAGAGTCCAGTCATGCCCACAGTAGGGCTGAACATTTCCCAGGTAGAACCCCAGGGACTGTGTGACTTCAACGAGGTTGGTGAAGTCCAGACTGATGCTGTTGAAAAGCACAGAGGTCATGATGATTTCATCGATTGCCCACACATCTTCACCTTGAGAGGAGTGATATGGCTGCCACCATCTGAACTGAATGCCAACCTGCCTTGCATCTTCAGGCAGCTCCACTGAAATTATTCTGGAAAACAAAACAAAGTTGTTATTATTGCCAGTTTTTGCTGTTTGTAATAATTCTGTGGGGATGTATTTTACGGTAGTTTTTCCTTACTCACCTTAAAAATCATGGATTAAATTCAGCCCACAAATACTGTAACATCTGCTGATATAGGTGCTACCAGTCACAGGGACAGGGGAATTGTTAGTTCTCTTGGTAATCAGTTAGTTTACTGAAAACCAGTCATGTGCAAAAGCCATCAGAAAGAGTGACTACTAAATCTGTAATTTTTGCTTCCACTGTGGAGCTCTCAGTAAATTTAAAGGTGTAAACTAGCAAGGAATGATAAGCTGACAAGAATTTAAGAATTCCAGTTCCCCTTTGTCAGACTCAGTGGGTTTTATCCTAGTCTCGAGATATGCATCTTGTAAACATCTGCACTATTTCCCACACAGCATTGACATAATTCTAATCGCGATCTTGTCCTAGAAGAACCCACCCCTGTAAATTGCCCCAGTCAAGTGGAAAAGGTTCATCTTGTCAGACAGTGTGATTATGTGTTGTCTTTTTTGGTAGAAACTCCTTTTTTGTAGCTGCATAGACTATGCAACTGGAGGTGAGTCCCAGGTGCTTCTGGTATGCAAGGTCACCTGATTTGTCATGGCAGCTATGTCAACGCACCTAGAATTGACAAACTGCAAAGAAAATTAAGAGTATTATCTAATTTCCAAGAGCAATTTTCATACACTGCAGGAGGGAGTATGCATAAATTGCCACAGCAATGACACTTTCTTGAAAGCTCCATAAATCACTAAGACCATGGTACCCCACACAGCCATGTCAACTGTGACACAGACTGGCAACAGGGACATTTGTCTCCATTGGGGTACAATTACTTGCTGGCTAAAGGGTTTTCAGCAAGCTCATCATGTAGCTGATATTTTTCTTTATCTCTTAGAGGAAAGGTAGTTAAAATGATAAATCAGGTAAACTGGAAGCATCTTTTTATAAAACTTTTTTTCAGACTCAAGGTTTTCTAAGCTGCCTGATGTAGTATTTTGTTCTCTGTATATGAAAGTCTTGTGCCTGTGGGACTCTTAGTGCAAAAACCACACTCTTAAAAATTATTTGCTACAGCATCCTTGTGAGGAGTAGATTTATACTGTTGTTTAGTGTCACATTCATTTTAAATAGGAATAAATTATTCCATTAACCAGAAAAAATCAAACAGCTTGGCTAAACAGGTGGGAAGCACTCAAAAAGTCATTCCTGGATTTTCTAGGAGCTGCTTTCTGCCATCCATAGACTGGAGGAACAGCCAGGGACATGGCTGTGTCCTTGTGGCATGGCACCAGGACAGTACACTTTAGGTATGGTAAATACATTTCCTTTACACTCAAATAAACACATGTGAGTGACTTCATACCCTTCTAAGCAAAAGACCAAACTCCACTGTTCTCTGGCACGTGACTAAACCACAAGGGCTTCTTTTCTACCAAGGATTCCCTCATAAGAAGCAGCTCTATAAACTTTGGGGGTAATTTTTTTAAAGGCACAAATGACAAGAAATTGCTACTGATGTTAAAAGGAACCATGTTTTTTTTCTGCCATGATTCAGGGGCATGAGCCTGAGGAAAGCTGATACCCTGGCTAGGAGGAACACTGTATCCAGTGGGTGCTGTGAAGCACCTGGCACTTGGGTGAGCTAATGCTCTGCCATAGGTATATTTCTCTGCTGGTGGCTGCCTCTGATGCCTGTATCTTCCCTTTCACTCTTAACTCTCACAAGCTTGCCCACATGGACACTAATTCTCACAGACTGTAATATACAGAAAGTCCTAAATCATTACATACACCACTGATGCACATATCAGACGTTAAAATATTTAACACATGTTAAAATAAATTCCCCATCCCAGGGGATTAAGCTAACACAATTGAAAAATGTAGGTGTAAACCACCCTGTTTGGCACATATGTTAGTATGCAGAACCTGACTACACCTCCAGTTGTAACAGCTTCTCCTGTCTGGCTTTGATTTGTTGGAGATAGATGGAGAGGGAGGGGGATTCCTGCTAATGAATTTTCTGCTGCAGAGAAGAAAAGTGTTCCTACTTACATTACCAGCCACCATTAAATTTCTTAAAAACCAGCTGGGAGACCTTTGCTCTGATCTCATTCTTTCAAGCTATGCGCATACCTAATATTGAAAAGCCACCGCTGTTCTGCTCAGAAGAAAAATGCAGCTGTCAAATGTTAGCAGATTAAATGCACCTTTTCAGCAGAACATTAAATGTGTAATTATTTTTTGTATGACTGAAGATTAATTAAACTCGTGGATACAGACTGATTGCCAAACTTTGCAGCAGTCCATCTATGTTACTAAAAATGCTGATATTTTTAGGCAACATAATATGAAAAGGTGAAGCTTTTTTCATAATTATTGCCAGCGTTAGCCTCAGGTTTGTATGTACGTCATTTTTCTATCTACCCAGCATGGACTGAATATCTATCTATCTATCTATCTATCTATCTATCTATCTATCTATCTATCTATCTATCTATCTATCTATCTCCCATGGCATAATCTCTCTAATTTGTATATATTGCACTTTGCTTTGTACCTTGTCAGAACAACAGGAACTGTGTTTCATACCTAGCCTCAAAAAGCAAAAAAAGTCTGTGGCATCTACGTAATTTATTACATTTATATATTAAACTTCATTAAAATCAGTCACCAGAATATGTATTTTTCTTTTTGTTATAAAAATTTCATAGTGCTATATATTAAATACCTTTAGGGAAATATAATTCCTACAGATGTAATCTTGAATGTAAGAATTAGAAACAGGACCATATACAATATATATGTGACTATAACAAAGGCAGGCAAAGGAAACTCTGAAGAAGACTAATAAGTGTTCCAGTCTGTAGCATCTTTCCTTTGGAAACATTTAGAACTTCAAGAATTAAAGTCTACAATATATTTCTACTAAATACAGTCCTCCTCTCACATTTTTTGAGTATTTATTGCTCCTAGGAAATAATTTTAATGTTACGAGGTTTTTTTTTAATTAGAACATTCTTAATCACACTTTGAATATTGTAATTTTGTACTGAGTCATTGACAAGATGTGGAAATTATTTGTTTTGGTGTCGTATTTAAAAAAGCACTCCTCTGTGTTCAATAAATATAAATAATGAAAGTTATGTGTAGCTAAAGTGACTTGCAGGCTATTTACAGTCCCGCCCCTGGGGCTGACTAAAATGTTTTCCTTGAACTCGGTAGAGAAGAAGACATAGGGCAATACCCAGGTCAAAGCTACCCTTGGGCAGGAAATGGACTTGCTGGAATGACTCCAGTGATGCCACTGTCAGGTCTGCCTTTTCTGGGCCCCTTTGCAAAGCATCTCCTTTATTTGGCATTTATTGGCTCTGCTGCAGCTCCCTGTGAAGGTGGCTGCTGCCAGGTTTGAGAGGTTCAGATCAGACTGTTCCAGGATTTTGGTACAGGCATGCTCATGGAGACTCCTGATTTTGTATTGCTCTACTAAATTCGGGGGATGGTGTCACAAATCAGTAAGAAACACCTTCTCTAAATACAAGAGATACATTCCTCTCTAATCTGACATCAAACATAGGCTCTACTAGATGAGATGAGCTCTTTGTTCAACTTTTTGCTTTGTGCAAGTCCCAGGCACAGTCACCAGCAGGTTACGCCAGGGCATCAAGCCCAGCTCAGGGCAGAGGCACAGCCACGAAGTCATGCATTGCCTTGAGAGTGGGAGCAGGTGTATTCCCTTGCTGACTTCAGAGATCCTCACAATCCTGCAGAAATCCTCACAATCAGATTCTGTCTCAGCTGTCCTGTGCTGCCTGCAAACTCTTAATCCCAGAGGATGGTGTCGTGAGGGTATCTATGGCTTCAAAGCTACAAATAATTTATGTTAATTTTTCTTTACAAGTGTCTGCTTCCATGGGAAGAGACATGCCCCTATTTCCCACAAGTGCAGTCCTATCCCTCATCCTGTACTGCCTCAGCTTGTTCCGTTGTATGACCTGAGACTTGAAAGCCATTAAACCGATGTGTTCATTTTTATAGAATGACAATTGGGAAGTGCCTAGAACAGCTGCAAAATTGTAAAGAAAGGTGGTAGGTAACTTTCAGTGTGCAATAAAACCCCTTCATTCCCTCTTGCACCACGTACTCAGTCTCCACATTGCAGTGACCACCACAACCAGCATAACTGCATGCAAATAACGCTTTTTGTAATATTTGTGCATGTACCTTGGCTCGTGGTAGTTGAGATAAGAGTAGTGTTCCAGCAGTTTCCAGGTGATCCCGTTGTCGTAGGAGTAGTGCAGCAGCACTCCTTCCCCGGGCTGGTCGGGTGCTTTGCAGGTACTCAGCACTGACTTGCTGCCCAGGCGCAGAGTGAACTGCAGGAACCTGCATCAGAATTACACAAATATTTGCAGGGTATCATTTTCACTGTGGCTTTTTTTTTTGTTGTTGTTGTTGTTTTGTTTTTGTTTTGTTTGGGGTTTTTTTGTTTTTTTTTTTTGGTTTGGTTTGGTTTTGTTTTTCCCCTAACCAGGTTGTTTTCAGATCTTCTCAATCAAGGCAAATTTTGATAAATATCAGTTATGGGGTTTTGTGCGTGTGATTTGTTTTCATTGTCAAGTAATGCATTGTGGCACATATAGCTAAAAAAATGCCAATCATTACTACATTTAATTATTTATTAGGTACTGAAGGGGAGGGAGAGACAGTGAATGGATCTAATCAGTTGATACAAGCTGTCAAATAAACACAACCTTATAAATAATTAATTAGCACTTGGCTTTGACACTCAGGTTTGATATTAACATTTCATATTTTCCGTCCAAGCCATACAATAACTTTTCTTCAGTCTGCTTTGGACTCTGTTGTTTACAAAGCAGGAGGAAAAAAAGGCAAGGCTACGAAATCACCATTAAAACATGGAATTTTTTAAACGCTTTTTTCCCTGCTAAAACAACCAGTTTCATCATAGACAAGGCCGCAGCTGGAGGGGAAGGGGCTCCTCCATGTCTTTGCTTCAGACCACTCCTCCTTCCCTCTCACCTGGACTGGGAGCTGTCCAGGAAGGAGGTGATAAGCTGGCGTCTCCCATCCTTGTTGAAGACCAGGGCCTTTCCGCTGGCCAGGACCCCGCAGCCGAAGCTGACCTCGGCCCCGCGGATGGAGTAAAAGCTGTGGTAGGAGGAGAGGCGGGAGCTGGCGAAGCTCTCCGAGATGAACATGGGGAAGGTCTGTGACGCTGTCTCACACGCCGGCCCTGAGAAGCCGGGGTCGCACCTGCGGGCGAGGAAGGGGGAGAGCACAACTGGTGACCCACCTTTGGCTGGTTACCAACAACGTGGTGCCTGCATTTGTTCATGAACTGAGGATACCCACACGGTCCCTCTCAAATCTATGGCCCAAGAACCTCTTTGAGCTTTACTTAGGTAAAATGCATAGTGAATGATTTCTGTTAGCTAGCATTTACTTTTCCAATTAAAAAAAAAAAAAAGTATTTATGAACACCCCAAGAATCTACATATAACACAGAAATATTTTTATTAATTTTTGGAACAAAACCCCTGCTGGTGTAATTACAGTTGTTCATATGTAAAGTGACAAATTTGCTTTTATCTGTGGCATACTAGACGTGGTTACATCTAGTCACACTCTTGTTAATAATACCTAAATGTATTTACATGAATATTGAGCATATTCTTACTGGTTTTGAGTAAGTACTTTTTTATTTTTTAGAGTGGAACCCTTTTAACAAGCCAGGCTATCAGAAAAAAGTGGAGTGCCGATCTTCTGCTCTTGAGGTATGTCAAGTTATGGGATATTAGAACTATTAAAATTGTAATTCTTTCCCAACATTAAATACAAAAGTGATAAAGTCAAAAATCACCTCTATAACCAGTATAAAGTACACATCACTGACATTTCAGTGTGCTCTGTAGCACATTTTAAGATGAACTGGAATTTAGACACTATACCAGAAGAAAATGATAATAAAAAATATTAAACATGCTGTTGTTTAGAAAGATTAATCTTTGCTTAGATTTCCAGTGAGCTTTATGAATTCTGAGGCTTATGCTAGTTTTATATTTAGTCATCTAAAAGCAAGGACTGAAATGAAAATCACTTCAACTTTCACACTACTAAGTGAACTCTGTGACAGAAGTTGAACATGAGTACTGAGTTTAACACTTACTTGCAGCCATTTCTAGTACACTGTCCTCGCCCTGAGCAGAATTTGAGGCAAGATGGACCAATATAAACTGCAGAGAAGAGAAATCAGTTAAATGGAGGGTTATTCTATGTCATAAACAGAATACAATGAATACAGGAAGGTGTACAGACCTGATCATACAATTATTGTATTTATCTTAAGCCCACCACCTGGAAAAGGTTTATGAAAGGATATAAAGCATTTGACTGTGTCAAGGATAGTCAGGGATAATTTATTATTTAATGTGTCATGTCCATCTGTGGCTAAAGACACAGTACTGTGGCCACTAGTACTGGTTTAATTACTAAGTCTGTGAATGAGATCAGATAATTTGGTAGGCATTGACCTTTTTCATCATTTTTCATTGACATTCCCTTCATCTTAGTTCGGAGATGTAATCCAATCTACATATTGGTACATTCCAGTAGCAGTCTTGTAAAATTAAAAATATGTCACTGCTTCTCTCATTGAAATCTACATACTTTGCTGGACTTAGGGGAATAAAAACCTGCCCTGATATGTCTTAAGTAACTGTTAATTATCATACACTTTCACTTTTCTTTTAAATGGAACAAAAATCCCACATCCTAAGTGCTCAAAAATACACCACACTTGTTTCACTCTTTTCCTTCATCTTCCTCCAATGACTCCTAATTGACAGTGTTGATGTTTTGTGAAAAATACAAAGGATGGAAAGATGAGAAAATCTCAGTATAATCTCTTGCACTACAATAAAAAAAAGTCATAACTTGTAGGCAATATTATTTCAATACAATATGTTAAAAGGCCTTAACCATGAAGAATGGCATATTTTCTCTTGAAGAATTCCTATGACTTGGAGTTATCCACTTGCATCGTGACATTTGGAAGAAATAGCCACCAATTTGAAATAATCTATAAAAAGCAGTACTTCTTCCTTTTCCTAGTTTTATAATGTTGCCCATCACAACAACATTATAACACGTCTCCCTAGCAGACACACTCTAAATCCCTGTTAGCTACTCCCTATAACTAAGTCCTCATCAGCTTTCATGTGATTTCTAGATTTTCTCACTTCTCAGGGTGCAAAAATTCTGTTCTGTTTGATTTATTTGTGTCTTTTGAGGTCTTTTTGAGGGGGTGGTAAAAGTAGAAAGGTTAAAGATGTAATGATGTCATTCAAAATGAAAAAACTTTACGACAATTGGCATTTTTCCAGAGTTTCTGAAAGATGGCCAGCTTCCAGATTTCATTTAAAACTTAATTCACATAGGAAACAGTTGTGAAGCTAAAAGTCAGAGTGCTGAATCTCTGAAACTCTTTCTCTCTTCAAGAATTTGAGTGGCTTGCTAATATGTAAGAGTTTTTCCCTACAATACAGTGTAAAGCTTCAGTGTCACTAGTATTTAACAAAGGAGGAACTCAAAACCTCTGAAATATGTCTTTTAGACTTGATTCCTGTGTCATGGTTCTGCACCTCAAATTTAGAGCAGGCACTTTCCAGGCAGATGGTTGGTAAACTTTTTCTTGAGATTATGCACACAGGAGCATGCAGCATCCTTTCATGGAGTTGTATTTTGTTCTATAAGCAAAGGTTGTTCAGATAAATGAATTGTCAAATGATTTTCAAAATATTGTTTTATTCTGTTGTAAGGAATTTGTATCCATGGATTGATTTCATCTTGCTGTGGTTTCTGTGAACCTTTCATGAGTGTCTCCAACACTTAGAATCTGCATTTTTTTAGATAGCAACTTATCTTTGCAGATACTCACAGACATCTTCTCATGTTTATATACCTATCTTTCCCTTTAATTTTGCTTTCTTTTTGATATATATCACATCCCTAAAAAGAAGCATTAATACTATATCCAGAATGTCAACATGATACTACTTCCTAACATGATTAAGAGAATTATTTTCATTACTTTTAGTGACAAAATTTCCTTTATGATATTACCTTAACAGCTTCAAGATTTTCTTGTCAATACTAGGCATCAATATATTTTAGGAATTCTGCAAAATGTAAATATTTACCATTCTAGGCACCATATCAAGCCTTACTGGGAATCACTACAAAATTTCACAGGCTATTGTACATCAGTGTAAATCTCTAAATTAGGTATTTCACGCATCTAAGCAAACAAATTCTGAATGTAGCTTACTTAGTTCCAAATCATTTAAGGTTAACAAGCAAACAAAAAAATTTGCAGTTACTCTTAGTTAGCCCTTTCAATCATACTTATTTCTGCATCTCATACACTTAATCCTGTGTTCCTAAATACTTTTTTACTGCCCTTTAAAGTATTTCTTTTTAATTTTGGTCATGGTTTTCCTTTGTAATAAGTCATATTTATCAACATAAACTTCTCCCAGTTCTTCACATCCACTTAAAGAAAAGGTATGTGAAAAATAATTTTCTAAGAGAAGAACAGTTCCTTGAAACAGAAGGTACTTTCCCCTGAAGATATGGTAAGCAATATAAGGTTTTGTCAGTGTTTTGGTAGCAGCATTGCTTGAAGATGGTCTTCTATGTCCAGGAGCAAAATGTGTCCCAGATGCTGCTTAGGTTGGTGTAGTACATGTCCTTAACAGCCAGGTGTAGAACCTATTTATGCAATTAAGATTCAGTGTACAGAAGAAATGTTATATTAAGCCCCAATGTTTTTTTCCTGGAAAGCATTCAATTAAACAGAAAAAAAAAATCTACTAGACTGCTGTCTTTTCTAATGGCAGAATCTCTAGCTTCAAACTGCACCTGCTACCAAATGCAACTAAACAGAACAGGAATTTAACAAATTGTAAATTCATTGACTTGTGATTGTGAAAAATACTTTTACTTAGAGTGGCATATAAAATTTACTTTTCTGATGTGTCATGATCATGGATAAGGATACTAACTATTATCAATTGCCCACATATTTCCAAGGATTGGTCCTGTTTGCCTCCATCGAATCCTGGTGTCACTTGTTAGTGCAGCGTTGGGAAGGGGAATAGTTATTCGGTTCCACCTGAAATACATATAACAGACTCTAGCATTTTACACTGATAGTTATTAAGCAACTATATATTTTGCAGATATGTTTATGTATTCTGGAAGCTTTATGAGAAGCTTAATTTTAAAATCTGCTCAAATGAAGCATAAATTCACAGCAGCTTTAGAAAATACAAATTTAAAAAGTCCGTATTTTCATACAATATTTGAATGTTGGTTATTGTCTTATAAAATCCAGCCACTTCCCCCCGTAGGAATACATGAAGTTGGCAAAGACCTCAAGTTCCTTTGCTGTACTGGCTTCTCCCTCCCCATGAATACCCCTAAATTGAACCTTCAGCAGGGCTGAATTCTATTTGGAGAAAACCCTCAGAGGGTGAGGAGTGGTGCAGAGAATTTGGCATGCTGCAATCTGGGCCATCATTCTCCATCATGCACAGGGGCTACACTTCCTGCACACACCAGGAGTAATGGTTCCTATGAAAATTGTATGGGGCTAGGGGCTGTGTGTCATCAGATCATAGCAATGCTTCAATGGCACTTTCTAAGTGTTATGGAAGTTGGGATACCAAGGGATTTTGTGCTATGCAGCAAAATGCCACGGTTCATTTTTCAGTGAGAACTGTAGAGAAGAGACAATACTGAGAAGGGTTGATCCAAGAAAGTGACACTAATAACCATCTCCATCTGCAAAAGTACGGAGGATGTGCTTCACTCTAGCCCAGTACTGGGATTCCACGTGAGTAAATGTGTCTGAGGATGTAAATACAGCTTTGAGTAGTGTTTTTTCTGACCAAGAAGAAAACTTTCATGACTTTGACGAGGTGAAAGTTTTCTTACTCTTATCAACATGCTGTCCACAAGTGGGATTTTTGGAATTTCTCTTTAGCATCAAAAAATCATCATTATACCACAGAAGCAGCCCCATACATTTCAAGTTTCATTACTGGCTAGCCAGGGAGCTCAGAACACTCATTCCTTGCTGTTGCCAGGTAGTCAAAAATGAATGATGACACAGAGTTGTGTGCTTTGCTGCTTTCTCCTGCCACTACAATCTCTAATCACTTCTCTAATCTTGCATCTGAGTTTTGCAGAGAACACTCTCACCCGCTGTAGTTTTCAGAGGCGTAGATGGTGCTGTGGGGCAGGTGAGGCCCAGCACATATCTCAGGCAGACATTCCATGTGGAGCAGCGACCACGAGCGACCATGGTTGGTTGAAAACTCCAAGCTGACGCTGGTAACACATTGAAGGAAAGAAAGGAGAAAGACACCATGAGGGTACCTGGCATAGATCTCATTGTAGGAGTACCAACATTAAAAAAACCCCACCAAATCTGATATTTCTAATAACGGATGAGGAAATGAAATAATTTTAAGCAGAACTTGAATAACAAAATCTTGCAAATGCAAAAATGAGACAAAGTTTCATGAGTGTTTAAAACCACAAAGGTTTTTAGACTGAGGATTGCCTGAACACAGTTCTTGTTGGGCCACCATCCAGCCAGTGTTTTTATGCTGCTGCTTTATATTTCATATTTCATCTTGAAATAGTTTCAGATATGAGGAGAAACCTTGGATTAATCAGAGCTAGATAGCATCGTTAGAGCACAGGACACTTATAACTGCCAGCTGCTAATTATTACATCTGCAGAAGGTGGTAAAAGACCACTAGCTGTTCCTGGGTTAAAAAAAATCCAAATTGTTTACAACCTGTGAGTATAAGGAAATCCTTAGATGCCTTACACTCTCAAGACCTTGAAAAACTAATATAGAACGTACTTGATGTACTATAGATTTAGTATTTTACTGAATTATTCTTGTAATTTCCTCCATATAATTATCTTGTAATATTCTGTTTTATTTTAAGTAATGCCAGTGGAACATTATAAAAGTAATAATTCATCTCCTCAATATTAAATTATTGGATTCTGATTTTTTATGACTATTTGCTGACAATATTACTTTATGTAAATGTGATTTTGTATCACTGTGATATTGTATCTATTAAAACAGTTTATGGAGGTTTTGACTAATTTATTTCAGGTTTAGCTGCAGAGATACCTTTGAGGTTCATATTTACTGCCTATATCCAGTATGAGTCTCTCACATTTGCAGTAATGAAAGCTTTATGAATAATGCTGCAGACTGGGAGATGTGAAAGGCTGCAGTATTTGGGAAATACAAATAGGAAAAATGGTGACCTAATGCTTCTTTAGTTATGAGGAAGCTCACTTCTTCAGAAATAGAATGAAGGTTATTAATCTTTCAAAATATATACTAATCTTCATCGGAAAACAGATCGAGACAGAGACTTTATATAACATGTTTACTGGCCAGGAGTGTTTACAGGCAAAGTTTTCACTTTTCATGTAGGCAAATGTTGCTGCCTTCTCTTCCTATCAAATATAAGTGCAGTGCCTTGAATTTTGCTTCCCCTTGAATTCTGCTACCCTGCATGGATACAAGAACTGTCAGTGTTAATGCAGCTCTTTCCAGCTGGAAGTAGATGCCATGGGACACAGATAAAGGCACTCATAGTCTCTTACTTTAAACTCTCAACTCTGCAAAATACAAAGTAACTTAAACCTCACAAAATATCAAGATAAATATTCTCATATGTCTATAATGGAAGAGGGACAGTGGGCAGTTTGTTTTTAGGTTCCCTGTTTGAAGAAGGACATTAAGAATTTTGAGAGTGGACTAAAGGATGGGCAAGATGTCCTTGGCCTTGAGCACCAAGCCAGGATGGGCTGAGGAGCTGGCTTGCTCAGCCTGGTGAGGAGGGGTGAGCTATAGCATCCTGTGATGGTGCAGAGGACACTCACAAGGAAACCTGGAGTCAAACTCTCCTCAGTAGTCAGACACATTACAATAATCATAAAGACGTGGTTTCATAGTTTTGTACTGTACATTTGTACTGTACTTTATCACTTGGGCAGGTCACTCAGAGAGGTAGCACAGTGTCCATCCATGAAGATTTTTCAAGTTCTCAGTCAGCAGAGCCATGTCTGACCTGCCCAGTAACAATCCCTCCTGCAGCAGCAGGTTTCACCAGATAACCTATGAAGGTCCCTTCCAACCAATACTTCTGTGATACTTCAAAACATGGGTGATGCAGTCGGACACGAAATGATCACACAGAGACCTGGAATCTTTTGAGATGCAGCGCTGAGCCGAAAAAGAGGCCTTTGTTTATTAATTTCTAAATATATACTTTTATCAAGGTGACAATGGATTGGAAGGTGAAATTTCTACTTCTCAACCACATTGGTCAATTAGACTATCAATCACATTCTCCTCCCATTTGAAGGAATGTAAACACTGGCCATATTTACAAAAAACAATTCTTTGTTTATGTTAAAAGGCATGAGAAAGTGAGAAACTCTGACTCCAATATGAAACATTAGAAGGCTAAGAAAATTCTGGGTGACACATGGGGCCTAAAATGACTCCCTTCTCTCCCCTTCCTGATGGAAAAATTCACACTGAATGTCTTGAAAAAGTAAAGCCAGCAAAAGAGTTCTATGATCAGCCTACAAACAGTGAGCTCCTCACACTGATGGTCATGAGGGTCATTTATCACCAGTCTTACAAGAATTAGATATGCTTGTGGCATCAGTAATCTCAGAGAGGTCAGCAGGGCAGGTTTCTGCTGCTGCCTTTAATGTTTTCCTCCTAACACGGTATTAAGAAGTAAATCTCATATCCATTAGAAACTGAAGCAAAAGTCACTCTGGAATCACGAGCGTATTTCAGAATAATGGGCTAAGAAAAGCAAGTTTTGACCTGGAAAGCTATTAAATGACTCTTTATTGCACGTGAGATAAATAAATCTGGGCCTGTAAAGATCAGGAGAAACATTAGTTTTTGAGGAGCTTATATTTGTCATTATTAATGGGATCCCTTCTTCTGAAAAAAGATTTACAAATCCTCACATAGATTTTATAAACCAAAATATACTAGAAAGCTGAAAACTAAAAGAATGATCTTGCCAGTTTTACCTGTTACCAGGTTGATAAGTTCCACAACCCAAATTGATGGAAAACTGGATCATGTGAGTCACCGAGGAAGGGAGCACCGGAAGGACGTGGAAGTAATCCACAGCCCAGACATTCCTGTTGTGGCCTTGGTGACTCTTTTGCTTCAGGCAAAATTTGGTTGCAGGAGTCTGCAGGTCCGGACTAATGACAACAGAAACCAAAGATGGCACCTTCAAAAGAAATTAAATAAGGCTTAAATAAGTTAAAAAGGTCGCAATGTACCATTTAAAATAAGAAAGCAACTTTTATTGTGCTGAACCAAATGTGTTATTCTCCTTCCTTAATTCATTTTGTTAATGAATAGCCACCTTTTTTAGCCACTTTTTTTCACACACAATCCCAAATAAAACCATTTATTATTATGTGGACAGGTATTAGCACCCTGGGTACCAGTGATGTTTATCACCTCAGAGGGATTGGATTTTTTGGTTGTAAAGGCACAGAAGAAAAGACTGCACCTTCTGTGTTCTGAGAAGGGCAAGTTTATGCTGTCTGTTTCAGCTGGGAAGGGAAGGTGATGTTTGTCCGGGAGCCTTACAGCTCACAGAAGCTAAGGCAGGGTAGGGGCATGTCTGCTCTGGATACGTGAGAATGGAATAACAGCAGGAGTTCACAGGCATAAGTAGGGAGGATGTTATGTTGTTGAAATAAATGAAAGCGCTGCCTCACAAAGCTTAGCCTTTGTCCTAAAGCAATGTAATTAGAACTTTATTATGTCAAAAGAGGATGTCAGCTCTAAAACTGCTTGTTTTAAAAAACCTCCACAATGAATTCCATGTAATTTCAGATCCTATCTCTCCACAAGTTCCCTAATTAATATTTTATTATTTTACAATTACAGTTTCCTTAGTTTTACAAAAGTTCTACCCTGTCTTTCACACAGAAGCAGACGAGGAGGGAAGCCATGCACAATGAAACAATGCAAGTGACTCAATCGAACTCAGGCCAAACCTACTGTAAACATTTGGTTTCTAAGTGCTAAAGTTACAGACAAAATGCACACAGACCTGTTCTTCAAATCAGCAGCATCTTTACCATCAAACTGCCCTCAGGCTATATAAGCACAGTGCACTTCAATACCTAGCAGATCTATGTGCACATCTATGTGCACATCTATGAAATACCAAATTTTGCCTGTTTTACAGCAGCACAATAAGGAGACCTTAGGGCTAGATTATTCAGTGTAGCCTTGGTCTAAGTGCTCCCTTGCCCTAGACAGGAAGGATCCTGAAGGCAAATTCAAGGTCTTTATTGTCCTGCCTGAGGGTGTGGAAGTGGTTGGAAGGTGGCTGCAACTTTGGGCAGAGGTGCTGCCTGCACACTCAGCCAGCAGCTGCCCCCCACGGCTGAGGCCATGTCCTCATCACTGCAGACCCTCTCCCAGCCCCTGATCCCGCCATGAATGACCCTCTCAGGACCCCTCTCCTCAGTATCACACTGTGGCTAGAACAAGCTTGCTTGCCTGTTTCCCCAGCCCCAGCCAGCAGTGTACTGCTTGCCTGGGGCTGGAGTGACCACCAGTAGCTGCAGAGCCATGCTGCAAAAGTGCCTGATTGCTCCCAGGTCTGCACATGATTTATGTGTTTGGGAAGGTCATATTTGAATGTCCCTCTGGAATTCAACACAAGTATTCCTGTGGTGGCTTAAAAAGAGAATGATCTGTCCATCCCATCCACCTTCTTTGTTTATGACAATTTACCTTGTAAGCAGCATAGGTCAGGGTATCAAGAGGTATGTGTTCTCTCCTGCCTTCAATCTTGGCATACAGTATGACATCATTTTCATGGGATTCTCCAGAATCACAAGTTCCTCCTGTACAACACATATTTGAGTCAGAAAAAAAATTAATTGAATCTCTTGTTGATGGAAAGTGGAATCATATAGGCAGCCCTAATTATGAAAATAATTACAGTCAGATGCTACTTAACTTGGGATCTGAAACAAAAGAACACCATCCCTAAGGACACAGTGTATAGGAACTGTTTGATCAGATACACCATGGCAGAGATCAAGGGGGTTGACGATTACGAAAACCTCAAGTACCCCTTTTAATCAGCTTATCAAAACAATTTAAATAGAAAATGCTGTGCCTCAAGCAATACTTCTGTGTGCTTTAAATTCTATTTACATAGAAATGCTCTGCTTTTGAGTTCTCATCAGTAAACTGCTATTTACTGCTCACATTTCATACGGTCACACATGTAGGCATGTAACAGTACCTTAAATACTCCTCAGCTGATAGTTTGGCAGCTGAGAACTTGTTCTAAGTGAAACAAGAATAGGAAGTGAGAAAGATTGCTGTGTACCTTATTTGTTGTGATGCTCCTTCTACTGTCTACACCATATCCTAAAAGGAATGGCTGCCTGGATGGAATCTGTTGTACCAGACAAAACACATGTGGTATGCCTGCCCAATTGGAACAGGGCAGCATTTGAAATATCTTCCTAACAGTAGAACCCGAAAGACTCATTAAGCATCTGTGAAAAAGTGCATGTATTGGCAAATATGAGCACTAGGTTCTGCATTATAGTTACAAGATGAACATCAACACAAAACTTTGGAAAAGAAATTTTTAAGACAAAGTTTCTGTATTTGAGACAGGAATTATTAATTAATTATTTCCCTGTACAGTATGGTTACTGCAGATATTAAAAAAAAAATCACAAAATAGAAATAAAAACAGAATGAGGAAGCTTCTTTGAAAAGACTGCAGAGTAAATAGATTGCACATATTGGAACACTTTCTCTGCTTTTTATTTTTTTGCTACAGACGGTTCGTGTAATGGACTAGGAAAAGCAGTCCAGAGAACTGGATAAGATGTGCATCTTTAACGTGTTTTATACTGTAATAAGGAACACCAACTTGTCCTTTCAAATATTCTTCTTGCCTGAATGTTAAAACAATTATTTATTTAATTTAAAAATACACACAGAGTACACTTTTCAAACAATATCCTGCTATCCTCTGTGTCTGCATCCGCTGACAACTTCTCCCCTAAGTTCAGAAGGTTGACAAAATTTCTTTCCTGTTTCTCTTGCAGGTGTTGTAATGCTTGGAAGAAATGGGAAAAAGCATCCTCTTTTTCCTGTGCTTTATTCATAATTCATGTAACACAGAGGAGATGTGCAACAGTTTGAACAACAACATGAGGTCTTCCCCTCATTAAATAAAGTGTGTTTTTTCTTGTTGATACAGAAGGTTGCTTGTGGAGGTCACAGGTTTATTCTGTGCTTCCTCCTTTATTATTCTATTATTCTCTTTTAAGCAAAAATCCTCACTTTCTCTAAGCATGGTGTTGAGAGAATAACCTCATGGAACTTCCTTTATGTGCAAAATAAAAGTTCTGGAAAAATACTGTGAGCGTTAACTACGGTGTTCATGGGAATTTTGGTCTGTTGCAACATCAAACTAGTGCAGTTGCCCTGACAAAAACAGCAGGGAGGAGAAGTCACAGGACAGGTTGGTTCTTGGCAGCTTTCTTAGCCCTGGTAAATGACTGATGTTGTACTTTGTCCCAGTCAGGAAGGTCCACAGATGATGCTAACACCACACCCGTGCTTTTCATGAGGGATGCCACATGTAGAACACACCACCTCCAAGACCACAGCACACTCTGTGGTAATCTCACCCTGGGCCAACATATTAGCAAAGGAAGGATTTTATGAATGGAGTAAGAATTTTCAGGTGAAACTACTCCATGGGTTCATCAGGAAAGGCTGTCCCACCTCTATGCTATTCCCATCTCATCCTTGTGTGCAACTCTGCAATGGATTAGCACCAGGGTCTACGTGGATATGGCTACAGAAGGATATGAGAGGTACCTGTAAAACCTCTAAAGATGACAAAGGTATGACTGTCTCTTCTAAACATGGATTTAAAGGCACTGAGTGAAATTAGTGTATACAAAACAAAAGGATGCTTCTCTACACGAGACTTGTTAAACTGTGGAGCACTGCAGAATGCAAATCTCACATGCTTCACATCTTGTATTACATTAGTAATTTATACTCACCCATACTGAAATAAAATCTCAAGTTCCCATAGCCTGTGGTGTCCATGTATGGAGTACATATTTTTCTTTCTCCATCTCTGAGAAATACCATAGCTGAGCCAGATTCCAGGGTTCCACATTCAGTACCAATGATGGCTCCCAAGATGTCCCACCTGCAGAGGGCAACCATAGGTGGAGAAGGTGCAGCAGCACACAACTGATAAACTCAGACAAAACATGCCATAGGGGTTCATTCGTACATACAAAATTAGCTGTTTCTACTCTTCCAGAGGACAAAAACCCGCAGTGTTTCAAATTTGATCTCTATGCCATTATTTACATATTCAGTATTAGCTTTTAAACTCAGTTGGTTCAATAAAGGCAAAGTTAATATAAATATTTGAAAGAATTTGGCAGAAATGCATTAATTAATAAAAAATAAGGCTTTCAATGAATGCTGTTATCAAATATGTAGTATTGTATTGTTCTACCATCTTCATTTTTTTCTGGTGTTAAAATGTTTAAAATATAAATGCATTCTGATTCATTTTGCATAATAAAAGATTTATAGATCAATGAAACTTGAAAAGTCCACCATATCTGCTATACAAATATTAAATATGGAGGTAATAGCTGAAAATGCTCTCTTTTCATCTTTTTGAGCATTTAGGGTAACAGTTTTTAAGTAACACATGAACAGAGTATGAAAAAAGACTGCTGTGTTTCTAATACGTGATGATACGATCTTTCTCAGTTTTTCTGTACAACATTTTATCTTATTTTTATTCAGTGATAATTAAAAGAGCTGTAGCAGAATTTTCCAATTAAATATTTTACATTGAAAATACATTTTTATAATGAAAGTGATGGTTACTTTAAAACTCAATCAAAATGTTTTGAAATATTAGAAAGTGTTGAAAACTTGTGCATTATTTTGGTCTGATATTATTATTCATGTCAAAGTCTTAATTCATAATTAAGTATTTGAGAATTATAAGGATGATAAAACAATGAAATTATTTAGAATCACTAAATCCAAAAATTTAACTATCCAGCATGATTCAGGAGGAATGAGAAATCATGGAACCTGTGTGGGAGGCAAAGTCTTTTCCTGTCTCCTTCCACAAGAGACAATCTCCAGCAGGTACACGCTATATCACAATTTCAAAAACTGTCATTGCAAGACCTAAACAGTCTATTTATTCATTTAACTATTACAGTGACTTCAAAATGCATTTCTAGGACCTTCTTAAAAGCTGCCAGTTTCCCCACGGACCTAAGGTGTGACAGACTGGTGACATGCCTGTTTGGAAATCCTGCTTTAAACCTGTCAGTCATTTACACAGGAATTAGCAAGCTTAATATCACTGCAAAGTTTTATGATATAAATATAAATATTTTAATGGAAGCACAGTTTAATCTAACCCTAATTCTATTGTGCGGATTTTTTAAAGCTGATGTACGATATGATCAAAACTGAATTTTGAAAATGGGTCTCCCAGGCTGAAGGAAAGTACAGAATTAAACAGTTGTGCCTACTTTAACTTACACAAAAAAATCTCACAACGCTCCATTGATCTTTTGTATGCTCTATTTAGCTCAATTAAAACACTCTCTGTAGTGACCCACAAAACAGCTCGGGGTCATGAATGATGCAGATCTTAGATGTTTCCAGGGATCCTCTCCTTTTAGGCAGCATCAGAAATGAAAACGAGAGAATTCTACTTTTTTTTTTTTTTTTTTTTTTTTTTTTTTTTTTTTTAAAGGCACTTTAATAAAAGTACATCAACACACTGCCAGTAAAGAAAATGGAGAAGGATCCTGGGTCATGACATGATTTAACATTTACATTTGAATTGATTTATCCTTCACATGACTCTTGGAATTCTTCTTTATAAAACAGGTGATTTATGGACCTAAACTAGACCAACAGAGCATGGAGGTCCAAAGCAACAGTGTGTCTGCTACACAGCCTGACCTGGGGACCTGTTCACTTTTAGGATCAGGTTCTAATTCACCCAAGAGAAGCAAAACAAGAGTGGAAATATGTGTGGTACTTTCAACAGCAAGCCCTATTTACATAGCCTCCCACTTTAGGTACTATAAGCAAAAAATGCCAACCAACTGCTTCTTAAAAACAGTTACGATTTCCTCTGCCCTCATCACCAAGAGCATTTGGTGCAAGAAGAAAGTGGTGATGACCCCTACACCTGAGCTTCCTTTTGCTTTCCCTTATGAAGGATGCTTTTGCCTTCCCCTTGAGAGCTGGCAAGCTCCAGCTGATACAACAAAGAGACGCCTGAAAACTTCCTGCAAGCTCCCTCTCAGGTATACAGTGTTTGGTGACTGTGTGATTACAGTAAAAGTGTATTTCAAATGTAGTTTAAATAGGATTCAAAAATATTTTTCTAAGAAGTGATTAGGAAACTCATATGTATTTGCATTTATATACAGCTCCCAACATGAATTCCAGAGAAATGTTGGAAAGAGGAACAATAGTGGTGACAATTTTATATTGTAGTAGTATGTTATGGATGTAGTCCATAACATCACCCAAGTTCCATGTTTATTTACAGCAGCATGCAATTTAAATCCCCATTCTTATGGAACAATGGAAAGAAGGAAGTTTCTAATATAGAGTAAAATTTCCAAATCAAAAAGTAGGAAAAGGTTGTGAGGCCTTGGGCTGGCAGAGTGGGGGCAGATCAGGCCCTGGCTGCTGGGACACAGAATGACAGGATCGCAGGAGGGCTGCACCCTCCCGTGCCATGGGCAGTTGGACCTAGGCAGCACATTCTAGGGAAAGTGTCAGTTTCCTAATTCAGGAGAAGCTGGACGTTTGCTAACCTGGGTTACAAGTTGCCCAACTTATCTTAACCAAACATGCAGTTGTGTAGAGACAAGATCTACAGACAGGGCAGATGACCACAGATAGCACTCCCACCCTGTGTTTTTCAGGGTGGAAAAAAGACAGAGAGCACATCTCAAAGGTGTCCACGTGGTCACATTGAACACAACACACACGAGCTCATTTGCTTCCTTTGTCTGAAGCAGCACATGCTGCCATTGGCTGATTATTTGAACTAGGACAGAGTTCACAGTAAATATTTTTCTGTAAAGCCCAAATATACCATGTATCCACAGGACATATTAACATGTATTTCTTAAAAGGTGCTCTTTACTTTCAGCACGGCATAGGCAGCATTTGAGTCAGTTGATAATGATCTGAAGTACTTTGTAGGTTAAAATCAGCATTCAGTGGAGACCCATAAATTAGCAGTGTATGTTTCTCACTGCCCTGGGGTTACAGTGACTAATGATTTTTATTTTTTTGAAAAATAGGAAAGAATCAAGATCCTACTGAGGTTATTTTCTTTTCATCAGAATTTATACAATGAGGTATATAAAATGAAGCTTCTTTATCAGGACACATTTTTTAAGGCTCACTCATATTTTTGGTAAGAGTAGTAATACTGTTGTCCTAGACAGTTTTGTGTCCTTGCAGCAGTCCCTGCTGTATATGGCTTTACAGGGACTCTTTGTAATCACGAAGTATATATTCAAAATAGAAATAGTAAATTACCAGCCAGACCCTAAGCTCTTGCCCAGCAGGTATGGCTATGCTTTTGGTGCTGCTAGATGAGAATGAACTGCTGCTTCAGCTTTCCTGCCTCCACCTTCTCCTCCTCTTCCTCCTCAAGCACCTACAGGCATCTGCAGAGGCAGGAGCTCGCTCTCAGTAAAGTGAGGCTCACAGCAGTGATCCAGAGGGGATGAATTTCTCAAGGAATTTGATTTCATATGGATATGAGCTTGTTAACAAAACTGGCATGAATTAAAAAGACAGATCATCATCATATGTTTCTTTAGAATGGCTACATAAGTCACAAACACAACTTTTTTTCATTAAAAACAGTGGTGACAGTATGGTCCAGAGATTAACTGCTCCTCCTGCACTTCCTGAACTTGTTGCTTCCTAAAATCTGCAATCATATGCTATTTATAGTATTGCTATTTATCCTAGTCACAATCTTCCCTGACTACACAGCAAAGACCAAATGCAATTCTCTGTTTATCTCGTTCCCTCATCCCTGCAGTGATGCTGCTCATCTGTGCAGGGCCCTGCCTGGGTTGGGGACACTCACCCTTTGGGCTGGTTCTCAAACTCTTCTGCCCACTGCTCCTGGGCATCCTCCATGGAGAGGTCCACATCCCGGGTGGTGGCGAAATTGAACTCGCTGCCCTCTGTCCCATGGAAGTAGATGGAGTTCCCATCGGACTGGCAGCTGTGCTGTGGGCAGAAGGAGCACACGGAAGCTGAGGTTACACTGGCTTTTTACAGTGTTCACACATTGTCAGATCTCAGCGTGAGCTGCACTTATCTAAGGACTCACTGATGCTTGAAACTAAATAAAAAACAGATGGTCATCTTGTATCTTTCTTGTCCCACCCCGACAATTACTGTGTCCCAATCTTGTACCTGCTTCCCTACAAACCCACTACAAACCATGTAAAACTGCGTTTGCATTGAAAAGTCATGGTGTTTATTTCTGTTTTAAAGTATCACTCTTGTCTGACCCACAAGACACACAACTGTGTCTGCAAATAGCTTCAGTAGTATATCAAATATTGCTATGGGGATTTTGTAGGCGTAAGAGTTTTGTGCTGTGAAACATGTCAGATCTCGGTGTTTGAGTTTTTGCCAGAAGAGGTATTTGTGTGTGAAATTGCTATGCATTGCCAAAAGACTGTATTGGGCCTCAAATGTATGAGTGCAAAGGCTGTGTTTGCCATATTTAGTCCAAATTGCATAACAAATAGCTCTAGAGGCAATGAGCTCTTGTGATAGAGCAATTCCAGGGGTCCTGAGGCTGCTCCCAAACCCAGTGTGTGTCTGCTTTTCCTACTGCATTTCTGCACATATTACCTCAGCAACATAAATGATGCCACATGTCTCCCCCAACATGCCATGGCCACCACAACTCTCCAGGAGTATTGCCCTAGAAAAAGCTGGCTTTGAGGTGCACAAGGGGGTTACAGTATAGATTTTCTTCTTTCTCCCATCCTACTTTTTACCTTCTTGTGTGTCTGATAAAATGACAGTCTGCCAAATCTGTGAGGCAGAAACAGGTATTAGAAGCTTCTAAAGAAGATCTACCCTAATACAAATGGAGCACTTCGCAGTTTTTGAGTTGTTCATATTAAAAAAATACTGATAAAAATAATAGTTCTCTCAAACACTTTTTTATTCATGTGTGTGTGTGTGATCTTGATCTTCTTAAAAATGGAATTAAGTAATTATTAATTAGAATAATTCTACATTCTTACAACATTTCAGTATTTAAAAAAGAGATACAATAACGCCAAATTGCATTGACCTTTTCAGCATCATCTATGCAGTACCCTCCTGTCTCTGAACCCTTTCATAATGCACCAAGGGAAAATATGACAATCACATCTTCTGCACTTAAAAAGGTCATGATAGTGTCACATAAGGGAATAATTAGATTTTTAACAAAGAGAAAGGTGGGGCATGAAATGAAAACTGCTCAGTATATCTTTGTCTATGGGTTTTTACAAGCAAAGTACAAAATAACACATTTTGTCATATTCTATAACACTTATTTATCAATGCAATGAAGTGACATAATTGAAATTCTTTTATTGGTGATTTTCAAGTATGGTTGTCAATACCTCAGCAATTAATTTATAGAGAGGAAAGTAATTTTTATATTTCTAGAGGTGCCTAGACATTGTTAGAAAAAACTATGAGTATTTGAAGTCTGATTTTTGTACAGACTTCCTGGTCTATACTTAAATGACAACAGCTCTATGTTTATTAACACAGACTAAATATCACATAAAACTATAACACATTGTAAAAACGTAACGACTGTTTCAACTGCTAAAATAAACAAATTGCTGTTAAAGTGCTTTTTTTTTCCCAAAGAAAGGTCAAAGCAATAGAAAGATCCTGAAGTGTTGATAATTTATCACAGAAATTAAATAGATTTTGTCACAAGTCTTCTTTCTTCTTGGTCTGTTAATGCAGCATACACAAAGTACACCATACATGCCACTGAAAAGGCAGAATAATTTACACATCAAATATATTATAACTCACAGAAATTAATGAGACAGTTTTAAATCTTCTCTTTGAAAAACAACAGTTGTGCTATGCAGTTATTAATAACAGACTGAGAAATTGCTTTTGTTTACAGATTTTAACCATCACACTCATCAGTATCACTAAAACCAGACTTTTAAGAATAATTAGCTTGTTGTGCTTCTTGATTTTCAGAATTTTCTTTATTTGCTGAACTCAAATAGAGTATCCTTTATCTGTCAATCAATCTGCCACAAAACTCTTATTATCTGCAGGCAGTCAAAGATACTAAAAAAAAATATTCAGGCTAAAACTTTACTCAAATTTATACATAACCCTTCATCTTAGGAAACAGATAGATAAATAGATCCTACTGAGCTAGATATTAGAATTGCATACAAACATTGGAAACATCTTATACGTCCAACTTATCTCAGGTGCTAAGTTATATGTAAGTATGCATTTGATAGTGGGTATGCAATTAGTTATCTCTTGCTTGATGAAAACCATCTATTAAAATAAACACAAACCACACACAACCCCATTATCTTTTAATATTTGTACATCCTTCTGCTTTCTAGCAGAATATTTATTGAATGAAGTTTTCATTTACGTTGTCAAGATAAATAAATGGGCAGTTTGGCAAAAGGTTATAAATAATTGTTTATACAGTGGTGTATGTTCAACCCTTTATGAAAGCTCAAAATCATAATTTATTTAATTAGTTCTATAAAGCTATATTTATGCATTTATACACAGCTCCATAGTATCTATGAATATGTATTTTATGCATATTTTATGTGTTAATGAACCACACAACGTATGGCTCAAATCACAATCTGCTCCTGTCAGCTTTGGCTCATGTGAAACAGCTATGCAGACGAGAAATTCAGACTGAGGTTTAACTCCCCAATTATTCTAAATACCTATGAAACATGTAAGAGAGGCTCATGACCTTGACCTTTAAAAAGGATGGAGAAAGACAAACATGCTCAAAACACAGGTACAGCTTTTAAAGAAGCTCTGAGGGAGTGCCACCATTTTCTTGGGTTTTGCCCCAGTGCCACCATCCAGGACCTGGGACACCTGCCCATGGGAGAGGCAGATGTGGATGAGCTCCATAAGTTGAGCTGCCAAGCAAGGGCCAGGGCTCCTTCACTCATGATCCTATTCTCTCCCACCTGCCACATTTACCTGGCCTGTATAACCAACACCCTCAGGTTTTTTCTTTTAACTTTTCAAGCAGTCACTATCTGTCTCTGCTTTTACTGCTCTTTTGGTTTTTTTTACCTGATGGGCTGCTGAAGGAAGAAAAACCTCAAAGATCACTCAGCCAAATTTTCCATGAGCAAAAGAAGCTCTGCCGGAGATGGTCCCTCACCAGCATTGCCCCCAGCTACCTTGTCAGTCTTGTTCAGCATCCAGGAGGTTGCTGAATGTGTTGGATTATTTTGTGGGTTTGCAGTAGGGCTTGAAGAGATTAAAGACAGAATCGAAATCATCAGACTAGTTTTCTCTTGAGTTCAACCCAAGATTTGAATTCAAGTCTTTAGAAAAAAACCCCTTAAGTACAATTTACATATTGTGTTATCTCTTTCCCAAATTCAAGGCTTTACACTTGTGGTGGAAGTCTACATACTTCCAGTATTAAAGACTGAATTTCACAACTGTTTATTTTGTCAGTCTCAAGAGGTAAAAAATGTGGAATGGACACATAGTGAGTTTTAACACTATCTGGATTAAGCTCTCCCTGAACTGGAGATCTTGTGGATTATGTAGTTGTAAGGTCCTCTTTTATGAATTCCAGATTAATTTTTTTCCCTTTCAAATTTTAATTTACATTTAAATAATTTATAAAATAAGAGGAAATTGCTATACAAAATTTGTAACTAGAAGGGCCAAAGGAAAGCAACTCGTATGATATTTGTTATTGTTACTATGGAAGCATTAGCTGTAGGTCCAGAACTAAAGCATCATTCAATTTTGTTTAAATGGGATTAAATGTATGTGGAAGATTTAGTGTGTCCTTGTGCAAATTACAACACTGAAACGTTAACTAATTTTTAAGGAAAAGTTAATTTAGGGAATAAATTCTTTGACAAATCTGATAAACATCATTTAACAGAGTTTACTCCCAGATCACATACAGAATAAAACATAAAACACAGGCATTTGAATGAAGCCACGTCACAACAGTAGCTGTTCCCCATTGTTTGCAACTGGAATGGGTCTATCAGCCTGCCATAAGTAAACTGTTGTATTCCTAAATAAACAACCCCTGCCTGTTGCCAAATGGAAAGAAGCCAGGTTCTGTTCAGGGTCTGTGGTGATCCCAAGATAAAAAAAACCCTGAAACCAACAAATAGTTTAATTTAATCTGCCACTACCTTATTCACTAGCTGTAATTGTTAAGCTATTGCTCTGCAAGAATAGGGAAAAATGAAAATTGGCTGGGTGTATTCCTGAATCCCAACATTCTTGGATCCAGTTTCAATCTAATCTTCACTCTGAATTTGCTGTATTTCTGAAGTTGGCCTATTGGATAGTTATGGTATCTGCTTTTTCTCTGTTTTCAAGGCCCTGCATGGCTCATCCTCACCTGCCTCCACCATTTCCCATATACCCCATCTTGGTCACTTTTCCTTGACTGTTAATCCTTGTCACTGTGTGTGCTGGTGAGACAACCAAACCTGCATGCCCTTGCCCATTCTTACCACTGCTCTTGTCAAATTCCCATATGATTTCCTTCAGATACTTCCTTAGTCCTCTCTTAGGCAAGGCTTATCAATGATTACACTGAAGAGTGCACTGATGACCAGGATGAGCATTCTCCCCTCTTGCAGTACTTCCTTTTACTCCCTCATGTCCCTATTCCCAGCTTATTCCCTGTTTTCATAACTGGATGGCAGTGTCCTGGGACACAGGGTATATTTTTGGTTGTGTCTGGAGAGGCAGCAATGGTACATTCCTTGATCAGGGCTCTTTGATGCTACATTGGTACCACAACTACAAAAAATACATTTTCATTCTAAAATTGCTGTTACCTATGAATATTTGCAATTTATCAGTACAGTTCTTAGCCAAAGTGTCTGTGAGACCCAGCAAGTCTTAGTAATTCATATGAGATTTCTACAAATTATGAAGACATTAGTTAATGGGAGAGAGACAAATGCATGGTTGTAAAATCAAACTTTCGTCAAGAGCCTGGTACACTTTTTATCCTACACTACACTTCTTAGATTTTAGGTTCTTTTAGGAAAGCCTCTTGATCATATGAGATGCAGAACTGTTTAAATTATGGCTGGTCAAAACCATTGGTCAACAAAAGCAGAAAGTCAGATTTGGTCAAGCAGGCACTTTAGAACTGTACCTCTTTAAGGTTTCATAACTAAATAATGACCAGCATTCTGTAGCATCCAAATGGCTTAAGGGCCCCAGGTGAGATCTGGGCTCCTACACCATGTAACATGTCTGAACAATCTCCATATTTTTAAAGACTTGCATGCAAGCACCAAGAGGTCAGCTGCCCTCAGCGTGACTTCTTGGCTAGGAGGATCTGGAGATCTCCAGTTCAGCCTGCAATGGGAAGCAGCACAAGCCTCAAACAGATCAGCCTCTGTCACAGTTGCAGCTAAGGACACAGCCCTGAAGATTTTTAGAAACTCAAAAGACAAATATTAGGAATGTAAACAGAAGCACAGAAGTTCATCCGAGCCAGCTTCTGTCCCGGTTGCTCAAGTCAAACTTGTGAATCAATAAATACCTCTTGGCTTTACAGTATGGGATTTCTTTACTTGGAGAGTGGAACAGAGGGCAACTAAATGATACAACTGTGCCATTCGGCAAAGCATCAACAGGAAACACTAGTGTGAAATTCCTCAGTGTAACAGATTTTTGGCTGAGGTCTTGCATATCATCTTCCTGAGGTTCATTCCTGCACTCCCATGAAAATGTTGTTCACCTCTATGCTTTTAAAGCATTCACAGTCATCTTCACCATCATTTAATTAGCTTTTTATCAGTGACGAACACTGATGCTCCTCTTCATATTATCTCCCCTGGGCCTAATGGCCCTGATGATTCTTTCAGACAGCTGTAGCCTCACAATTTATTTTTTGGCGACATTTCTTGCATTGGAATGAATGTGTTGGGCATTTGGGCAGTGCCAGCTTGCAAAGGGCTGATGGCAGATGGAAAGAAATCTGCCCAGTATGCCTTCACCTCTACACAAGCAGAGGGCCATCAATTTCCCCCATTAAGGAGTTGTCATGCAGCCCACCCAGCTGGAGGAGCATCTCTGATAGCCAGGCTGGCTGGTGTATGCTATTCAAATACAAAATGCACTTTAAAAAGAAACGAAAATATCATTTGTTGGCAAATTGAAAACGCGTGGCTTTGACCGCAGCCAATTTTTTAATGACTGTAATATTTTAAGTGATTATTTTTGCCACTTCAGATTGCTCCTTAGAGAGGAGAGGTTTTTTAATTAAAATCTAGGCAATACAAACAGATGAGATATGAGAAGCAGAGGGACAAGAAGAAAGATGAAGAAAATTAATTGAAGCTGCAATGGAGCTATAAATTAGTTATTGTGTCTATCTGAAAATGAGTCATGCAGGTTTTAAAAATTTTAAAATTTTGACCTGATAGCAGGTACAAGGATAGACTAAGTCCTGATAAAATCATACTTTGTATGTAATGTCTCAGTCAGCAAAAGCGTGGTGACAGAATTTAGGGACAACTTCAAATTCTAAATTCTGTGGATTTGGCTGTTAATGCTCCTGGCCTGAAATCCCTTTTTTAACTAAAGGAAAGAACACAATGTGATTAGAATACCTACCCATGAGAAAAACAGAGCTTTAGTCTTTCCCATGTGCTACATATTTACATCATTCAATGTAGGCTACAGAACAAAAACCTTGGCTGCACAAGCAGGCCAGGAGCACAGAGGGTTATAGTGCACTTTCCCTTTCCAAAACAATGGGATGAAACTTGTCCTGTGACGTAGCAAGAAACATTTTATAAAGAGTGTTTTCACTCATTTCCGATTATAGACTGTTATTCAAAGGCTCAAAACACTTTGCTTGTTTATGAGTGATTTGTATGATTTGTATGGTTCTTAATTTTCTAGGACATTTCATAATGTTTGTACAACACCGATCACTCTGGTTTCCTTAATGAATCATTTTACTGGCATGATCTGAACTATTCCTCCATGCTACTGGGATCTACTGATGTTTGGAGCACTCTGCCCTGAGCATCATCTGCTCTTCTGAAAGCAGTGGTGTGCATTTACACCACTGTAAAATCAGAGTGAGAAAGAATCAAGCAAAGTTGTTTCTACTCTTTGCCATCTAATGGGTGAATTCATGTTGTTTTTATTGATGTGCATCTCACAGTGACCTGTGAAGATCAAATTCTTTCCTTCTAGGAGGCAGGAAAGACCCCCTGTGCTTTGACGCCAGCTCAGAGCTAATGCTGGCTCCCTGCCATCCCTCCCAACACTTCCAAGCCATGGGGAACTGGCATGGAGAAAGGTTTAGGCTCAGCATTGCTGCCCAACATCAATTCTCAGCTGCCCAAATGATTCACAGCACTACAGCCAACCACCTGTCAGTTCTAATGTATTCCTAGGCATTGTGTCTAAGCATTATTATTTTAATTACAAGTGTGATTATTAGAAAAAAAAGGGAAAAAAAACCCAAAAAAACAAGAGCAATTCCATCCATGGGCTAAATCCAGCCCTATGGATATACAAATGCCTCCTCATGGACGCAGCTCAGAGTGGCCACAATCTAAAGGGAGCCAGTTGACAGGTTTTGTGCACCCTGCACTGCTTTCTTCAACTCTCCTCCCCTCTCACACTCCTCCTTCCACCCACAGAGAAGCAGGAATGTCTCTCAGATGAGGTGCAGCAGGAAGTCTGCCTGTCTCTTCCCAGGAAGATGTGGTGGATAACGGCGCCTGTGAGGAAAGCAGTTGGCTGGAAGTTTGGGTTTGGCCCACAGACCAAATACTGCCTTGTTATATCTTACTTAAAAAACAAAGGAATCTTGTCAGAAGACTCTACGTCTTTGTAATTCTGACCAGTATAAGGTCATAGCAATTTCAGTCTGCCATTTTCACACTGGCATACACAGAATGTGTATCTCCTCCTTCAAACAAATACAATTGAGCTGATTCAGAAAATGGACTGAACACCTTTTAAAGCAAGAACTTAAAAACAGAATAAAAGGAAAAAAATCTTGTTCATTTTAGCACAAACAAACCCAAAAGATATATATATGGATCAGGATGTTTGTTTTAGAAGAAGACTATCCAAAGCTGTTTCATTAATTAACAGAGCATTCAGACATTTGGAAATCTTCTCTGGAATGAGGGAGGATTGAATAGCTTAATCAGCCTTTCTTTTTTGCCAAATTCTCAAGCCTCTGTGCATGTCTTCTCTGCTCAGCAACACAGAACAACGCAGGTTCAGGAAGGACTTTCAGATCTAGGATGTGCATAGCCCTGCTCTGCTCAGGGTGTGGTAAAAGATCACAGTGTTTTACACATATTTTCAGCATATTTTTCTGAGTGTGAGTGTTTAGTTCTCCCACTTTTTTCTTATGCAACTTTCTCTTCTGCTACACTGGCATGCATATCTGGGAAATGAAAATAAGCTGAATGTGATGCCCTGTTATTTAAAGGGCTTACTGAATCAGGATACTGGGACTGGAATATTTTCAGGGTTTATTGGTCATGCCCACAGTAGTAAATAATATTGATCAGTTACCATTCCCTATCCTAAACCCAACCTACTCAGTGAGGCTGGGACACAGCTGCCCCCATTGCCCCACCCCATGCCAGGCTGCACACACAGAGCTCAGCACCAACAGCCTCAGGTGTAGTCCCCAAAACCTGCAGACGAAACAAACCAAGCTGTCCAGCTGAACAGCAATCTCCAGCCCCCAAATGAAGAGTGGCTGCAACTACTGTGGGACAGTAATTCTGTAACTTGACTCTTCTCAAAGATGTTGTGTCACTGGGTTAACACACCATGACCAAATACATTGTCACCCTCGTGTCTGTAATGATCCATACTGCTCTTTCCCAATGCGGAAAAGTCCCAGACACATGTGGTTTGGTCTCAATGTTATTTTTGTGTAATCAAATCACTGCAGAAACAAACTGTAAGACTACTGAGGTTGTCTCCCTTCTCAAAATTAGTTTTAGAGCTTGTGCAACTAATTTTGGACTAGAGCAATCAGAGAAAACAAAAGAACTTACAATGTTGTACCTCAAAGCTCAGCAATTTCTGGTCAACTATACAATACATATGAAGTGCCCAATGAAAGCTGAAATCATTTTCTGTTCCATAGCAGTAGAGATCCAAGGAGCATTACTGACAGAAACATAGAATTCTTCCATGCATTTCAGCAGCCTCAACCACCAAAGCAACATCCTAACCATGCTCAGTTGTGAGGCCGTGCTCATGCTCAGAACTGTCACTGGAAATATTGAAACCCAGTCAGGAATTTATCCTGTTCAACACCCTTCCACACAGTCCGACACAGATAAACACATTCCAGTGGATCCAATTAATCTCCTAAGGGTTGCTTGGCCTTGCTAACAGCATCTCTCTTGCCTTTTGCTGTCTTCTTTGGAACCAAAATACACAAGCTCAATGGCTTATCTCTCAGCTTGCATCCTATTTCAGTAGCCAGGTCCAGCTGCGTCTGCAACCAGCCATGTGCTTTCAAACGAGTAGCAACTGCTCCTGAGGGCAACAAGAAATTTAAGGAAATCCCTGGGCCAAGCTCAAGCAGACTGGAAGAGGAGGAGAAACTGCTTCCCAAGCTGGGCACAGGAAAGTTCCCACAGTGTTTATTGAGAACACAGCATCCAAACCCACCAAACTGGAGTGAACACATTGGTGGAAATCTCCCCGTAATATTCTCACTGTCCACTCCAGTGGTGTTATATTTCAGGGATATACCCTCAAAGATGAGCCAGAGACTCAGTAGGCAGCAAGGATAACACCACTGCTCTGGGAGGTGAGCATCTGCCTAGGTGGATGCAAACTCTGCTGTCATTTGCTGTCAAGGACAGAGAGTGGTCTAATGGCCTAATCTTACATGTTAGATCCTCAAGAAATATTTTTAAGGCTAGTTTTTCAACAATATTAATTGAGAGAGGATGGGAAGGCATGAATTGAAACTTGTATGGCACAAACAGGCTTGGGTATCAGAGAAAAGGTCTTGTGCCATTGGAATGAAGTTTGGCATCGTGGTAGTGAATACAGGAACTTTAAACACATAGGTAGGAGTTAAAAAGGTAGCATGACACAACAATGAAACTTCATAGAATCATAGAATATCCTGAGTTGGAAGGTACTCACTGACACTATCAAAGTCCAACTCTTGGCCTGCCCAGGACATCCCAAAGATTACACCACGTGCCTGAGAGCATTATCCAAAAGCTTCTTGAACTCTGTCAGGCTGGTGCTGTGATCACTGCCCTGGGTACCCTGTTCCAGTGCCCAAACACCCTCTGGTGTTGTTCACAGCCAGCTTAAACCTCCCGACACAGCCTCGTGTCATTCCCTAAGACCTTATCACTGAGCCACCAGAAAGGAGAATGGTGCCTGCCCCTCTGTTCCCCTTGTGAGGAAGCTGCAGAGACCACAATTTGCTGATCCCTTAGTAAAAATGTAAAGAAAAAATTAAATTTCTATTCAGACTTTGTGAACAAAGATCAGGACTATTTAGCAAGTTCTTGTTATCTGGGAAGCAAAAAGACTTGTAGAAAAAAGGGAACTAGAATTATCTGTGATGGAAGCTACTCCTGTAACACTGTTAGAGTTTATCAAATATTATTCTGTATGACAATGTCTTCTGCTATGATAGATAAATCTTTTACAGTCTTCCTCTATGTCATATTTAATATCATTAGCAAAATCTACAAGGATTCTTATGTTTCTACTTATACAAAATATTATGTTTGTGATGAACTGAGATTAGAGCTAATTGTTTTAAAGAAAATAATAAAAGATTTTGCAAATTTTTATATAATATTCTGAACATGAAAAGCAAAAAAATTGTCAAAAAATTGTTCTTAGTGTTAGAATGCTACGACAGGTTTTATGCTGATCTGATGTAAATCTTGACCCAATTTATAGTCTTACTTTTGACATAACATGAAATTCATATTGCAAAATCTGTTCAAATTATATTTGGCAAGATTGTTCCTGAAAATCTGAGGAAGACTGCAGCAAGAGCTAAAAATGAACTGACTGAAGGAGTGCTCTGGTGACAATACAGACACACTGCAGGGTCCCATGAAGAATTAAAGTCCTGCCTGATACACAGCCTTAATCCAGTGTGCCTACACCACAGTCTTACACGTAGCCTCAGCCTGGTGTAAGTGGCTACAGTCAGTCAGAGGTCAGCTGGAAACAGACATTTGCACATTTCACTTGTACCTAAAACAGAAGATGAGCTTGGAGGAATGGCAGGTTGGTAAAACCTCACTCACGTCACATATAAGGCTTGAACTTGATGGGATTTCTGTCTAGAAATTCTCAGTGCTCAGTGATTCCAGGTTTAGGTCCTTTGTCTTTCATAAAAACCTAGTTGTGTATTGGCACAGAGTAGCTGAGTTTAACTAAACAAACTCCAAAATAACCTCCACAACTAAACAAAAAAAATCATAAACAGCAGCAAAAAAGAGCCTTATTTGCTGAAGTTTAGATATTATAGATGTTTCAGAAAGAGCAAAGCAGTATTTAGGCTTGGACAACGAAGAAAAGTACCAGTGCCTGTGGTACATTAATCCTTGCTTTTCTTTCACACCCTCACATATGTGGGCTGGATTTCAAAATCCAGAGATAAGACTGACAAAACAACAAGTGTTAACCAACAATATAATATTCATTAAATACACAGAACATTATTTGATTCTAAAATCTAGTGTAAAAACTTTGCCAATGTATAAAAGTATTTTACTTGCTGAAGTAAAAAAAAAAAGAGTTAATAAGATGGCACTATGCTTAGTAGATTAGTGGCAATATTTATTTCCTAACTTAATAATTTGAACCCATTTGTATCAGGTTCTGTGAGAAAAGGATGAGGTCAAAACTAAACTCTTACTGCCCTCAGTATTCGACATCTGTTTCCTGTGCAATTGCCAAAACCATTAACAGCATCATAAATGAACCCTGACATCAAAACTGCTTTTGTGAATGAAAATAGGATGAAACCAGAAAGTCATCAGCTGTTGAACTTCTGGCTGCTTTGAAACACAGACAGCAAGAGTCCAGCTGTTTTCCCACTATTGAACAACTCTGCATGTGAAGGTGCTCTGTGCCCAGAGATCTTGTTGGGCTCTTTTGAGTTTTTCTCAACGTAGAATGGATCTTGATCTTGCTGTATCTCACATATCAAAACAGAATCGTACTGAAAAAAAAAGAATCTTAAGGAGCAGCCACTACCTGAATGCATGCTGCAAAGGAGAAGAGATATTCACAGAAAAAGTAGGAAACCCCTTTTTTGTGATGATTTGTGAAGCGAGTAGCTGTAGACAAACAAGACCAAGTTAAAAAGCAGGTGTGTAAAATATCTAACAGAAAGACTCGAATTTGTTTCAAAAATATTGCACTGTTTTGCTAAAAGGAAGCTGTTTTCCATTTTCTGTTACATGATCTTTGACATGACAGTATAAACTGCCATTTGGTTTTGGTCATAGCAGAAAAGTTACATTGTTTTAGAGAGCCAATGGGATAGAGAAAAGGTGAAAACAAAGCTAAAAAGAACCCAATGCTAGAAGCAGATGGAGTTGCCTGAACACCCTTGTGATTATAGTTTGATTAGATGCTACTGTCTTCTACCTACAAGAGTAATAATATCAAGCCATGGAAAATCAGACAAACCTTAACTGTGGCCCCAGGAAAGAAAAGCCAGTTGCCAGTGTCCACAGGATCCAGATTATCTTCTAACACAACTTTTCTGTGAGCAGCATTTATGATCAGGATGTTGTCCAATGCCCAACAAGCTTCATATACATCACCAGCATGAACATAATCCTGTTTCCACTGAAAATGGATGTTCTCCCCTTTAGCATCTTCAGGAAGGTACAAGATGTGAATGATTGTGCTGATGTTGGAAGGGGCACTGAAAAACAATGATAGGGGAATTAGATCAATTTTAAGCCATAGTCAGGAACACTTTTCCCTCAACACATTTACTAGGTGCGACATTGTTGTGCTGGACATCCCTTGTATGCTGATACAGCTTCTCTTGAGATCAGAAAATATGTGTCCTGAGGCAGAGTCCCACTGTGCCAGGCAGTGCACATCCAGCCCAAACAGGCAGCCCTTTTCCCTCTAAGAGAGTGCAAGCTAAGGCAATAAACAGCAGATTGCTGCAGATGTTTGGAGAGCAGGAGGATAGATCAGGACTATGTCCATGTTCAGTGCTGGTCACAAATGGTGACTGGGTATTGTTAGGTATTTCGCAGGTATGGCCCAAAGGAAATGTTAAGGAAGCTCATTACAAAAACAGATCTCACAAAATTTGATTTTTGCTTCATCAAAAGGATCTGCTGACTTCTGATGTCTCAGTCTCTTAAGATTTGGATGGAGCAGAATGGTTGGAGAGAAAAGCTAGGAAAGCTCTGACAAACATATCCTTCCAATCCCACACCCCTGCTGTCAGGATAATTCTGTGGATGGGGAGGCCCAGGTTGTCTTTCTTTCCATGTTCAGCTTCAAGAACAATACAAAAGAAACAATCCATTTGTCCTCTCTCTTGCTGCTGAAAATGGAGAATGAGGGGTGGAGAGTCAGACCTGGAGCATTACTATTAGGCAATGCTTAGGGCCTTGAGCTCTTCTTCAGTGAGCTGTTCTCAGAGCTGTGAAAGGATTGAGGTTCACCCTGAAGCAGTTGGGGATGCATGGGAGGCTGGGTGGAGGTGACCTGCACTGACCAAAGGGATATTTCAGACCATGCTCAGTATATAAAGTGGGGGAAGAAGGAGGAAGGGGGATGTTTGGAGTGGTGGTGTTTGTCCCCCAAGTCACCGTCACATGTGATGAGGCCCTGCTCTCCTGGAGATGGCTGAGCGCCTGCCTGGCTGTGGGAAGCAGTGAATTAATTCCATGATTTGCTTTGCTCGTCTGTACTACTTTTTCTTTCCCTATTAAAGTGTCTTTATCTCAACCCACAAGCTCTCTGGCTTTTACCACTCCAGTTCTCTCTCCAGTCCTGCTGGCGGGGGAGTGAGAGAGCATCTGTGTGGGGCTTGGCTGCTGGGTGGGGCTAAACCTCAACAACCACCAAGCAAGTGAATTAGCTGTATCCCAACCTCAGACTGCAAGGAATTACAAAACTGACATTTTCAAGATGTTAGCTAGTCAACCTTCTATCTGCCTTGGTAGTGATGCTTTGAAGGGTGAATAATTCGTCAGAGACAATCCAGAGCTTTTAGGGAAAAAGGGCATCGATGGCTTCCTTTTACAGCAGAAAATAGAGGAGCTTCTCTTTTGAAAGCAAAGCAAAATGCTGAAAAGCAACTGCATTTGTCCCATATTCACACCCAGAAATGTCCCTGCACTTGCTAAACACCGTGTCTGTCACCCTTGGGCGCAGTGCTGCTCTGAGGCCTTGTCCTCGCTTCTGCCGAAGCCCACACAGCACCCGCCTTCCCAAGAGATCCCTGCCCTCCCCCCACGAGTCCACAGCTGACATCCCACATAAAAAATACAACACCTCCCCTTCACAGCTGCCCTCCTGCCCCATCTCTCCCCAGTTCTCCCACTGTTCCCTGGAGCTGCATGTAGTGCTGTGAAATCTGCTGAAGCACATTCGAATAAACACCGTAATTCATATGGACGAAATAGGAGAAACGAACATCCTTCCGTAATTCATCCTCTCCACTTCGCACGACACTGCTCTACTGACCTATTTTCTACTGCTGGCTCCAGCATCAAACTTGAGGAAAGAGAGGTCAAACTGCACGCACATTAACTTCAAAAAAATTTGGTCTCAAGGGCTTGTATTTGCAGTCTCGCAACTCTTAAGTTGCCTGGCTTGCAGAGCCATGAGAGCAACTGAGCTGGTGTTGTGGACTAGGTGTGTAATTTTGCAACAGTGTGAGAAAAATAGAATGTATTGTGTGGTTACTCTGAGGCAAATTCAGTGCTTGTAGTGAATAACTTTCGCTTCATATTTTTTCTGAGATAAGAATTAGCACCAATTGGTTTAATAAAATTGTTTACATTTTTTTCAATGAAATTGTAGTCCCACTCCCAAATGGAGTTGGAGGATGAGATTCTGCAATACACAACCTTGCTTATTCATCAGAAATTAAGGATCCTTTTGCTCTGCAAATTGCCTCAAGGGACTGAAAATAGGCTCAAGCAAGTCACTTGTATAGCACTGACTCTGAGGTAATGCAGGAAGACACACTGAGATGCTATGAGTACAGAACATATAAATAACAGCTTTTTTACCCAATTGTATAATTATGTTTTTATGCCATTGCACAAAGTCTTTCCTATTATTACTTAATAAAATATGCTCTCTTAGAACAATCCATCTCTGACATTGGCTCTCTCTTTAAAAGTGTGGATGTTGCGATGAAAATATTCAAATTTTCCTTTCATAATCCTTTGTGTTTTCATGTATGCCAGTTGGTTTAAAAGCAAGGTACTATTCATCATAATCTTGCTCTTACAAGAATGTTAAGAGCCAAGTGTTCCTATCAAACTATAAAATGTTTATATTGAGCATTTTACTTTGCAAAAGAAGGAACTTGAAACATTATAAAATATGGCCCTTGTTGACATTGTGTTAAAATGTAAAAAGTCATCAAAGTTTTGTTTTTTTCAGGCACCTGAATCTGCTGGTTATTGGAGTTGCATTTTAAGTGTGAAGTGATTCTCTTCCTCACTTCCCACATACTCAATGGATGAATTTGTGATTTACTGAACCTGGTGGCAGTTCTGCAATTAGCCAGGAACTTCACCTCTCATCTTTTGCATGAACAAGGAGAACTGAAAAGTTAACAACTAAAACAAGTTTTAAAGGAGCCAGGTTTAAACACCACCTGCTCAGCTGGAAAACATGAAAACTATTAAAAAGCTGTAACAAACCTAATTTTCTCCAGCTGAGTCCAATCTGCAGAACTGTTCTTACTGTAGGACACCGTGATGCTGGGATCTGAGTAACTAAAGCGACATGAACCCGATCCTGGGGAAGCAATAAAATAAGAAGTGTTACGACACAATGAAGCATAAATGATTCTCCAATAACCACAGTTGCTGACTGTGCCTTTGTCACCTTATCACTTCTCTCCATTTTAAAGTGCTTTGATTGATGATGAAATTTCCTGTGATCTGTTGCTGAAAGTAAACACAAAATAATGCATGCTTTATGAGTCAGAAATAAAGTAGAAATGATAAATCACAGCAGTGCCATGTAATCTCTGCAAATTTCCCAGGGGAAGCCAAGTAAATTACTTAACATCCCCCAACTGCTGGAAAAAACCCACCATCTAATGTTTAAACAAAACCTTCTTATTAGAGAATAATCCACATAGTAGAATTCACAGCGAAAATAGTGAAAGACTGTTTTTCCTATAACTACATAAATAAAGAAGTCTAGAAATAAAAATACAGTAAGTGAGAGGAAAATACATACAGAATTACTTGAGCCACCAGCAAATGTGATTTAGGAATTTAAAAGAACAAAGATGTTACAAAATTATTTATTTTAAGGTTGCCTGAAGGAAATTAAATTAAGAAATCATCCAATATACTCCCTAGATCCTATAATTAATAACAAACACTTGATGCTGGTCTGGGAATCTCAGAACACTTTACAAAAATGAACTAATTAAGCCTTATGGCACCCCTGCAAGGTAGGGTAATATATTTACTTTTGATTTGTAAAAGGGTGCCTTCTGGGTGTTGTCATAAAAGATGAGCTTAACAATTAATACATGGGGCAGTCAAAATAACACAAAAACATGAGTGAGAAATTCATCCCAGAAAACATGATATTGATACTGAGTTGTAATGAAACACACTAAAAATACTATTTTTCTTCAGACACCAGATAATTCATCCACCCCAGAAAATTTGATGCTTAGTGAAACAGACACATCCTAGCCTGTATTCCAAAGATCAATATTTCATAAGCATGTGAGATTCAAAGCAGCAGACATCAGGTACTTTCCGCGTTTAAGAGAAGCAGCTCTCAATTAAACAGCATCTCTGATGGCACCAGGATACTTCTGAGTGAATACCACAGCTTTGCTCACACTATGGGTACGTATTATATGTATCACAAGTGGTATGTTATGTTTATGTGTGTCTCAGATACGTTCAATCACACTGAAAATTGTGTAAATACATATTTTAATATTTGTATAAATGTATGTACACATTGCTGACAATAAAATACTATCATGTTCCAACCCGGGCTGCTTATTTTTCTAAAAGAAATAAATGGCCTGATTAAAAAGGTGTTAACCACTTGTACAAGAGAACAACTTACACGTTTTAATGGGAACATATGTCATTAAGCACAAAGCTTGCAGACCCAACTCCCCGGAGGCAGTTCACATTCACAGCTCTCAGCCCTACAGATCTGCTTTTCTACTCTGAGACACACATCACATACCTCTACAGGGGGAAAACCATTCCAAAACATGGGATGAAGTCTTGTGCCTATAATTTTGTCTGATACATCAACTAGATTCTTGGAAATGATCCACAACGTTGTTTTCCTGTATCTTTCACTAATGTTAAATTGCAAATAGAGTAACAGATACTTCCAAGCCACTACAGCTGCATGTGGTATGTTCAGCTGGTCTGACACGTACTCTTGCTGTAAAGAGGCACAGAATAATTAATATTGCAAAGGCAGCAGGACTTTGAATTACCAGCCATGTATCCAAAATGACTACAAAGCAACTGTCTGGTTATATTTTACTGACAAAGCATTTTATTTCTATCATATTAAAACCAAATGATGTCAGGAAAAGCCTTTGCATTTCATATTTGCCCATCTGCTGAGATGGTCTACTTTACTGAGTGACATCTGCTGTCACTTCCTACTTCTGTGGAATTTAGGAGTTCCAACCATTAATCACATTTGTTCATTTTATTTTAGAGGAAATCAAAAATCAGAGAACTATAGCCAGTTTGACATCTTTGGCCAGTCAGAGGCTGTGAGGTAAAACAGCAACATACTGAGTTTTATGTTAGACAGAAATTAAAAGAACATAAACAGTAAAAATAACCAGCAATATAGATTTTATAACATGTTCCATTCCAGTTAGTGTTATAATCAACTTTTGGTATAGTGCACTTAAAAAAAGTCAAAATATACTGCTTAAAAAGGGGGAAAGGCCAGATTTGCAGCACAATCAACATGAAAAATGTTGTCTTTAGATCTGAACACCCTCAACTGTGCAATGAAGATCAAAGCTGTTGCTTAAAAGAAATGGGGCCACTCAGAAATGGCTTTGCAAGGTAGATGTGGCATTTCACTTTTGATATCGGAAAAAGGGCAGTGGAGACAAATTTTATTTATTTTGTTATTTTATTATTATTTTAGCAAGCAGGGTGGATTGTATTGAGATTAAAGATAGTTTGGGAAAGCCCACAAGAAGCAATTACTGGCTGTGATGACAAATGTGTTTTCTTCAGTGTTTAAACCCTCTTTTTGTATGTTCTTGACTCAAAATCATAAGATAGTAAGATTATTTTTTATGTACCTATCTAATTCTGCAAAACTCAAACTGACAAAAAAATGAAAAAGTATTGATCTTTTGAATCTTTTACAAAACTAATACACATCCTAGTTTACATTAAGAATTTCTCCCCAAGGGCAGAGGATGAATATGCAATTGCACTACAGGACAGGGTTTACTGAGATAGTCTCATGAGTCACTGCCTTTCAATATAATTTTCAATATTACTTTCAATATTACTATTACTTAATACTATGGCTGTTAGTCTACATCACCGTTATTTCAGTAATCCTAAACTAGGATTATTTAAAATAGAAATCTGCTTTTTGGGTGTTTGCCTATACCTTGACCAGCAAAGCTATATTCTGACTTTCTGAACAAATATCTGATCAGAACTCAAGTAATAACATTGCAGGAAGGGGGGGCCAATTCAGCTTGGGAGGGAGGTGTCCTTCTCACTGCTCCCAGAGATGGTAATAAACAGTATGTCAGCTCCAAGCAGAGAAGCAGAGGCAGGATATCATGCCATAAATATTCACACACCTTCCTGTCCTCTGAAGGAAAAATTGTACATAAAACCTTTTGAATGAGATTAGATTCAGTTTATTTTCAATCAGGAAAGCCCAGGATTTGAATTAGCCCTGAAAATGGGTAGCAAAACCTGCACGATGATTACTGTACACAAGTCTGTGTTAGTAACCTACTGCATTAGAGAAAAAGTGCTGTTTATTCCTTAAGATGAGTATGTCACAGTGAGATTGATGCCTTGGTGAAGTTATTGCTAGATAAATCTGGCTAAGAGTTAGGATTATACTTTCAATATTAAGGGTTTGCATGAGTAACTATCTATGGGAAGCGGGGGGCACCCCAAACCATCCTCCGATCAAGAACAGCCAAATTTTTTCTTTACATATATACAAGGCAAACTTGTCCTTGTGTTTCAGGAACAAAGTATTTTTTTTCATTTGGAGTTATTTTACTTCTTTTGATAGACTTTAATCTGATGTTCACAGACTTCTGAAACTTTCAGAGAAAAGCTAAAGTAGAGACAACTTTCATGGATTTAATTTTAAACTATACATTTGAAGCTCAGACAGCAATTTTGTCTGTTATCAAAAATTATGAGCAGCTCCTATTATAAAACCTAGCCATTCCCATATACTGAATATTCTGAAACACTAATTTGTTTGGCTGGTACTTTACATGTTTGGATTTTTTCCCAAGCCAAATTTCAATCAAACAAAATTTTCTCAAAGTTGAGTCCAGGCACTGATGCTAATAGAGGAGAGTTTTGACTCCAGAGTATGGGATTGCTAAATATGTCCTGACAACTGCTTTGTTGATTCTGCTTAGCTAAACAGGAAAGAATAGAAAAGTGAAACAAAAGTATATTTCTCAATTGTTTTGCTGCTTGTTTCACAGGACAGGTAACCCATAGCCAGGACCTGACTAGCACTGACCACTCTCAGCATATCCAACTGAAACAGTCATGTATTTTTTGTCTTTTTTAATTTTAGGTCTTCTTAAGTGATTTTGGCCATCTAAAGTACTGGTGAATATTTTACAGACCTTATTTTTTATTTGCCATGTAGGTAGCAGTACTAAGAGCATAGTATTTCAGGATAGTGTTATGAAGGCACCACAAATCAGCTGTTTGTACCCAGGTATTCAGTTATTTTTATCCAGGCTGACAATGGCAGGCAAAATTAATTCTCACTACAGCTTTGCCTCCAACTGTGTCATATTTACAGAAACCCAAGTCATACAGCTGTTGGTCTCTAAGATTTCTTAACAACATTGATCAGAAGCTTGTGTTCTGCTGAGATAAAACTGGGTGCCATCTGCAAGGGAAGCAATATTTTGCTCCTTATAGAGTGTGACGTCCTCTGCCTCTTGACAGCCTCTTGATAGCTCCTGCGAGTGCTTCCGTGGATAAGCAGATCAGATATCTAATGTTGGCTTTAAGGAGAATGAATCTAATGGGGACTGCACAAGACATATTCACACAAAAATTGAGCAGAAGGGTTCAAATTGTGTCCTGAATGCAGCCTGAAAAACAAAAGGGTGCTGGGAAGAATCCCTTTTATCTAATGCTACAAGATTACTTTTACTAATTTTGTTAATGGGATGAATGATTAGTGTTTGCTAAGGACTATAATTTTGTGATATCACTTGAATTAAGCCAAACTGGATAGTATAAATTACTAGTGGTCAAATTTGTCTGGCTTGCTAATAGTTTTTTCCAAAGTAATGAACTATACAATTTGATATAATGAATGGTCCATGGGTTCTGATATTTTTTAGGTGTATGTTTATATTGGCTTTTGATCAAGAAGATGGCTTTAACCATTTTAAAATATAGACTATTAGTGCTGGATATACTGGAGATGCACTGGTAAAAACTATGCAATGCTCTGTTCATTCCATTCTGCTTCTGAAAACTTTCTCAAGAGAAGGTCACAAGAGCATTTTGATTTTTCTCTGAAGTCACAACATTGAATGTAGTTACAAATGTGATTTTTAATTATGACATTTTAGATCTTTAGACTTTTTAAACAGCTTTTGCTTATTTATAGACTAAATTCAGAGTACAAAGAGGTATTTTGAGTGTAAAATACATTCAAATTAAAAAGTATAAGAACTGCATTCTATTTTGTAATCATAGCCTATCTGTTCATGGAAACAAATCTTTTTATTGCTGGCTGCTTTTCTTTCCCTTATGGGAAAAGGATTTTGACTGTCTGTACTCTTTTAATGTGTTCTCATAAACAATCTGAACTAAATATCTGGCACTAGGGAAAAAAGTGCCAATGGTGTTTTCCTTTCATAAAAATCAGATCTACTTTAGCATTAGTGAGAATTACAAATTTTGTAATATAAAGTCTCATTTATTTTCTGCAGGCTTCTCAGAGCAGCTAATTTTTGTTCCACTGGCAGATTTAGGCTTTGTTCCATTTCAGAAATGATGAGTGGTTATTTACATCTAAATAAAATTAAAGGGTCAACGAGCAGGCTAAAAGCCACCACTGTAAAATCGTAAAATATGATGAGAAAAATAATTAGTAAATACATTTGATAAAAATCAATCAGAAGAACTTCATAAATGAAGTCCTAAAAGTTAATCTGAGGTTAAACCCTAGGAGGATGGGGCTCTCAGCAGGTTATCCTTGCCTAGGGTGTGATCCTGGTTGGAGCATGGAGCAGGTGATCACCCAGGGGTCCTTTCCCATCCACCTCCTGCCAGGATTCCCAATAACAGCAAATGTACTTTTCATGAATTAATGCAGCTAATTTCCTCTAGATGAGAAGTCTGAGGAAATACTTATCTGGTTCAACTTCCTCTTAGTCTATTTATATTCAGAGATCTGATGTGCTTCCTGCGCTCACACAAATTTGTTCTCTTCTAATGAACAAGCTCAGATCACAATTCATATTGCTTTTTCTGCTGAGAATGTTAGGGAGAGAAAAATAAGCCAAGCAGAAAGTTGTATTTCCTCATGCCAGTGTCCAATTTATTCTGAGGTAAAGCTATTTATAGTGTCTCTTTCTGAGATACAGCCAGCAGGTACATGCTTGGGTAATAAGTCTGTTGCCAAATAAATAATTACATGATGCTAAATTTAACCATGCTCCTAAGTGCAGCAACACTGTAAAACAAAACACTTTGCTGAAGGCAAAGTGAGCAAACTTGCTTAGACCTGGCTGAAATTGACACCCAGGAACTGTAGCTTTGGAAAAAATAGGATCATTAATGCTCCCAAAATATTTGCAGTTGCTCTGGGATGTCTGACAAAATAGTAACCCCTGTATTCAGGAAGCATTTTCTGCTGTGGTACCCACATTCTACACTTCAACATTATTGCCATTAAATAGTTAATGTCAGATTATGTGGAGGTCCTCTAAGTGAGAGGGTGACCTCTCAATGAAGCTGGGCAAAATGCAAATGATAACATCTGAAAGTAGCTCAGTAGTACACTAACACATATCAGTAAATAGGAAGAGATGTTTTGTGTAACTGTGTTTAGCAGCCAGGGTCAGCTGTGAAGGTCTATAATCATGAAAATTAGCACTATGAGGTTAGTAAAGGTATTAAAATACTATAGGAAAGTACATGAAATTTTATTTAGATCCCTGCAGTGAGTCCAGTCTAGAGAGGCAGTAGGAAACACACAATGGTCCCAAGAACTGGAGGTATCTTGAATATACAGATATGAAAGTCCTTTCCTTGGCTGCTTTAGTGAAATTCTCCGGCACCAAGAAAATCTGGGAAATAATTTTTCTCAAGCCAATTCTGTGCTGAGGTGTCTCTCTTTTTGGAAACCCAGTAAAACTGACTGCCTACCTTTAAATGTACATGCAGGTAGATAAAAATTAGCTTGGTAAAATTAGTTTTAGCAATTCCTGATGCGCTTTTCTGTTTTTATCTGCTTTTATTTTTTAGTCCCTCACCCACTGAGGAACAGACAGGACTGTTCTGCTGAGCTGTGGGCTTCCCAGGTTCCCCACCCCGGGAACTACAGATGCTTTGTTGTTCAATTCAAAAATGGACCTTTTTAATCATACAAAAGTGTTATCCTCATACAATGATATGAGCAGGATTAAGTCTGTCTGTAATCCAGCATTATTTGCAGTGACCAATTCCATAATGGCCCATGTTTGGCTGCAAGGTGGTGGTACAGCCACCTGCCCTGGATCTGAATCTGAGGCTCTTTATCTTTTCTGCTTTTCTCCACGTAGTAAATCTTTAACGCTCACATTTTAATTCCCAACAGTGGCAGAGAAACCCTGGTACAGAAGTAATAAAGACAATATTTCATTGTAACCTTGGACTAGCCAAAACAACACAAATCATTTTGCCCCAAGGCCATTAAAATGTCTTTCAAGTACAGCATCAACTTTAAACCCTGGTTTCAATCTAGGTATTACCTAGGCAGCCCCTCTTGTAAAGCTCAGTGAAATCAATAAACACCTCCTAACATTTCCACATGCTGTGTGAAGGGTACTTGATGATATTACTTACCTGTCTTATTCTTTCATATTAGACGTAATGTATAACCTATGCATCAACACAAAGCTTTTCCACCAGAAAAGGGAAATTAGTAGGTTTCATGTCAGGCAATAGCAAATGGCAATTTGATTAGCCAATCAAACAAACAAACAAACAAACAAACCAAACCAAACCAAACCAAACCAAACCAAACCAAACCAAACCAAACCGTATTTTACTGGGGGGAAATGGGAAATGAAGCAAGCAGAAGAAATGCAGAATGGTGAATAACACCATTTGATATTGAGTTACATTATATTAAATTCTCAAGCTTTTCCCAGATGTATAGGGAAGAAATTAGGACAAAACTTGAGGGTTCAAATATTTTTAATGCTGTGCTCTTGTTGCTTAGAAGGGACAGAATCTAACTCCAGTAACAATGAATCTGTGGCCACCAGAACTGTCCTTTCCTGCTGGTACCACTATCAACACAAAAGTGTGGATGTGCCATACCTTCACAGGAAACCTGGTGCTTCCTGGAAGGCACTGGAGAAAGAAATTTGTGTGACTGAGGGAAATCATCCATGCAGGTGACTAAAGCAAAGGGGGTGGCTCAACATGCCCAAAACATTTGGCACCCCACCCTCCTCTATGAGGTTTTTTGGCGTTCAACTAACCAGACAGTGATGAATTTAAAAGATCAAGCACTCCTTCAAGCTAAATTCAAAAGGGATTTATTTTTCACTTTGGTATTTTTCTAGAGATGTGTGAGTGAATTTTCCTAGGAAACCTGAAGGAAATCTCTATCCAGTTCTGCTGAGGCTAAGTCACAAAATGCTATTACAGCATTTGTCAGTCATCCCATAGCTTCTGTAATTGTAAAACTGACTAAACAGAACCGGAAATTAAGAGAAAATGATCAGCAGTGGTTCCTTTCAGCCAAAGCTAAGACTTACATAGCAAAATATGTTTTGAAATGTTCTATTTCATGGTCTGAATTCAAGCAGAGGATAAACAGCATAAAAACAGTATTGTCAATATAACAGCTGCCACCAGATCTGAATTAACACATAATAAGAACATAAATTATAGAAGTCTTCAGACTGTTACATGGGGCCAATTCAGTCATCATTGTTCGCATGGCTGAGCCAACATGGAATTGGGGTATTTCAGGCAGGAAGCAGAAGGGATCATCATCCCATGCACATCTCTGCAGAGCCCTCCAGATGCTGCTCTAGGGGACAGCCCTAGCAGTGAGAGATTGCTGTTTCCTCCACAGAAATACATGGAGCTCAGCAAATCAGCTGCACTATTTATTTTTGTAAGATTATTTTTTGTTCATCACTGTCTTCTATTTGCTGAGGTTAATAGAGAAGTAAATGTGAGTTCTGAAGCACAGAATCCTATTGGGTAAGGACTAATCCAAAGGGCACATTCAACAATTCTAATGATGATACTGATGATATAATAATAATAATCTGTAGATTAAGCACGCATCAAGGTAAAATAGTATTTCCATTATCTACATAAGAAAATAAACTTTATAATTTAATTCTGCAAGACTACACTGTAACAAAGGCAAATTGCTACTACAAATAGTAAGTGGCTTTGCCAGTGGCATAATAAGTGGCAAATTGTCACTAAAAATAAATAAGCTTGAAAAAAATTGCATTTTACTTTGTAAAGATGAACACTATTCATGTTTTGTCTTCAACAATCATCACCAAGACCATTAGGCCATGGATTTTTCTGAGTAAAGCAGCTTTCATGTAGCTGCTAGTGACCTTGGTAGTTCAGGGGGAGAAATAAGTCTGCTGCTAATGATTCAGTAACGCGTTGTCTTAGGGTGAAGCAGGACGTGACATGAAAATTCTTTTGGAATCATTATGTCAAAGATCTGCATCCAAATCAGTGACCTTTACTCATATACCAATTAAAAGCTATCAATAGCAGATTTTAAATAGTTTTCTGAATTACAGTCACAGAGGACTGTGAAATCAGCAGCATTAAAAACAGACTGTAAATAAACTAAGCCTCATAGAAATCCTTGGTATGTGCATTGCACATACACCTCACCACCTAAAAAACATGACAGTATAAATGTAAATTCATCCCAGGTAATACAATTACTCTGCAGTTAAGTACAACTGATGGTCTGATGGATTTTAAAAGCTCAGGAAATCTGAAGACAGGGATGATTACTCAACCAGAAAATAAAGTTGCAAGAGTGGAAAGTGTGTTGAACAAAATTGGAGAAATTATTACTTCTGTTACTGGTTTAAGTGATTATACTGTAAGATTGCCAATGAAATATTTATGCATGTAAAAGCAGAGAGTTTGACATTTTATTTCCTTTGGAGGAAGAGAGAAAATGGGGAAAATGTGAGTACTATAGAAACATCTCTGCACTCTGAATTACCAAAAAGTCCTGAATCGTTGAATACCAATAGTAATATTTATTAATAATATTTTAAAAATAGTTTTAATATTAAAATATAAATATTTTAATATTTATATTAAAACCAATAAATACACACATTTACCCTTACTACAGGTTCCATTAGAAAGATAGTAAGGGACATTGATAAACTGCTGGCAGGTATTGTTAGTGATTGTAATGGTTAATTTAATACATGTGGAACCCTCTGTGGAATACTTGTCAAATGCTATAATCAACAATTAACTTGGTAAAATAATTTGGAACAATGGAAGGTGCAATAGCAATAAATGGCAGAGAAGTGACTGGATGATGTCAAAGAGCTAACAACGAACGGTGTCTCTTGGTCAGCGCTGAAATAGTTGGATGGATGATCACTTTATGTCCCTTCCAACTGAAATGGTCCTGTCCTGTCCTGTCCTGTCCCGTCCCGTCCCGTTCCGTCCCGTCCCGTCCCGTCCCGTCCCATCCCATCCAATCCCAGAAGCAGCAGGAGAAAAGGGCGATTCTTAATCTACAAGTAAGGTCCAAATTCTTGTGGTTCCAGACCAGTAAACAATTCATAACATGAGTGACCCATCTTCTGGATAATATCTACCGGGATTTTCCTGAGAGGACAACAGAGTCCATCTGGCAAAATCACAAAGCTGTCTCACAGATTAAAACCTGTTACTAAAACCTCATTGAAAATTGTTTTTATCGAAGGTTGATGTGCTACATTTGAATCATGTCAAGTCTTTTCTTTAGCAACAGCTAAGGCATTAAGCATATGATCCACGCAGCGAAGATGCCTAAAGAATTTCCAGTGTCAAGGCCTGACAGCCTTCAGGCACTGAAGATCACCTTTGCTCATGCATCTTCAAACGTTTCATGTTAACAGCAAATAATGCTCCCAGAGAGCAGCCCCTTCCTTGCCAGCTCAATGGTATTCTCAGGGTCCACCAAAAGTTTAGGGACAGGCTTTATTATTTTATTTATTGCAGAAAAAGTATTGTGCATCATATTGAGATTCCTGTAAGAGGTTTCATTCATCAAGATAAGCATATACACCAATATTACACATATGAAGTGACCATAACTCAGGTCACTCATAATCAGTTAGGGAAAGATGGTTTATAATTACAAACAACTTTTAAATACTGCAGGGCACGTATTTGCCATACAAAAGTTGCTTTGAAGGGGACTGAAAGTAAGGATTAATGGTTGACTCAAAGTAAAACCTGATAGATTAGGGAACCTAACTTTTGCAAAAGTTTGTTGTAACAATATTTTGGAAGGGAGAGGCCAAATCCAAGGTTTATCTCCAAATAAAGCAAACAAACTTTTGAACCTGCATTTATTTCTTTGTTTGCAAGACTAATGGCTTGATTCTTAAGAAGCAGAGTGGAAGTGCCAAATGTTCGTAATATTTGAAGGTGTATTTCTTCTCAGAAGATTAAAAAACCCTTCCCTCATAAACCATTTTAGGTTTAATGCAAAATAATATGGAAGTTAGATTTTTTAAGAAAATTAGGGGGGAAGAAGAATTGCTAATTTGCTCTACTAATGACAGGATCTTTGTGACAATGGCATGAAAGTTGATGGGAAAGCAATTTTAAAGTATGATTGTGCTTTACAAACATTATGTATTTATCCAATGTGTGATACTGACAAAGTCATCCTGTTTTCAGAGGAATGTGAAGGCATTTTCATAACAAAGCTGAAATGTGGGAGGTTTCCTTATCAAGTTATTCTCATTTTCAAATACTGTTAAACGGCCAGAAATGATCTAGTAATACTGAGACATAAGGAGAGAGCCATGGAACAAAGTTTTTCAAGGCAATATTTTCCATTAATAATTTTCACATTGTTACACTCATGGCTCCAAGGAGCACCTGCCCTGGCCTGGCTGAGTGTTGACGCTCTTCACAGCATCTTCAGCTGCAGCAGAGGCCCTGCAGAGGGGGAGGGAGGGGAAGGACCTGCAGTGCTGAAACTGCAGAGCCTGTACAGCCCACACACACCACTGCCTCCAGTGCTGGAGGAGAACACCTAAGGAACAAGCATAAGCACAACAACTTGCTCACCTCATACCTTGCCATTGCTCCCCCAAAGCCTTCTCCTTCTCCCCAGGGGATTTTATGTCTATTTCTTCCCATATTTAGTTCAGTTGCTGATCTCTCAGTAGGGTGAGAGTCACCTTCCACCACAGTGGCCCATGTGAATGACAGATCATGTTCAACCCTAGGGAAGCCCAGGGATGCAGCTGAGGGGAAAAGGCTCAGATTTGGAGTGAGGAATAGAGTATTTCAGCTAATGAATCAGACTAGTGTTGTGTGGCAGCTGAGTCCAGAGGCTTTTGTGCAATATCCTGCAATTCCCAAGCTGTTGAATCAGATGCTCTGGCCTGAGAGACCCCAAAGGCATTGCTTTAAATATCTCAATTAACAATCCCACTGAACATTAAGGAAACTGCTAGATACATCAGTGTGGGGTCTTGGAGAAATGTAGTGATGGATGAATAAGACAGTTGAAGTAATCAAAATTTTCTGCACACTTGGGCACAGAGTGCATGAGTCTAAATATCACCCCATTCCCAGACCAGCTCTGAGTGGATGCTGCATGACAAACAAGTTCTTCTTATTCAGAAAGGATACTGCACATAAATGTTGTCCTGTGTGCTGAAAAGGCTTTACTAATTATCTTTTCATCCTAATTAAGCCTTCTTCTTAAATGCACCTTCCCAGCTGCCTTGGCCTTTAACGGGTAAAACTAACAAACATATGATGCATGAAGGAAACCACATAGAATATCAACTAATGAAAAATTCACTAGGCTGTTACACTCCCTGACTACAGAGTTTAAAAGGATCTGGAATTCATGGTGAAACCAGAATTTAGCTTCAGAATTTTTAGCTTCAATTCCTAGTTCTCTACTGCCTATATACCTGCAAATAGAAAATTCCATCTGATAATTAGTGGCAAGAGAAATTAAAATGTGCGCTCTTTAATGAGGCCAAAGCTATGTGACAAATTTAACATAAAGACATCCTCAAAAGCCTACAGCTTAAAGTATTACATGGGTGATAGAAAGTGGTAATCATTCTTTTGAAAAAAAAAAAGCAATTCCCTTGGATCAATCCCTAAATAGGGTTATGATTAAATCGGACATTTGGGAATAAGCTGGAAGCTGGATTCTAAAGCCAAGTATTGCTGAGCTCAGCAGCAGTCCCCTGGCTCACGCTGGCTGCTATCAGTTACAAAACCAATCTGCATTGTATTTCAAACTCCACACAGGCACATGGGGAAATATGATACATTTTCAACTGGAGGCTGAAATTTGATTTACTTAGATGTGCATCCACCCCTCTTTGCTCCATCATACTGAGGATTTTACTGGCTCCTGCTGGTATGGGCTCAGGAATTCTTAAGATACATGAAAATCCTGTCCTATAGAGTATTTCCCGTGCAGGCTTTTCTTACCCCTTTTTTATTTGACCTTTCCCATCTGATAGGCACAAATGCTCCTAGTGAAATATCAAGTCTCATTTTGAAACTTCTGGGAGCCTGCACCGTTCTGCAGCTCACCTGCAGCAGACACCAGGCACTGGGCTGTGACAGCTAACACACCCCTACCAGCCCATACCCTGCTGCTAACCACCCTGGGTCACTGCAAGAATAATCCAAAGATCTTTGTAAATTTTCATGAAAAGTGAAATTTCTCCATCATCACAAACTTGCACCTTTATAGAAGTGACCTTGTGCTTCTGTTGGTGAGCAACACATCCCAGTGTGTTGCTCACCAAAAAGTGATCAAGTGGATCAAGTGGATCAAATGAGCTGCTACTGTTCCATGTCTGAATGAAATTGCAGGGCAGCAATAGGCTGATTTTCATCTGAGGCACCCAATATTTATGCACTAATTTAATTGAGGACTGGATAAATTTTTCTGGCTTTTTAAAACAAGTAATTCAAAATAAAAGGATAGATAACATTTGATGTATTAATACTGCAGTCAGTTGCAGGTACTGATGACTTCCAGTACCCAATGAACAACTTCAGGTAAAAAACAAATTTAAATTATGTATTTCTGAGCCTTCAAGGATTTTGATTTCCAATCCATTAAAAAACCCAAGCTGTTTTCCAAGCTACATGATTGTTCTTATTTTCACCTGAGATTTCCAGAGTTTAATCACACATCTCTTGAGACACTTTTGGAGAATTACTTTTTTAAAAATAGGAATATGATTTGGAAATACATATCCAGGGGTCCACAGAGGAAGCAGGCTACATTTCCTGCTTTCCTTTTTATTGAACCATTTATATCAAAAGAACATTTTTCCTTCATATTCTGAACACTGAGACATGAGTTAACAAATCTGGTGTATTCCAGATTTGCCCTCAGCCCCAGCCACAGTCTCTAACATAATTTATAGCCACAAATGCACAGTGAAATGTGCAATAACTCACAGTATTCTAAGTAATACAGCATACAACCACGTAGTTGATAGTATGGACTTACTAGCATTTAGTCTTCATCTGCCTTACCTATTCTCTTTGTACAAAGGTGTCAAAAACAGCACTACCTAGGTGTAACTTAGAATATATCAGAGGGGTTAAATGATAAAAGCCTTCCTTTTTTTTTTTTTTAGAAACTATAATCACACTTCAGAGAAAGAGCAAGAAATTATAATAAACATCAGGTTATAAAACAGGAGAAAAAACCAAAACTCAAACATGGCTCATCAGAATATCCACTGGAGTTTTTTCATTTCCAAAACTTAAAACAGTAGCCACATATCAGGAAATGAATAAATACACTGCCATTTTTAAAATATTCTTTTAATCCCTCATATTGATTGCAACGTCAACCAAAAAGGCAGCCCTGAACTTTAGTGCAATTTTCCTTTGTAGAAATGATTTTTTGCACTTTCTTGGGTGAAAGGGTAATCTAAACTTACCAAGGGAAAATTGAAGGATGGATGCAGTAGTTGTGTTAAGGCCAGTGGTGGTCTATGGGAAGAAAAGCAAATATTTTTGTTAGATCAGGAAAACAATACATTCATCACTTGTTTTTCTTTGAAAGCATGGAAAATCTCTAGACACCAACATTTCCAGTGCATAAGACTGTTAATCACCATCCCTTTCAGGTTGAGTGATCATGGACATTTTTGTTATGTCATTCTGATTATTGAAATCTCATCATATGTCAAAGTCAGAATTTTTTTCCACCATACTAATGTCTATAAAAAAAGAGCACATTTATGTGCAACAGAGTCACTTGACTACTCTTTAAAAGACTGAAAAAATGAACTTTGTGGTTTATAATAAGCTTAGTGTGAACTTGTATACATGGAATGGTTTTCACTTTTCCCAGCACAGAACAAGGACTGAAAATTATCATAAATAAATAATAAAAATAACATTAAGTAACTCTAAAATAATGAAATATTAAGGGAAAAAAAAAAAGAACTTAAATCTTACACACCAAAGCAAAAAAAAAACCTTGGTGATACTATAAGGTATGTACAGTGCAATGTTGTAGCAGAATCTACCCACTGCTGATATCCAGCCAAGACCTAGAAAGAGAAACACCAGCAGCTCACCCTGTATTCAGCAAACCACCCTCCTCTGAGGCCTCTCTTTCTCCCTTCTTTGAATGCTTCCATATTTCAGTAGTTCAAATTAAAATGGTTCTCCTGAAAACACTACAAAATAAAAAGCCCTAGTGTGCTGTGAAGGACATCTAATTGTTTTCAATTTATTTTGAATGTTAGATTTAACAATGCTGTAACAAGCAAGGCATCCAACAGCAAAAGGGACTGGACTTCTTCCAGTGCCAGTGCACACCTAGTTGAGCTATTCATTAAAAGATGCCTTTGAAAATAATGGATGGAGATCTGCATGAGGTGGCATGAGGTTCTGGTGCATTTTGTTTCTTTTCTACATACATATTACACACAGAAAAGAATTTCTTATAAATATTAAGGAATGGCATCATCACTGAAATGCATTGAAGATTAGCTGATAAAAAGACTACAGGTCCTAACAGGCATTTTTAATTTTTAATCAAGAATAGGAAAGCTGCATTTACAGAACCCCTTTAAAATACAAATTCCCATTTCAGTCGTTCTGCCAGGATCAATTCAGTATTAGGTATCACACTTATCCTGCCAAATAATAAATTTCTTTCTGATTTAAGAGCACCTATTATATTAGTTTTCGTTCAATTAATTATGTTGTGCAAGTTATAATTTGAAAACAAAACCTTTATTGAGATTCAGTCGTCCATCACCAAGAAATTAAACATATCAGTTATCTCAGAAGAGACGTTCATGTAGACTTAGGCTGTGCTGTGAATCATTTCAGCAACACTTTGGGAAAAAGCACTACACTTACTAACAAGTTTTGCAAAATTCTGCATAGGACTGCTTAGTTCAGGCACTGCAGAGAGCATGGTAGGGAGCCTTTAATAGTTATTTTCCTTTGTTTGCAACATCTCTGATGCTACACACCCTCCCAGGATTTTGCTAGCAGTAAATTCTCACCAACAGACAGATACGGTATTAAAAAACCCTCTGCCTGCAGTAACAGGTGGTTGTTGAAAATCAGGAGAAAAGAAGGAGGTCAAGGTAGCAAATCAGCAGCTGTTAGAGCTGCTGATGTAAAATATTTTGCAAATTCAACTCTTCTTAACTAAGTATTTTAAAGCAGTGATTCATGTACTAGGAGCCATTAGCAGGAGCCATTAGCCATTAGGGATTTCATGATCCATTTTAAGCAGGGACAGAATGGGATGGATAAAAATAATGGAGAAATGAAACAGGTATAAAAATTGTGACAGAAAGAGGTATGTTGTGAAATTGCCAAAACAACAACAAATGAGAAACAGATTGGTTCTAAGGCAATAAGTATTTAAATGTATGTCCATAATCAAAAATAAAACTAGGTCACACCTCTGGCCTGAACACTCTTGTGCTCATTCATAATGTTAATCCATTAGCATGTTCCTGCAGAAGGGTTTGATTTTTCTGCAACACTGCCACAGTATTTATAAAAACTTTCATTTTTAGGCCGGTAACTGCTTATAAGCACGATGATTTTTTTTCAGATGATTAATTAATCACACCACTTTGGTAGAATAAATTTTTTTTTCCTAATTCCTGATGTCATGATAGCGCTACTTTACCACACAGCAACGTGACAAATGCAATCCAAGACTGGATTCTGAAGCCAATTCCTGATTACTAAGGATAGCCTAAATTGCATATCAGCAGGGAGAAGACAGCTAATGAATGACAGTTAAAAACCCTCAGAGCTGGGACCCTGGGTTTGTTAAATGTCATAAAGAGACTTTTTCCAAGCAGTGTTACCTACACTCAGTAATATAACTAAGAATGAATGTAAAAAATGAGAAAAATACCCCAATGGTGTGACTTCCCTTTTGCACAGGACATAAACCAATGCATGCATTCTCAAGGCAGTTAGCAAAGCACAACACATTCAAGCAGGATGTGAAGTAGCACAGAGGCCATTTAACGTCCCTGACAGGATTCCCTGTCTGGAGCTGGCTGCCAGGGAAATTCTTCTTTTTCTGTAAAATCTCTAAATTAGTTTTATACGTGTTTATGACTTTTATGCACCACGTCAGCAATATCTACATTGCATTTGGCTGATTTTGGTCCCAGTTAAGGATGTAAAATTAACCCTGTGAAAAGAATTGTCAACATCTGAAATGAAGGGAAGATGCCTGGCCAAAACCACTTCTGTTTTATGGCCCACTTCCATGTTTGCTCTTCAAATAGCTCTAATCAGACTCTCCCTCCATTCAGAAGATTGTTGAAAACGTGAAAATTAATTTTGAATTACATGTGCTTTGATCTGGCCTTTTAATTTTTCAGTTCTTTCCAAAGCTCCCTTTTTATGTACACCATTGCAGCCAGCTGCCCAGCTTCAGCATGTGGGCATTGGTTTATGTATTGCAATTCATTTTCCACACCCAGATGACCCCAAGTTAATGCAAATTGCACCATGTTGTTTCTTACAGCATTTTTATGACCAAACTACCCCCAACAAAATTAATTCTGTTCCATTCATCATGACTCAATCTGTTACATACACTTCCCTGTGACTGGCAGGTACTTGCTCCAGGCTGCATTTAAGTCTGTAGGATGCATTGTTCATAAGTGATGTTTTACAACCAAATTTACATTTGTCAACAGGGACAAGAAAAAACAGGACAAGACTAATAAAATAATAAAAGAAAAATGAATGCTGTCTATTTAATTGTTGGATATAAAAAGAGAATTATGTCAGTTCGAAAACACAGTTCTATTTCCTTGACTTTTCAGTATTTCAGAGATAATTTAAATTACTTAAATATATGCTGGATCAAGAGACTATCCCTTGCCAACTATTGCAATAACCTTTGTTTAGCATCTACAGTTTCAAACACTGGGATGTTTCTGGGTCACTTCTATGGACCTATCACCTTGTTCAAGAGCATCTCTGCTAAATACCAGATTTTCAAAGCACACCAACATCCCTGCAGCTGACACAGCTTCACAGCCTGCAGCCCCAGCCCTGGCAGGAGAGGCAGCCTTCACTTACCAGCTCTCTGGGACCGTATGGCTCGCAGAATGTGGCAGCGTTGCCGTGCATTATCACTCCACAGTGTTCCCCAACCTCACAGTTACTGCACTCAGACCTGCAGGGAGAGCACACTGTGTTCAGAATGGAAATCAGAGACTGGATGTTAGAGACTGTGTAAATTGTAAAATCAGGCTGATGTGTCCTGATGCCCAGATTGGACTGTGTTATCGTAGTGCTGAACACAAAGTTTGGGTAACTGTGAGATGATCCACTGGAGCTGCCTCTTGTGGAAGGTGATTCAGTGCTTGCCCTCTGCAAACTGCCCCTCCTCTAATGTAGGGTGTGCCTGCTCATTGAATGTAAAACATCTCACCATGGGAAAACAAGTTGAAATCTTACATGTGTAATTTACCACGAAGCCACCCTTCTTTCAAAATCCTTGTGAACATTTGATTTACCATATGTAAACCCACCATCATGGAGTTACCATACAGAACAGCTGAGGTCAAGCGGCTGGATCACCCCACTCCTGCTTGCAGGGTTATTTCCCCAAGGTCAGACTTGAGGCTGCAGTGTAATACGGCATTTGCTGTTGCTTCTATTTGTATTTGTCATACTCCATATTCCTAGTAACAGAGTTGCCACTCTGCTCACCTTTTAGGGGAAAAACTATGAAGAAATTCTCAGAGAGGCTGGTAAGTGCTGCAAAGACAACTAATTACACCTGTTCTGATATTTCTTGATTTAATATGGAGGACACTGTGGGCAGCCTGACTGCAGAGCATAGGGAAAGGGCTGCCTCCCCCACCTTCTAGAACTGGGGTATCAGATCTTAGTACAAGGACTACATTTTCAAAAAACATTGGATATACTCCTGGTCCCCAACAAGCTGCCTGCAATGGTGCTGACCAACATTGCCTTTGAGCATCCAAAGCTCAACTTAAATATCAAACCTACAGGGAAATGTTTCAGTCAGACATAAAAATGTTTGAGTTGCTTTTCCTGTATGAGCATGCCAATGAAGTAATGCAGCAATTCACACCGATAGCACTTAGGATTTTGAATTTAAGCAGCAAAATAAAATATTTTAATAAAGTAGTATAGTTCAAATCAACTTCTGTGAATTAATATTTACTTATAGAAGTCACAGTCAGCAAATAATTTTATTTCTCAATAAAAGGCAAGAAGAGAACACGTGAGCGAATGAAACGGTACTTTTAGAGAAAGCACAGAAATCAGAGTTCCCAGAGGACGTTTTGTTGCTATCTGAATTTCACTTGATCTCGAAGTTCTCACAACAGAAGAGCAGAGGGACAGGAACTAGAAGAATTCCTGGGATTCTGGCTGTTATAAAAATTGTTTTCATTGCTTGCCCCTACATTTTTGAATTTTATAGTGGAGCATGTTTCTGGACTCTGATATGTGCAAAGAGGCAGACTTTGCCTCGAATACTTACATAGGGACCACATAGTCCTTCCTGAAAAGTCAGGCTATATAATTCAAGGGATATTTTAATTCTGTAATTCTCATATTTCAATGAATAAAAAGTAATTCGTCTGTTCTACTTCTGTAATGTGGCCTATGAAATATTGTCTGGGAATCCAGAAACACTGTCCTGCTGATACAGCAGTTCCATCATCATTGGTTGTCTTTTCTAGGATGACTCCTCTCATACAAAATTGGATGGCTGTTAGTAATCCTGATTCAAACCTTTGTACTCTCTTTGAAGTGCATTACCTTTGACAATAAACTGCTCATTAGCTTGACAAGAATGCATGAAGAGCAAGATAATTGATCTGCTGTTCCTCAGATCATCGTCATAGTACTATGTGTTTAGAAACGATCCAATTTGCTCCTCTCCTGGTGCAGACAGGAAGGTTAATTTCTTTTCTATTTGTACAAACAGAAGACACTATTAATTGCCTTGGCTGGGTGCAGCTTTCTACATTATCTTTCTCACCTGCCTGATCTAAAATCTTAATACATTAAATCACTTCAGCTTTCTCTTCACAGCTGGTCCTTGCTGCCACTGTTGACATGTGTCACATTTATCGAGATGACTTCTCCACAGACCTGCCATCTCTCTCATCTCTGGCTTAGAAAGTCCCACCTCTCTCTGCTATTGTTCTTCACTTTGCTGAAGGGGAAACATCTGCTGTTTCCCCACCCCTATTTGTCATTGCTTTTCCCTCTACAATACCTGAGTATGTGAACATTATATTGACTGATGTCTTTTGTGATGTCTGAACCATAAAGAAGATAAACATCTCAAACTGCCAAGAGATTTTTAAACATAAATCTTTCTGAAGTTTAATCCCACACTTTTAGTGCAATTTGGAAACCACTTTAGGACCTCTCTCTCCTGTCACAAAGCTTTCCTCAACCTTTTTGCCACTGGAAATATCACTGTACCTGTACATTTCTCATATGCCATGAAGAAATGATGACCAAGAGAATCTCTGTTTCTTATTGATTGATTTTACATGCTCAGCTATTCTTCATGTCATCGTTGACAAGTGTGCCCTCTGTCAGTGACTGCTGTTTGGTGTGCTGATAGGCTTTGAGATGAAACATGACATCAGATTGGGAAGGAGAGTTTAGCCAGTAATACACCTCTGTATTGGCTCTTTCTCTTTTAAATGTACTGAATCCTCTGCTTTCTCCAGTCCTACTATTAAAACCACTTTATATGGAAACATGCATTAATGCCAACATTTATTCCTTATTTATTTATGCACCTTCTTAACATCAGGTCATTTATCATAGAATTAAACAGATTTTTTTTTTACATTTGTTCTTGTTTAGTCTGGTTTAGTTCTTTTATAGCAGCTTTTTTAATGCTCTCCACTGCAGTTTTATGAGATTACATGGAGGCAAGATGATCACAGGAACAGGTGCTCAATGACCTAGACAGTGTTCTTCATACTACACATATTGGTCCTCTACTCATCCAGCCATTCCCTGGCAATGGTACCTGGTGCAGATTTCCTTTCCCTACTGAAGAAATCAATTAGTTCCATGGTTCCTGAGCTTTCTGATCTAACAGTGTCCTGTCAGTTTTCAGAAACTCTCATGGACACTAATTGTTTGCATTATTTCAATTTGCTAATTGAAAAATATCCTAACCATTTCTAGGTAGTTCAACAAGTCAGCAGTGGCTGGCTGAGCATGGACATGGGTGTTACATTTACAGCGGTGTGGGAATCACTCACCTACCTTAACTTCTACAGCTAGTACATGTCAGATACATAATACATTGGACATTTGTGATTGTGTGAAGCATATTTTTTTCACAAGACAAGAGATCTTTGTAAGGCTGGTGGCAAATAAAACCCAAGAAATGAGGAAATCTTTGCTTAAGTAAGCAGGCTTTTGGCTATGGGTTGGAGATGTTGGGAATGACCATATTCTGACACTGGAAGAAAATATTGTAAACATTGGTTGGACAGACCATACAAGAAAATTCTCATAGTGGGTGGTTTCCCAAGAAAATGAGAAAGATGGGACATGCTCCTATTTCTGCATTCCCAGCAGAGAAATCCACCTTCTTTGTTCTATGTTTCTTCTATGTTCACACAAGGATGTGTCCTCTCCGGTTACCTCCTCCTCTCCCTGTCCCTTTCCCACTTCAGCAGTTTCTCCTGCTCTCTTTCAGTCACCAAATTTTGATTTAGGTCAGGAACTGCAGTGCTGTGACTTTGCTTTTACAAAGAACCTTATCCCAGCCTTCCCTTTCTCTTCCTTCTGCAGCTCCAAAAACACTCCCAGCCACTCCTTCCCTGTTTCTGAGCCTCCAAAGAAACAGATGGCTGCTGGGAAGGATGTGCCTTATAATGCATTTGAAACAGCAGGCAGTCACTCACAAAATCATACAGTGCCCTTGTGCAAAATAGTTACTTGATGTGAAGCCTCTCCCAGCAATGGAGTGACACACAACCTCTTCTGGGACTCATAAAATTGGACACACAAAGAGGATACAAAGTGTTTAGCTGGTGCACTTGGGTGGTGCATCTCTGCCAGAGCTGCACATGCCAGAAGGACAATCAGGAGGAGTGGGAAAATATGAATCACTTCCAAGCCAGTGTTATGCAGGATTTGGGAAGAAAAGATAGGAGGAAAATACAAACACTTCTCTTTTCATCTGTACATAAATAATGGCTTCAGAAATGATTAGAGTGTAAGTGTCCCCGTGGCACAGCCCTGCTGGGGTGTCTGTGCACACGAGGCAGCTGCTCCGCACAGGCCAGACCAAGCAGAGCTGCAAACACTGCTCCAGCACTCACTGCAATTGGCTCTGGTAAAGATGGGATTTTAGCAGCTGCCAGGGGAAAAAACACAATTTTAGGGTGGATGGCAACAACTGTTAATAATTCCTGATTTTATTCCCACTAGACAATCAAATGAGAATGAGCTTTCTGCCACTAAGTGGGTCTTCACTGGAGGCAGAGCTACTGCAGAAATTCTTTGTGCTGAAAAGCTCATGATACCTCGTTATGGTTTTCTTTTATTTGTGCTCCACTTCTGTTTAGCATTGCTGAAAGTGCTGGCTTTCTGCTATTCCAGGAAAATCTGTCTCAGGATTGTGGTGAGTTTTGGGACTCTCTCCTAGCACCCACCTCTCTTTACTGACTCACCAAGAAAGGTGGTGAAGTTTATTCTAGAGGGACCAAATTCAAATCTTGGGGACAAAACGAATAGAAGACTGGGAGCTCTTTTAATCTGAAATCTCTCTGTTGAGACTTCTATAAGCAAGGATGAATTTAAAGTTGAGAGCAATGGATAAATAAATTATGGAGGCTCCCAACAGATAAGCCCTCTGTGAGTTACGAGGCATCTGCAGTGAAATAATGCTTCTTCTCATTTTTTTCCACTCAAGTCCATTTAACACACTGCTGCTAAAGCTATCTACCTTGGCAGCTATTCTGCAACCCATTAAGAGTCCTTGATCTGTTCATACCCATAAAGAAAGAGGGGATTTTATGTTGTAGCATTGCAGGTCCTTAATGCCTCTGGTCCACAAAAAACATTTAAAGACCTGATACAAAAGGAACAAAAGGACCAAAAAGAGTATGCACGTATTAAAAACTATTAAAAGGAGTATGTACAAAATAAAAATAGCCACAAAATTCTGTAAACTACAGCATTTTTTATATAAGATGTTTAAGCTATGCAAGACCCGCACAGATGGAAAGTTGTAACAGTCCTTAATAAAAAGGAAAATGAAGTCAAATGTCGCAGAATGAATGTATTAACTAACAAATGCAGGTAACAAATGCTAAAATGCTCATGAAGGATTTATTTGAATTAGATAAACTAACCCAGTAAAATATTTGTGTCTTGTATGAATTGAAACAATAAAGTTAGTTAGATTTATGAAATAGGACTGAAAGAAACAGAAAACTCAGAAACAATCTTATATAAGAAAAGGAGGTTCCAACCTTCAAATCATCCCATGCTTTCTAAATGTTGCCTTACCTAGAGTTAAAGTAAAGCATGTAAAATGCATTTTACATTTCTAAAACTTCATATTAAGACCAAGAGATGTGTTTGTCTGGGTATTATATGCTGTATATACACTCACTATACAGAATAGAACCAGTTTGTTACTAAGAGAGATAATTTCCTCTTCTGGAACATTGTACACATACATCATACGAAATTGTCATCTATCTTTATGATCGCTGTGGTAGTAAAATTATTAATATTTAAGATTCAGAGGTCTGTCTAAGAGTTTACTAAAAGAATGCTCCTTTTGACTAAAGGCTAAGTCTGCCACTGTTTCCAATTCCCCTCTTCTGAGCTAAGGGAGCACTGGGGGGTTGCTCCTACAGGCTCCATCAACAGTCGTCTCTCCATATTGTCCTCTTATTTACTCTTGGACAACCTGGGGCTGTGGCAGTGACTTAAGGAGCCCAGCCCTCCCGGGGAATGATATTTGACTTAATTAACATTGAAGTGATTATTTTTCCTCAACTCTTCCCTTGTTTTCTGAACCAGTGCATGGGCTGGATCTCTGCAATCACTTGGCAGAGAATGGGGGAGCAGAGGGAGAGATGGTGTGTGAGAGCTCTCTCACTATGGTCACAGTTCATAAAGCTGCTGCCTGACCTGTCCTAAGCTGTACTTACCCTATTATGCATGGGAAGGTTGAGATTCTGCTCAGCTTCTACTGGTTAAAGAATGATAATATCTTGTGCTGGCTGTTTCATAGGCTGTGATAATATGAATGACCCTATTCAGGAATCCCCAAACTCCCAACTGGGAGTTGCTGTATAGAACTGAGAAGCAAAGTGTTTTCCTTCTTACACAATACTTGAAAAAGTGTGCCTTCCATGAAAAAAAAAATTAAAAAAAAATTCAACCTCAAACATTTTCATCACATGAAAATTAGACAGAGATATTTAATTCCAGCTGGGTTTTTTGGAGGGGTTTTCTTATGATTTTTTAAATCATTTGGAAACACTTCATTTCAGTTTGGAAGCAATTATTGCTATAGTTAGCTTAACCAAAAACATGTACAACATGACATTAAAAAAATTGAAACAACAAAGTTTAATTATTGAAATTCTTCTCCTTTTTGATGAAAAGCTGTGTTTTCAGGAAACCAAAATCTTCATTCATAAATATTCACTGAGCTCAGCTCTAGTACTTCTATTTTTGTATTAGTTAAAAATTTGAAATTAACAAGAATTTGTCACCCACTTCAATATGTTTAGAATTTCTCAGTCACTCATTAATAAATTATTAATAAACCAAAATATTTAGGTCCTAATGAAGCAAACCAACACTTTAGTTTATACTTCATTTCATTCAATAAATGTTTTCATTTGCTCAGATGCATACAAAGGAGTGCAGAAACTCACCACATGGTAGGATTCAATTCTTGCTGATAGTAAGAGTCAAAGTCATCTCGTAGGATAATGCTGTCACTGTGCATTTCAGCTGCAAAGAAAACAAAACAGTATATGAAAAAAGACCCAGTGCAATCATCCCATGCTTTCTAAATGTTGCCCTACCTAGAGTTAAAGTAATGCATTGTAAAATGTATTTTAGATTTCTAAAAATCTGTTTTTCTGGTTATGCTACTTATGAAAGCCAGGGTTTCTTCATTACAGGGGTTTTAGCTTACTATTTTTTTATCATAATAAAGTCAATAATTCTGAGTTTAAGTAGTAAGAATGACAAATCACCTACCTAGGTGAGGATGTAAGGGAGCTTCTGTCGGGGCTGTGGAAAACAAAGACACACAGTGCATGAATATCTCTTGTGAACAGAGCTCAGCTGCAGCATTAAATATCAATTCAGCTTAAAACAAATTGTACAGTATATATTCTCTTAAATCAGCTATCCTGGTAGTTTAATTGTAAAAAACTTGATAGACCCCAAAAGTTACAAAAATGTAGTAGGAAAACAACAAAAAATATTCTCGTAATTAGAATAAACTTTGAAATAAATGGAAGTTAGTCTGGTTTTACAGTAAGGTAAAAGGATCAATTTCTAGTCTATAATTATGAGATATTGTTAAAAATAATTTGGGTTAATATTCAATAGCTCAAGGAGTGACAAAGAGAGCGGAAATTAGGCTCAACAACAGAAATTGCCTAGGAGAGGCAAAAAATGCCATACTTAGATCTTTTATACTGCACTGAACAACATTTTACAGGGCTTATTATTGGGGGAAGTAATCCAAATATTCCTAGGGCAACAAGTAACATATTAACTCTGCAAATCATGGTATCAAACACTTATATCAAAGCATGTTTTTACAGGCAATGCTGATCAATTCCCCAGTAGGTCTCTGCCTCCCAAGGAACACCACAATGTTGTAAAGACACACTGCATGGGGGCACATGTGAAAGGCACAAGTTTATTAAGCAACCTTCTACCAACAGTTTGCAACAGGAGTCTTGGTATAGCATTATACAGATGGAACCAGACTGCATCTGAAAGGACACAGCTACATAAAAATATATGGGGAAGTCTAGAAACTGGCTACACAGTGTGTTAGATACTCCATGGCAGCTACTACACCCATAGCCTTGCTCAATCTTAAATACAAAGTAGGTTACATCTCTTTCAGGAGGGCCAAAGGGGCGCATATAGCCAAGCTCCCGGGAAGCAGCTACCTATTTGTCCATCAGTACCTCAGCCATGGATCTATGTTTCCAGCTGTCTTTTGGACTTTGGTAAAATAAAACCACCAAAAAAAGAGAGAATTTTTGCAGCCAGGATTCATTTGATGATTCTGTGGTTTTTCGTTGGGCACTGACCTAAATTGTAGCAGTACTCCTGATTTCTTCAGCATAAAATACTGAAGTACTGCAATTTCTGTCATAACATCTGACAAATTAAAAATAGATTAAAAGATAAACATAAAAATGAATGCAGCAATCTGTGTAGAGCTCTCACACACAGTCATCTGAATAGAAAGTCCAATAAAAATCTCAAGAATTTTGTTTTTCTCTTCCTGCTTGGTCCTTAAATACTGGGTTTGCATGGAGGCATGCCATTCTGTAATGAAATTGCAACATTTCATGGAGAAGTAGCTGATGAAGAAGACTGAGCAGTCAACAAATGAGATATCTGCAGACCTGAAAATGACGGCAAGCAATCTGGATTTACTTTAGACAGAAAACTATTTAACAGTCTTACCAATTAGAGGAGTGACATGTCTTACACCATCCACTAAGCATATGAATATATACATATATGTGTGTATATATATATCTTTCCCCTAACCTTATGTACGTATATACATACATATGTGTATATACACACACATATATGTACACCCATACTCCCATACATATATACATAGGCATAAAAAGGTATGCATGCATGCATACATAAGGGGTGTGTGTCTATATATATGCACACAACACTGAAAACCACCACTAAAAACTTTGTGGCAGGTGAGAGAAAAGACCTTCTTAAGAGCCTGTTGTTGTTTCAGAAATCTGAAATATTTTTTTCCTTTTCATGGATAACTTGCTCCATCTTTTATACAAGAAGTTCACCCATGTTGCTTTGTCTTCCCTAGCAAAAATGCCAATAATTTTTCCAGCAATGGCCAAGACCTCTCATCATGTTGGTAAAAAATCTGGAGAAATACAACTATTCCATGTTCATCTTGGCACTGTCTCCAGAATAATGTTGGACTGCACTGGTGAATCTTACAGTGAAAAAGACTGCATTTGTCCCTTGCAGCCCCAGGTATTGCTTTTCTCCATGAGAATGTGTAAATTTCACCAGAAACCTTTTAAAAATTATTTACACAAAGAAATGGATTGAACTGGATTGACCGAATTATTTTCCAGATTGAGGAACACAAACTGTTCTGTATTTCACCTGCAGGAAAAGAAGCACACTCTGGCATGGGATTTGTAATACTCCTGTTCTAAGAGGCTAGGTTTAAAATAAATCTCTTTCCCTGATGTTCTGAATACCCCCTTCTCAGTAGTTCCAGAGCAGCACTGGGGGGTGATCTGCTATGAGCACAGGGGTGGCTGAGAGCCATCCTGCCAGTGCTCACCTACTGGGACCGTGGTCATCCAGGACACATCATGGGCAGACTCATCAGTTGCCAAATTTCATTGGCCTTTGAAACTAGCTCAACTGAAAGAGATCACCTTCTCCAAGGAGAGAACCTCCAAATGAAAACCAAGGGTTATCATTCACTCCAGGTTGTTTGGTATGGCTCTTTGAAAGAGGCTTTCTATGGAAAGGGCTCCAGCCAAGGATACACATAGTCATGAATGATGCTTCCTGAAGTTATTATGCAAAATAACAAATTTGGCATCTTTACATTTGCGAACTCTTTCGACTCCAACATTATTTTATAAAACTGGCTGTTTATGTGATTAAAAAATACAGACTTGGGATCTAAGATTTTTTACTGAGATGGCTCCTCCACCACATGCGTAGTACATTGCAGAACAAAACCGCTTACCAATGGAATAAAGGAAAGAAATTGTGCATGTACATACTAATGCTACTGATCAATCATTTAAAAATTAGAGGTGGAACTAAGCAAACACTTCATGTTAGACAAAAACATTGTTGATACAAGTACAGATTTTATGCTGGGGAGAGGTTACCTTTCCTAAACCTTTACAGGATCTAATAAGCCCAAGTATTTTTGCCTCGGGTATTCTGATTGTAATTCAAATTCCTGAGCTGAATATGACAAAAGACTATGAAGGTACCACTTAATGAGTGATAAACATAGACTTTATTCTCTTATAAATAATTTCTGTATTACATTTTATAGTGTATTATGTTTTATAGTGTATTATTTACACTTTTCAAGTGTATTTAAGGCTTACAAATAATAGAAATTCAAAACATAACACAAAGCTAACTGCAGTTGTTTTAAAATATCTGCCTTTCTAATCAATTTATAGAACAACTTACTTTAAAATAACATAGATTTTTCCATAAGCCATACAGAGTGGCTAAAGTCAAATGGAATTTTTTTGTACAATATGACAAAGCTAAAAGAAATGATACCATGCAGAGTAGCTATACAGTGTAAAGATATAAATTTATAATTTAAAAGGAATTATACAATACTTAAGACTGAGAAGGGAAAAAGAAAGACTATCTCAGTTCATGTTTTAAACCATTATTCACTTTGTTAGATGTTCCTTAGGCACATGGTTGGATGGTTTTAAATTTAAAATCAGTATTTGTGTGGCCCCAGAATGCATCTAAGCTTGCCTGAGAATGTTGTACCTTTTTAAAAAGTAAAGTAAATGAATTTATTATTTGATTTTTAACTAGCACCCTGGGTATATACAGAGCTTTACAAGAGGTGAATTGTACTGACCAAAGAATGGAAGCAGAGCTCAACTGAGGTCACAATCCAAGAGGCATCAGCAAATACAATATGAGAAAATGCAAAGAAATGTAGAGTGCTTGCCTTGTCTTACAAGACAATCCCTTTGGCAAGGAAAAGCAGAGAAGAAAGTATGCAATACAAAGTGACTCAGAGAGAGAAAGGCCACAGTCAAACTGGAGGCATGAGAATCTTGAGGAAGCTAATGGGGAATTCAGAAGTCAATGGGGACATTGTGGGGCTCTTTGTCAATGAGATGAGAGAGGATGAAGGCATCTTTTGGTGTAAAAGGTTAAATTTTTTGGTGGATGAAGTAAGGCTACTGAAAGGTTAAGCCAATTTAAATACACCCCTTTTTGGTTAAACTGGAAGGGAAGGAAATATGAAAGAAGTGGGAAGGGAATGTCATCTTCTAGAAACTGGAATGTGAGGAGGAAAGAAACAATTTGTTGGTGGTCTTGTCAGTAAAAAAATAAGAAACAAAATCATCAGACATGGTAATAGTCAATTGTTAAGTAACACTAGTCCCCATTCAGATAAAAAGACCAAGCATAAGGCAAAATAAACACGTCCCAGAAAACATCCATTTGTACTATTGACACCCATATTCCATAGAGTTATGGGGTCAAGACTGTGTATAGGTACAGGTAGAAAATGCAGCATAAGAAAATATTCCAAAAACCCACTAAAAAATATACGTTATTTTTCTTCTCAGAACCCTGAACTTTGTGGGTTTTTTAATATAAAGAGAAAGTGAATTACAGTAACACAAATGCCTACATGCTCCCAGACAAACACCATGCTCAGAGTTCTACAGGCAGTGGCCATCAGATGTTGCTCATCAGTTCATGACAGATGAGGTGTGGAGAGAGGTATCTTCTATTTTGCAGACTATGAAGTCTAATCTCCTTGTCATTAGCAGCCAGATGAAGGTTAAAAAAGGAAATAAATGCTTTTATTTAGAGTCCCTCCAATACTTTCTCTCTACTGGTAAATAAAGTTGTAGTTGAATGATAGGGGCTGAGCATTCCCTAGGGAGAGTCAGTGAGTTGTCTGCGGGCTGTGTTATTCTTGTTGACACACGAACTGAGGAGCTTTACACCAGCTCTATACTCCAGTCCCCTGCTCTGTAAAATACTGCTTTGAAAGCTTGTAAAATACAAGCCTGACATCCTGAAATTAATTTTGCATTTTTTTTTCCAGAGTGTTCCTAAATTTTACAAGGTACAAAACACACCTAAAAGATCTTGCGCAAACATTCAGGCAAAAGTTTTCAAATAAAAGAGAGTCTGGGCGAATTCTCAGGATTTGCTTTCAGTATGGAGATATCTGTCAGACTGTAGAGGTGCCTCTTTAGAAAGGAGACCCAAGCCCTATAATCCATGGCACTGACCATGAGATTGCATAAAATTCTGGGAATTATGCAGAAGGAAATGATATTGCACTGGGGGAACAGCTTCCTTTGTCTTTTCCATCTCTCAGGTTTTACTGTTCTGAGATTCTCTGATAGTCAGTCAGAACTAAACTATACACAAATCACCCAGTATGGTCTTTTTTCCAAAGAATGGTGCTACTGGTCTAAAGTTACAGTGTACCAGGGGAAAGGCCTCCTTAACTGATATCACCCTACTTGGTGTGGCGAAGGCAGGCAGGGTTGTGCGCCACAAGATGTTCCTGCCACCAACATTTTTATTTTCATGCAGATCTAAACTCTTCTGAGTTCTACTGTGCAACGTACCCAGGTCTGATATCTTGTCACCTCCATTTCAGTCATGCCATTGTTTACCAATGAATGATTTTTGTTCTACTCAAGTTAGAAATAAATATGAATCAACACGCACAATACTAAGTTTACCTTATTTTCCATTTATTTTACTATTACATCAATGGTTAAATATATGGTTTATTAAATATTTTTTTTTACTGGCAAGAATGTCATCAGTCATTATGATCTCCATTTATGCTTAAAAGTATTCACAAGACATCTGCCTTTTCTAGCTTCTCTTACACAGTTTTTGTTTGTTTGGGTTTTTTCCTGTTTGTGCTAGATTAACTTTTTCTATCATAATTTTTATCTCCTTTCTTCAGTATAATTTTCATAAAATTTAAAGCTTACATCAGCTTTCAAACATATCCCTAGCTTCCTAAAATATGCATCATATTCTGAACAAAGAGCTTTTAAAGCAATTATTTTACTTTCTTTGTGTCTCTCCCTATGGCATCATTTCTTACTCCATTTACATTTTACATATGGCATTGCCATTCCTTAACACTACCCTTTATTATCTTCTAATTCTCTTCAAAATACAAAAACCCACTTTCCTTTCACTCCACAAATTCCATTAACTCTACTAGGATTTAATAATGTACATCTGAGGGTGGACAGCCACAGTGAACATGATTTTTGAGACTCCTTGCCACTTTCACATCTTCATGTATATCGTTGTTACTAGACATAAGGAAGACTGATCACCTCTAGTGAACATACTTATTAAGAAGATGTCCCATAATAAATCTAAGAAGTTGCCCTGTGGTTTTATTTTTCTTTACTTAATATGTCTCATCATTCAGTGCACTATTTCAGTATAGTAATGTTTAGGGCTAGAAACAGACTATAAAACCTCATTTATGTCAATCTACTTTGCTGTTTTGCATATATATTAATATGATATTTGCATCTAAATAAATTCACTAATTCTTCCTGAAAGAATCCTTTGTTTACATTAGTGGCATTGATGAAAATGGAATAAATAAAGTAAGGTCTACTTCAAAGAAAGCCTCTTTCCTTTGAATAGGAAAATTAATTCTAATAGTATAAGGATGATAATATTTTGCAGTGGTTAAAGGCTAATGCAATGCACAGTGTGCTGAAGAAATAAGAACCAAAAGGCAGAGGAGAGCCTGGTGCTGGAAAGGGTGCAGCAAGGGTAATGGGCAAAGCAGTGCTTGAATATCCAAGTCAAGGAAACTGTGTCTGAGCTAAGGGGAGAGAAGCCATGGTGAGGGTTAAAATGTGGGAGAAGAGCCAAGAGAACAACTGAGAATCTTGCACATCAGTATTGCAGGGAAATCTGATCACTGCCACAGCTGTCATACCCTGTCCACTGCTCACAGAGCAGCACCTATGGGTGATCCCTGCCTAAGCCAGATCTAATGGGTGCAGAGCTACTGCAGGGACAGTACATATTTTGGGGATGATAAATCCAGGATGTCTCTGAAGTGACTGTGTGTAAAGCAAAGAGAATTGCTGGGGAAATCATAGGAAACACAAAGTTGTAAGGATGTGGGAGTCTGTGACAAGTTGGGGAAGCTGAAGGGCCTTTTAGGGAGCTAATGCAGGACATGGATATCAGTGGCTGGATGGAAGGAGGAAGCAGCAAAGGGATTGTCACAGCTGAGCAGCCTGTGGGACAACTCAGCATCTTTTATTCTCTGCATATAACCAATATCCAAATTCTATTTTCTCCTTGTTCTGCAGAGTTCCTCTGAACTCAGGGACAGTACACAGTAACATAAGGACTTACTGTTCTAACGAACATAAGTGTTGCTTAAAATGTTGATCTGAGGTTAGGTTATGCTCCAAAATTGCAGAGCTGTAAAGCAGAGAGGGGTGAAAGAATAAAAGTTTCTTTTGTCAGCTCTCCCAGTAAAATCTTAGTGAACAGAATGTCTCAAGAAGGATTGTCAAATCTGTATAGATGGATATCTACCTGCTTGTATTTGCTCACCAAGGTATTTTCTTCTAGCAGGGAGACATCTTGTTGCTTTGCTCATATTCTCCTTGACCATGTTGCCAGTTCTGACACTGACAGTCATGTATTTCTATTCAGCTTGCTTATGCATAGCATTCACCATCCTGGGCACTGCCATCACTTTGTCACTGCCACCACTATGACTCCTACTTCCCTCTCCCTTCCTTACCTGTTCTGGCTGCCCCAGACTGCCCTTGGCTATGGTGTGCTCACTCTGCAGTTTTGCCTTGGAGAATTTAATCGGTTTATGAGGTTTTTTGTCACTTTATTCTGATTATCCTGCATATTCATTTTTCCATTCTTGACTCACATCCATCTAGCAAGCAGCCTGTGAGATATCCTCCCCATCCCCCCCAGCACATCCCAAATGTGATCCTGCCAACACTTCCGTTCCAGGTCCCCATGCACCAGTCACTCAAACACTGTGACTTCACACTCCCATTACAGGTGCACAATTACCTCCTGTTAATTTCTCCAGATGTTCTTCCTTCCCCACAGCAGAAACGTGTCTGGCCCAATCCCAGATTTCCAGAACACCACCAGAATTTCCACCCAGATGACCAGAACACTCCCTTCTCATTGCCAGAACTGTGTTACATATTTCCAATTCCTTCAAAGTATAACCAACATCCTAGCCTGCTAGCTGACATTTTTTCACCACTCTGAATCCCTCTTCCTACTTTCATTGAACTACAACAAAACTGAAAACTGCAATATTGAAGTTGAAAGTTGAAATATTTTCCCCTTATTATCACAGAGCTACTACTGATACCCTATATGAATAACTCATTTTATGCTCCTGAAACAGCTTTTTATTCCAAAAGCCATATTCCCAAACTCATAGGAAAAAAATCACGTATCTATTAGCTCTAATGCCCTCAATAGATGTGTTTTATGGGATTTTCTCTTGTGTGTTAATATGACAACACATTTCCCATTTTAAAATTATTTTATTTAAAATAATTTGATCCATGTTTCATTGTTTCTTTCGCATGGAAGTATCTATGGAATTTTGCTGATATAACTGGAAATTGCCTTCTCTTCTGTAGCAAAAATGATGGATACCTTCTCTACTTCTCACTGTCATAATGAAGCAGGTTCAAAGCAAAGTACTGTTTGTAGACAACAGATGATAACAGGACATTTATTTTTTAGGTTATTCATTTAAAGGGTAAGCTGTGAAAACGATTAGATTTTTAAAGTCAGTGTAAGTCAAACATTTTGTTTAGCTATAAAAATGATCAAATGTTGTATGTGACAGGCAAAGATTCAATGGCCTACTTTCACAGAATGGGAATGCAGATTTTTCACAAGGACACGTGTGAGCTGGATAGTAAACAAAGCTTTTTCTACAACTGTGTTGCTTAAAGTTAATACAAGGAGGATTAAAACTCAGCTTGTGGTTCTGACAGAAAAGAAATATTACCTATTACAGGCTGATTTTGAGCATGTGCATAATGTTATTTAAAGTTTTATATATTCCCCAACACTTAGCAGAGAGGAAAAGTGGGATTCCTGGATAGATAATGGGAAGTATGAGGCCAAAGAAACTCACTTTCCAGCGTGTAAATAAGATCCTCATACAAGGTTTTCTACAGAATAGTTTTCATGAAGAGTAACATTGACATGCAGGTACAATGGAAAACCACATTTGCCAGATATTTTTAGAATTATGATGACTCTTACCTCCCTGTTCACACAGCTGTTGTGCTAAGGCATCCTTGAATATAACTTGGCCCCTATGAGTAGCTGTAGCCCTGTGAACACAAAAAAGACAACAATAAATAATATAAACTTACATGTATCTATCATATCTTACATATCTATCTTTATGCATGACTAATCAAATCAGAAGTCTCATTCTGCATTCTTTCTCTGTTCTTCTTTTTGTACTCTTCTAAATTTAAAGAATAATTTGCAGTGATTATTTTGTGCAAAAGAAAATTCCTAAACCAAAATGGCTGGGTTGATTGCAAAAATCACTGGCATGTAATGAAGGATGTCTTTGACATATATCTGTAGCTGCACATAGAGTTTATATATTGAAGCCTGAAAAGTTTTGTCTAAAGAATAATTAATTCCCATTAGTGACCCACTGTAATTTACCACAAAACTTGTCAGTCTGTTTCCTCATGATCTACATAATGCAATGTGGTTTGTTTTTCTCTTACAGAGCTCTCATGCTAGTAATCATTTTACTTCCTTTCCAGTTGCTCATTTAATCCTTTTCCAAGTGCAGTACTTCATAGCATCAGTTTTATCTCAGAGATTTCAAAATCTTTCAGTATTTGCAAGTGTAATATTTGAAGTCTGATTTCTTTCAGCCAAAGTTCTTCCAAGATCTGTCTAGACTCATACACACTGTTCATACATGTCCTTTAGCCTTTCTCTAATTAATATTAATGGACTCAGTATAGAGCCATGTGAATTCCTTGAAATAGCCTCTCAGTTCAACAGTAAGATGTTGAAAGCTACTTTGTGAGTGCAGTTTCTCAGCCAGCAGTGTGCCCTTGCCCTCTCTAATGGATCATGCCTAGCTTGCTTATGAAATGTCAGAAAAGACCAGAAAGGAATGGTGTGAAAATTAAAGTCAAAATGCATTATATTTTTCTTGGCTACTAGGCCAGTTACCCTGAAAATGAAGAAGAATAAAAGTAACATATCTTTTACTAAATTTTTCATATACAGTGGATCCTCAGGGCAAAACCCATCTTCAAACTGTCAGAGTACAAACAGGAGTGAACAAAATCTTCTCTGGGATCTCTTTGCTTTCTGTACATGTAGGAAAGCTCTATTTACACCAATGTGTGTGTCCTGAAATGCACAACTATCGTCACCTGATGCTCCTAGGGCTTTTAGACACTTTCTTCCTCTGCCTGAGGAAGGAGAGCTGTGTTGTCTTTTCCATCTTGGACTTTCAGAGACAGATGGAAAGCTGTTGCCTTGCCTCACCTGGCAGTGAGAGTATTTTGGCCACAGTCCCAGGACCACATCACCAGTGTGAGGTTTTGGTTGCACTCCTTGCCATGCGCCCTATTGAAACTATTTTAGGATTTTCAGTACTTTCAGAAAATACAGCAGAACTTCATGCCATAGTTCTACATTAGCATTTCTATATTTGCTGACAAGACCAGTGACCATGCTAAGTACATAGTAAAACAAAAACAATTACACTGTTCCAGCACATAAAGGCAAGAGAGCTGAGGCTTTAAGTCTCATTTAAAAATATGAATTAAAGTATTTATTTAAGCTCCGTTGTGATGAATATGCACAAAACTATGATTACCACATATATTTCTGCAATTTAACACGTAGTTGTATTCAGTCATGCAAGTCAGAATCAGACCAAAAAAATCTCAAAAATCACACATGTGCTCAGGTTTCTTTACAGGGACTGGATATGGTGGCTTTCCCTGGTAGCTGAAATGGCAGAGCATCCACAGCCAGCTTTGTGGCCAATGCAGCACCAACAGACACATTTTGCATATGTGTTTCAGTGTGGGAATTCCATGTATTGAGCTTCCCTGGCTCAACATACAAGAAAAAGCCACACCTAAGGCATAGAAGATATTTTGTACAACAGTTCTATACCCCAAGCTGTCAGGATGGAAGAGAAGACTCTTTGCAGACAGTGGGAAAGAAAACTTTTATTAGCAGTGGACCAGGACTTCAGAGATGCTGTTTGTGCAACAGCACAGGATACAATTCAGAATGTACACAACAACGATGGCAACCAGAGCGTTCCTTTATGAGGCAGAGAAGAGCAAACCCTTGGAACACAGACCACATGCAGAGGAGAGCTTGAGCATGTGTCTGAATGCAAACAAATATGAAATAATACCAATAATACCAAACTCTGTATTGTTTACTGGATCTCTGCATGCGTGTGAGAAAAAGGAGACTTGGGCAGAGAGCCAGCAACCAGTTGAATGATCGGCATCTCCCTGTGTCTGTCATCCCTTGCTTGATAATGCAGACTAGGAGCCAATTATTGCTGTTCATGGCAAGGGTGATCTGCACCCTGGGGACAGGAGTGCAGTGCAGGAGGGGCACTGCTTGCTGCAGAGTGTGCTGGCATCAGATCTGTCCTGCCATGGACATCAGCGCCAACAGCGCAGCTTCAGAGATTTGTTAAGGGTGTTGCTACTGCCACTTTACCACTATTCTCTGCTCCATTTTCTCTTTATTTATGCTTTATTAATGGAGCACATGAAAATAATGCAGCACAATTATGCAGGAACTGAGCTACTTCTAGAAAGAAGTTTAAAATATACCTTTTCTGTATTGAAATTTCTTTGTTGGTGATGTTCCTACCTGACAGGTGAGGTTCACAGAACAGGACCAGGAATTTGGATTCTTTTCTTATAAAGACATGTAACATATCCAAACCCATTTCAATTCCTATATTCACAGTCCAGTCTAAAATCTACATAATATTTATGATAATTATTACAAAAATAATACTGGCAATGCCTGAAAGAGACTCTACTAAAGAAAGAAAATTGTTCAACTATTAACTCTGGGGTTTTGCTTTTGTGACATACATATACATACATACATACATACATATATCTATCTATCTATATCTATCTATCTATATCTATCTATCTATCTATCTATCTATCTATCTATCTATCTATCTATCTAATCTCCAGTAACTAAATGTGCTTTTTTGAAAAATTTCTATGCTGCATTAAATATAGTTAAATATTGTGTAGAGGAAGGGCACTTACTAACTACTATTTGGCGTTACTCCACACCAGTCTATAGTCCCACTCTGACACTGTCTGCTATTTATTCCCAGCTAAAGGGCAAGTGTCTAACCAGATCTAATGTGTCAGCCAGCCAAAAGTCAAGATGTATGTTCCATATGTCCCCAGAGATAATTCCAAGTAGGAATTAATCTTCCCAAAGGGATGAGAAATAAAAGAAAATGGAAGAGAAGAGCAACATCCTGACATAGTAAGTGAGAGCTTTGCAAGAAAACCAACCCCTCTTTATATTAACCTCACTCTTCCATTAGCCTAGATGTATTTGTGTGCTTGGGGCTGTGCAAGAGGGGATGAACTGCTTATAGAGGAATGAAGACATCTGAACACAGAAAGATGACATCAGGTGCCACTGGCAGTTCAAGGCATTGCTACCCCCATACTTCAATTACAGCAATTTTTAAAAGAATTTTCCTTCCTAAACCACAACTATTTGAGTTGAAATCAGATGCCAATAAGGACTTCCAGATCATCAGTCACTGAAAATTTAAAAAAAAAAAAAAAAAGAAAAATGAAAGAAAAATACTTGCTGATTCTCTATTTAAACTATTTATAATCCACGTCACCTGTGAAATGGGGATTGAAGTGCCACACTGCTCAAGTGCCAACAAGCTGAAAAACACTTTGCAAGTGCAGTATTGCCAGCTTCTCTGAACATAGCCCCAGTAGTATCAATTTGTCTCCTGGTGATCTAGGAGGAACAAACCCAGAGACATTTCCACATGGCAGAGAGTCCTCCATCCCTCCTGCTGTTGACTGGATGCAGCAGGCTGAGCTGTGCATCCAAGGGCAGAGTACCTGGCCTGGGCCTTCCTCTGGAGCTCTTATAGGCTCTGGGGTTCACATGCTTGGTGCTCGTTCTGCTCTTACACAGATGCTTGGCCATCTGCACCTTTCCCTGGTGAGGGAAGGCACTGGGACAAATTCATGTGAGAGGGGGCTTCAAAAAGGCTCTACAGTAAAATACCTCATCTCATGATGCACCTAAAAGGGTTTTGTACAGGATCAAAGAAAAGGAGGTTATTTCTTACCTGCACTAGCAGAGTTTAACCTTGTGCCAGCTACTAATGTTTAGTGGCTGCTTCTATGTGAGGAAATTCAGGGTGACATCCACAACACTGGCTCCAGGAAAATTAGTGACTATATGAAGCTGAGATTGGTCTTCCCCAACCCCACTGCTCCCAAAACCATCAGGTCCATCTAGTCTGATGTCAGCACAGACTGTGGTGCTTCCCCACCACTGCAGGGGACGCAGTTGATGCTGGGCAAGTTACGATGCTGGGCTGGAGCAGAAAATAATGCATACCCAATGACTGCTGTTGGCATTTTGTGTTGATCTCATAGTTCACATTGGGTTGCTAATAGTTCATGTGGATTGCTAATATGCTCTTGTTAACAGGTTGCATTTTGAAGAGAGTGTTTTGGCTCAGGAGAGCACAGGCAGGAGGCTGTGTGGGACTAACCCTTGTGTGCTGCCTCTGCTGCCAGGCTCTGCCAGCTCCCTCTGTGGAAAGGATGCACAGCCACACTGCCCAGAGGTGGATCGTTGCCCTCCTTACGCACATAAATGGGTTTATTTTTAATAATTGCCAAATCTGCATGATCATCTCTGTAAGGTTGTCTTGTTTAACCCACTGTCTTTAAAAAATATATTCTCCTCCAATACCATCTGATGAAAAGAACTTGAAAGCACAATGGAGAAGAGGCCTTTTGGAACATGGAGCTGTTATGCACAGCCTTTCATGGTGGGAGTGTGAACCATTTTCTTCCAGTGCCCTGCCAAGGTGGCTTATTAACCATTTACAGTCTGTGGCAGGAGGTGAGGTCAGGCTGGGGTGCATTTTGGATTGTGTTTCCTACCAGGGCTGGAAGCTTCAGTGACAATTTCTTCAAGAGCAGTCAGAACTAACATGTTAAACCTGGGACATGGTGCTGGTTCTGGTGCTGGGGCCAGTAGGGAAAATGCACAGAGCACTCGTGGCTGCTGATCCAGAAGGCACTTGGGTGGGAGGCTTCCATCTACTGGTTAAATGCCTCTAAGTTGTTATTTCAGTTTTCACTTGACATGCAAGTTCAGTCTAATTAAAGCAGCAGAAATGAGATCTGTGTGTTCTGAAATATACATTTTGACTCTGCTTTTCTCTCCCTGTCCCCAATGGTTTCCTCACTGAGATGTTATAGAGAAAGTCATCTGTCCTGACCATATTCAGCTGAAATTGTCAGGGAAATTTGGCAAGTAAATGCAATTACTTATGTAGACATTTGTTCAGGAGACTGGAATTAGCACACTTGCTCTAAAAACCTCAATCAGAGGTGAAAATTCTTCAGGGGGAGAGGACTAAAATGGCCAGCAAAAGCCAAGGTGTGTGTGAGAGGGCACAGAACAATCATTTCATTTGGAGCAACTGCCCTGAGTTGAAGTTTGTGGTTCACATGAATAAATTATGCTCATAGCTTATTTCGTGGGTGGGCCTTCACACAGGGTAAATGCAAGAGGAACAAGTGCCCCCTGGCACTTGTCTCTGAACTTATCTCTGGGGATCACACATGTGGGGAAAAATACCCAACTCAACCTAAATGTTGATTAAAGACTGATTTAATAAACATTTAAGGACATTCTTTAAACATGATTTGAATAAAACAAACATTCTTAAATAGAAAATAAATGAGAAGGCCTACAGCAATTTCATTCTAGTACCTGAAGAGAAAGATGGAGAGGGACTCCTTACCAGAGCATGTGGTGACAGGAAAAGGGGGATGACTTCAGACTGAAAGCGGGCAGGTTTAAAACAGGCATTAGGGAAAAAAATCTTTACTGTGGCAGTGGTGAAGCACCGGACCAGGCAGGCTATTCTGTGATGCTATTCTAGATTCTATAGTTATAATCCATGTTACAGAGGATGGATCTAAGACTACAGCACTGGAAACAGGGGCGTGCACAAGCGCCACCAGCCCCTACACGTTACAATTTATAAGAATCCTTTTTTGTTGTCCAAAAGAAAACTAAACTTTTGTTTGGTTGCAAGGTGCATGTATAAAAGATAGATACAACATAACTATGTATCTACCTTATAAATGAGGTAAAAAGTTACCATTTTAAACTATACGTAAACACTTTTATTTTCTTTTCTCTTCTGTCTCAGAGAATAAAAAGATGTAGGTTTTTAAAAATTCTGTCTAGTTTTATGTGACTGGAATGATTAGAGCTTCTTGCAAACTGAAAGCAGATTATGACAATACTTTATTCTCAGCTACAGGAAATCCAACATTTTCATTAGTATTTTGCATTGTGTGATTATAAAGGAAAGCAAATTCTATTTTTTCTATACTTGAAATAAAGGGTTATTGCAGTGGCATCTGCCAAGCAGAGAGCTCATATAAATAATAGAACAAACATCCATTGTCTCTCTACTGACACAGTGCCAACAACTAGGTCCCTGTTTTCCACCTTTTTCAGACTTTGGGAGAAGACTCTGTTCTTGTTTTAGGTTCTGCAATCTGTACTTTATTATTTAGTGAAACATCGATTGGATGAACTTTAGATTTTTAATGCATTGAGTATTTATAGCTATTTGAAATCTATATTTAACCCTAAGCTAACGAATATATTACATTTTTTTGGTATAAAAAATACTGCTTTTCCTCAATTTTGCTTATGTAATCTTTTAAAGCCTATATTCAATTAAGATATTATTCAATCACCTAAATTATCCTTCAAGAACAACAAAACCTTTGTCGTTTATGGAATGAAATGAAATGTTGCAGTTACTGCAGATTTTAAAATGCTTGAAATCTTGAAATGAACACAGAGGTGTTAAGAGGACTGGCAGTATGCTTCTACAATGACCCTTTTCTTAATAAAATGTACTAATTACGTTTGGCGGTGCTGATCAACTGGGTGGAGTTCAGCAGAGGCCACAAAGATGGTCTGGGCTGGAGCACATACTGTGTAAGGAGAGACTGAACAAGCAGGATTCATTCAGCCTGCAGAAGAGATGATTTAGGGGGGACATGACAGCAGCCACCAAAGGAACTTGTGCAGTTCCTCTACATCATGGCTGTATTTTAAAACCAGACTGGATTAAAGTCCTGAGCAACCTGGTCTGGCCCTCCTTTGAGCAGGACTTTGAACTAAAGACCTCCTGAGATCCCTTTCAGTCTGCATTTAAATGCAGAACCATCATTCTAAGGTTTTGTATATCTGGTAAAAGCAAAGAAATGAAAGCAAGGTTTGCATCTAATCAGATTAATCATCACTTGAGAACTGATTTTCACAGAACAAAAGAATTAACCAGTTCATTATGCTTAACACTTTGCATAAATGTCTGCGATATTGATTCTCCCTAATCATCAATTTATGGCTGGGAATCTCAGAGTATCCAACCAGAAGTGCCAAAGGTTTTACATGATCACAGAAAACCAAGAGTTTAAAGGTAGTTGATGCTCTGGGGTTTTCTGATGTGATACACTTTTAAATGAAAACTCATAATAAATAACATACTCAGCTAACACAGTGAAAACTTAAAAACATTTAAAATTGAAAAGAAAAATCTGAAACAGCATATGAGATGCTGGGATGAAAACAACATTAGTTTTGAAAGATCCTAAATAATGGGAAAAAGGATGATTTTAATGCCACCTTTTCAGTTCACTGCTCTCATGCCATCTGTATTCACTATCCATTTCCTAGTTAAGATTTCCCCAGTCTACTCTATCATGATTTAGCTGCCCACTGCTCCTAAAGGACATTGCCAATAGCTGTGGATGTGCTGGACCACATAAAAATCTGGAACCTTACCCCCTATATTTGCTTTACAGCCCCCCCACAAAGAAATCTTCAATAGCCAAATTAACTTCCTTTTTTAAAAAGACTAATTCCAGCATTAATTACAGATATGCAACTTGTGCATCCACAATGTGCAAGCCAGCTTGCCAGGGAAGGATAAATCCTGTCTCTTTAGTCTAATGCTAGAAAATAATACATCAAAAATCAGAATTTCCACAGACTGCAGCCCACAGCATATGGGGCCAGTTTCCCTTCCTAAAGTTTCACCATTCTCTGAAATATTACATTCCTTGTCTAATGTTTCTTTGCACTCTTCTCACCAACCTAAATGTTTTCAGAGGACTGAAAAACAAATGAAACACAGTAATCTTTCACAGACTGATCAAAACCAAACTAAGAGAGAACCCGATACAGTTGTTAGTGAAGAATTGCTATTCTTACTGTGAATATGGGGAACCTCTGGGAAAAAAAAATGCATGGTCACTAATCATACAAAGGACAGTTATTTCTCCTGCACAGTTTTTAATTTTCATCCAGATTTATGAGTTGGAAGAAAGTATATATCCCTGAAGACCATACTAGCTTACAAATAGAAATAGGCAGGTGAAATATTGCCTTAGGAGAGTAATTAATACCATCAGCCACTAAAAAAAATGAAAAATCTGAGAAGAATCACAGAACTCCAGACAAAAGAAGCAGGTGGAATGGCATCATGTACACAGCATAAACTGGAGAGATGGTGGTGTGGAGCACTGGCAGGAGCTGGTTGTACTAGAGAAGGGTAGGAGGTTATTTGGGGACCTTAGAGGTATTGAAGGCAAGATTGAGGTGTAATGTGAGGGTACTGTGCTACTATTGGGGTTTACTGTCCAAAGATGTAGGAAACTTGGGTTCATGGATCCTGCTGCTCACAGTACAGTTTGGCCTTTCTTCAACATGGACGTTTTTCAGAGACGCCCATTACAGGGCTGTTTTAGGGTTGGGATTAAGAGACATGGATGCCTAAATCACGTCCAGCCTTTCCCAACTCAACCAGAGAGATGAAATTTAAAGAGAAAAATCTGTTCTCTGTGTTCTTCCACAGCAAGTCCTGTCTTCCAGCCCTGCTTTCCAAACCAGCAACTTTGAGAAGCTCTTAGGGCTGAGCAAAGCCCCTGAGCTCCCCTTGCAGGGTGCTGGCAATGGCTCACGGTGCTGACTTCCAGCTGTGCTGGGGGTGGGAGCTCTGTGAGCCACAGCTGGGGTCAGGACCCACCCTCTGCCCCTGCTACCAGCTCCAGAATGGTTGAATTCAGCTGCTTCTGAGTTATGGGCAGTTTTTCCTTCCTCCATCCAGAAAACCATGGCCTGCCCAGAGACTCACTGCCGCACCCCAAAGAGGATCATAAGAAAATCCAGTCTGGAAAGGACCTTGGGAGGTCCCCAGACCAACCTGCTGCTCAAAGCAGGGTCAACTACACCAATAAAACACAACCAGCTCTGCTATACCTTCTACCACATTGCTTAACAGCACATCAAGGCTCACAATTCTGGTATTTGTGAATGCTTTTGCATAATAAACTAATAATAGGATTATCCAAAATTACATTAAACGAAATCTAAACTTCATCTTGAACTGGTCAGTCACTTGACACAGGCATAAATACGCTGAATTTACAACTCATTTGGACAGCAGCCTCCCATATAATATACTGTTCCACCAATAATGAGTTTGAATCCGTGTTTCTCACTAGGAAACAATCCATGATTTGTCTTACTCAGAAACAAATTACCTTCTAAGCTACATTGCTATAATATCTCCTTTTGATACGGTGTGGATAATAATTCTTTAAAGCCATTATTAAAAAAGACATCGAAGTCTAAAACCTTTCTCTTCGAGTAAAGTAATAATGGAGAGATTTATGACCCTAGCCTCAAAAGAAACCAGAGTAACAGAGAATCTAAGCAACAATGTAAGTACTTCCAGGATAGATGGTTGCTCTTGCTTTTTTATTACTGACTAATTTTTCCTGAGCGCAGATTTGTTTTCAGAAGTCTCTGGCAGAATGAGCACAACACTAGAATGAATCTTTGTAGGAAAATTTCCTGTCGATGCTCTGAGATTCTTTAGCACCAACACTGGATTCCCTATGTCCCTGATGAACAAAAAAATGGTCATACTGGGTGAAATGCAACCAGACTTCAACTCTTCATTTATTTGCTAATGACACTTTCCTATCAAAATTAATATATTGGGAATTCAGTTCAGTAAAGTTGCCAGAAAGGTGAACTTTTCAAATACACACAAATGATTATTGCTTTTTTACATGAAATATTGCTTGGGAGCTCAAATTCCCCTGTCTGGAATCCCAAATTCCAAGTACTACAGATGAAGGCATTCATCGGAGACTTGCACATCTGCTGCTGTACACAACAGAGTGGTGCTAGAAATTAGAGAAATTCATCTGTAATTTGTGTAGCTAAGAAGTTTATGGTTGATTAATAAAACATCAAACTCAAGCTAACACTTAAGGATAAAAGAGGATCTCTTCTCATAACTGGTATTCTAATGGGGTTTTCAGAGTGATACAGTTTTTAAGATTTTGTGAAAATACTGCATCAAGTAAACAAAAACAAAAAATGTGAGTTTGTTCTTGCAAATCTCTCCTCTTTAACTGAGGAACTTTGGGTAGTAGGTTCAATGTTGCATTTAGTCCAGTTCCCTCTACCCTTATGGAAGGGACACTCCCCATGAGCTGCCTGAGATAAATTCACAAGTGTCAGAGTAAATTGAACAGGTTTTCTAAAACTTTGGTTTTCAGAGCACACTCTTTGTCAAAAATATCCAATGTATTGGGTCCAGACAGAGTCCCCTGGAATGGGAAGCAGTGATATCCCATATGTGACATAAATCTTCCCAGAGCAATCAAAGTAAAACTGACCAGACTAAGGAAGGATTCGTAACAGGTACTAGATTTCATGAGAAGTTACATAAAGGTACTACAAGTGTAATTAGCAATTTTCCATTTTGGATGATCATCAGGCATCTGTTGATCTCTGGAAAAGAAAATCTCATGTCTGCACAGAGAATGGCTGAAATCTTGAAAAACTACAATGGAAAAACAATATAACATAAGCTAGAAGGTACCTTGTTGCTATGAATGGGATGGATGTGGCAGTGAGTCAAAAGAATTTCAGCAAGACCCATCAGAGGGATGGAACAAATAGCAGTAAACTGTTAGCTGGTAAAGGTGTGTGGATGACAGAGATACAGTTATAAATTTAGAAGAAAATAAGACATATCCGAGAACAGCATCTCAAACAATGCTGCAAAAATAGCAGCACTAACTGTGCTGCACCACTTGTTTGGCACAGGGTAAGAAAACAGGCAGACTTCATCCACTGGCAAAGATAACTCTATGTTATTCCTGTACAAAGACTGTTAAAAACAGTATATTGCAAACAACAAATAAAATGTTTTGAAATACAGCAGGTGATGTGTGGCTTTTAGCTTCCAGGTGCATCCATACCTGAGGATCCCTCAGTCAAACAGCTCACAGTAAGTTTGGATTCCTTGCATGATATTGCTACCCTTTTTAATTTTTTTTTTTAATTTTTAATTTTATTGACCCGAGGCCAGTCCCTTGCATTTAAAATAAAGACTTGGGGTTATGTATTAGTAATACTCAGTGGAGACATGTTAACATGTACCTTTTAGCTCAAGAATTTCAAATGGTCTATTTATTTCTATCTCTCAACATGCATTCCACTTGACCATTGTTCCGGCTGTATTATTGACTTCATAATTCCTAAACAAAGAGGTACAGAAAACATTATAAATATTTTATATACTTTAAGTAAACCAGAACATGAGTCTTTTCTGAGTTTCCATTCACAAATCTTTTGACCTGTGCTTACCACAAGAATTTACATGTTGTCTTGCTGCAGAGAAATACCTGCCTTTTTTGCAGCTGTCCAGTAGTGTTGTGGAAAATTGGTCTTCAATACTTCTCATGCTGGTACTTGGTCTTTTGAGAGGTTTACAATAGGAACACAGTAAAGAACTTTGACCTGTTCGTTTTAGGAAGCAAGAATGAAACTTCTTTTTTTTCCCCCAGGCTATTTCATATGCTTTTTTATGCACAACAAAATACATTAAATTTCAGAAAATCTTTTCAAATTCTAAGAATTGTCCTGTTGAATGGGATTTTAAATGAACCACACCTACATTTCTTAATAGTCTCACTACACATGGTTTGCAAAAACATTTATACCAATTAACACTTCTGAAATTTGTATCAAAATAAATGAGAAAATGCCATTTCAATTTTTGGGAAAATACTTTAAATAGATCCTGTTTAGAGCCTTGCATTCCTGAACTCAGGAATCCCTGTCTGCATTCCTGGTATCAGGTATGCTGAATGATGCTGCTTCATGGCTTCATGACAGGGATGGGTTTATATGATACTGGTTTAACTTAGTGCATTTTCCTGTGCCCCTCCATGCAGCAGGGGTGTGTACACAGTCACTCCACACCTGAAGTAAGGAGAAGTGATTTCTAAGCCACAGAAAGCTCATCACTTGCAGCCACACTGGTACCATCTTTCTCTTGGTCTCCCAACGCTGTCCCCTCCTGGCTGAAGAGGACTTTGATAAAACACATGCTCAGCTGGAGCTTCTTGCCAAGCCTGAACTCCCTCAAATTCTTCTCATTTCTATATAATAATCCTTCTCAGTATGGTCCTCTATATTCAGACATCCAAGATAATATTATTAAAGACAGCTAAGTTGTTGTCAGCTTTCATTGGAATGGACCTAAAAGTTCAGAAATAATTAATGCAGGGAGAAAGAGGGATGGGCAAGCAGAATTTTCACTCCACAAATACATCCTATGCTACATTAAATTGAATTTCCTTGCATGTTTTGTCTTCCTGTTTTTAACTGACATGGGCACTTTTAAAGCTAGTGACAGAAAATTTTAATATCAGTGACTGGAAACTGGACAGTTGCCCAGGGAATGGGTCTGTACTGTATCACCAGCAGTTACTCCTTTTAGAACAGCCCCCTCCTAACCAAAGGACACACAACATAATGAAGAAAAATTACCCCAGTCACTGTTATTTCAGAAGTACTAGTAAATGAAATGAGCTTGCAGTTAATTCTTGCACCATTAACCTCTGATCCTAAACGAGCTCTGTGGTCTTGAGCACATTAATGACATGAAGTAGGTATGTGACAGTTCTGTGCTGAGCACCCTTTTGCCCAGCCTAAGGATGCCATAAAAAACAAGATATCCATTTTCTTCACAAAACTGAGCAGAAGGTGTTCCAAACTACTCTGCTGCAGTTTGGGCATGGCTGCCAGCAGAGATGGGAGAGGTGCCCCATGTGCTGGAGGGAAGATCTGGAAATCTCTGGGCCACAACTTCCTGAGACCAAAGGATCCCTCAGAGCCCACTGAGGGCTTCCCAAAACTCACCTTAACATCACCCAGCACAAAAATGCGAGGGAAGGCTGCTCGATGTAAGGTGGCAGGATGAAGCAGTTTTGGAAGATTTGGGTAAAACACTAATGAGAATTTCTAATTTTCTCATGTAGATGCCTTTTGTTATAGAACAATTCAAATCTGAATTTTGTATACAAACCAAGTAGAATTATCCATTGCAAGTGTCCTATTCCAACTTATTTTTAAGTTACCAATCTCTTTCAGCTTTGTGTAAGAACTTCATCATATATTTCAATTGATTTTTTTTCTCTTGTTCTAACAAATGCTAGAAAATATTAATGAAAAGGCACACAGGATATGGCATGAAAGCTGGGACAAAAGGCCCTGAAGTCTAATTTCTCTCTTCATCTCCAGAGATATGTTGTTTTACTGTTCTTTGTTTCCACTGAGAACAAATGTTTAAAATACTGAACAAAAAGAATTCCTTCATTTTCACAAAACATTTTTCTAGTTTTGATTTGTGTGTAAACATTAGTATTCTCCCATGAATGTAATTCCTTCCAGCCATTTAAAATACGTGATGACTATTTTGTTAACTCCAAGAAGTGTCAAAGAGAACATGTTCCACTTCTTGCAGAAAGTGATGAGAAAACTTCTAGCAAATGACAGCCCTAGTCCCTGCACAATTAACACTTCCAGCAAACTGCATCCTAGGCACAGAGGTTTAAATCTTCTTGCTTCAAAATTGCCATTATATATGAATGATACTGTCAAGAGTTCATATGCACTTGGAGTAATAGTGAGGTGAAAGTGCATTTTCAAGTCAGTGCCAATCCTAAATTTAGACTTTATAAGAATAATTTTTTTACAAAAGCCAAAGGGAAAAGAAATACTTACATAAAATTTATAAAAAAATTAACTGATACTAGTTAAATAGTCTGACAGGTTTTGCACTGCTCTGGATTTTAATGTACTAGTTCAGGAGAAATTTAAATAGTTAAGAAAAGAAAGACTAAAATAAAAGTTTACTTATATTTCTGCTTAGGAGTAAAAAACAACAGAAATACTACAAAATATTGTATTTTTAAAGTGTAATTTATATAGTAAACAATTGTATTTATTGCAGAGAATAGGCAAGACTTGTCTTTGAATTTATAGATTCCCTTAAGAATAGTTTTAAGTATATTCATGTAAATATATTCCTTTTTGGCTTGTGGTAAAAATAATGATAGCATTTGCACCCAAATATATAAAACCAGAAATGTTATTCACTTGACAAACTGCACTGTATTGCTATCTATTATTCTCGCAGAGAACATAAGGGCATATAGAGAGGGTCTGAAATGCAATCAGAAGAGGTATTGTAAAGCATATTTTTGACACCATCTAGCCCAGCCTACACTTAAATGAGAGATTGGAGCCTCTTATGAATTAAACATAATTCTTGATTTATGTTCTGTTACCCTTGTATCAAAACCCATAGTTCCAGAGCAATGTCACTGTGAATTCATTTAATGATATTGATGATACACCTAATGCAGAGAATACAAAGTAACAAGCAGTGCCGAGTATGGCTTTATAAATCACTCCTACAGAGCATTAGGCAATAAATAACAAGCCATTAATCCACTCTAAATTATGCTAAAACATGAAAACTACTTGTGCAGCAAATTATAAATACCTGCCATTTCTAGTAAAAATGTGAAACTTCTGAGCAAGAAAGTTTATCAAATCACGGCATACATATCAGGCTTCAAATTAAATGGGTTTAAAATAGACCTCTTTTCTTCAAAACAAGACGCAGATTGCAAAGACAATGTAGCAGTTAAGTCACCCTCAAGGCAGCCCCAGAACCCAATGTCTCAAACTCCTTCCAGCACCTGCAGTTCATCTGTGTGATTCTCAGGCTCCTGACTGCACAGGTAACTCTCCCAACAAATCCGAGCGTTGCTGCAGCTCTTCAGGTAAATATGAAGCCCCAGGTCCTGAGAGTTCTTGCACTGAGTTATCAGTATCACATGGGAAACTCTCATGTCCTGTGTGTACACCAATACTCACACTACCCACACAACACTATCCTGTGTGTGGGACTTAAAACAGCATAACCTGGTCTAACTGAGATTAGGAAATGTTTTCCTTCAGAAAAACAAAATTGGAGGGCAGTGAATAATTAATTCACACATCATCTGATGCTGAAGGTTGTTAAGAGTTGTTATGGTTGAAAGTGTCAGAGAAACCAGATGATTTATTGCTTATGGTCTACTTTGTATTATTTGAGGACATTATATTTCAAGTGTTGGCTTTTATGCAATTATTTAGCACAAACTGAGTGTCTTTTTGTCTGTGTCTAAGAAATGGTAAAGCAACCTCCAATTATACTTACTGATTAATAGTTTTTGAATCCTTTAGAGACCCAGATTCATAGGGTCTACAGCTCATGAGGTAAAAACTGTAGATTTGGACTATGACCCTTTTGTCATGAGCAATGTTATGAATGTAACAGCCATAAAGAAGTAGTTTGATTCCCTGGGAATCATCTCTCTCCCTCCTTGTTGGATCTGCTAAGGGCTACAAGGGACATGATGAGAGAAAAGTAATTGTGCTAAAAAGAGTAAGACTGTAAACCTAAGAAATCTGGTTAGTGGACCATACACTGACCATGCTGACTGAAGCCCAAATCTTTCAGGATACTTAGCCTGGCTAGTCAAAAAGCAGGGAAAAAAGCAGCCTGACAATTTGTATGCTACTGAATTTAGGGTGCTGTTTTATTCCTCCATTAATCTATTAACAAAAAGGGCAAATTCTCCTATTAAAAATGAGAGTGAGAAAGCTGAAGACTGAGGCTGAGTGCAGGAGATTGACACCGTCCCCATTTCATATAAATGAAGATAAAAACCTTTTGATAATCACTTTTTACCTTAGTTACCCAATAAAGCTTAAGTAAAAGAAATAAAATTGCTTGAATTATTACGACAATGTCAAGCCTTGGTTTGAGCTTCCCCAAACTGTTTCGGCTCCTCTATCTCTGCTCCTTTCCCCAGTAAACTGTAATCTCCAGTACTGAGTCACCTCCTCACCTGACATTTTGATAGTGGAAATTTGAGGATTGCCACAGGCACAGACATGCCACTAAAACGAAACAAAACAGCTCTGGATGAATAACAAAGTTGTCTCTCAAGGTTTTTTACTTTTCCCAGTTTTCTGTAGGCAAGGTGCTGACTTTCTGCATGAAGTCTTCCAGGCCTGGCTTAACCTGCACCCCTAGGAGCTTTGCTGTCTCATCAAAACCTCGCCACTCTTTTCTATTTCCCAGACTGTATTTTTGTATCCCCACCCATTTCTGTATTTCCCAAAATAATCTTAACAGTATGCCAATGAGAAACACAAACAGTTCTTTCTAACTATCTCATCTGGAATTATATCTCCCATTTTAACTTTTCCTTTGAAAAGAAACCACTTAGCCTAACATTGTTTTAATGACATTTTTAGAATAAAAATGTAATTATACTCTGCATATATGAACCTCAATGCTAAAATTTAGCTTCATCTATCCATAACTGTGCATCAGTTGCTGGGAGACCAAAGATTATGCTACTCACTGTCTTTCTCTTGCTTTGTATTTCAACAGCCTCCAACATCTCTTTGCATACTAACAGCTGCATAGTACTTTTGCTCTTTAATTTGTTTCAGTGATTGTGTGAGCAGATTGAGGTCAGTATAATGCCCTCAAAATTCCTAGTGGCAAACCACTTCTGTTATGGACATTAAATCTGAGATGCCTACAGCCCAGACTTTTCTGCATAAAAATATACTCAGCCTGAGTCAGCTTTGGCCCAGGTTATTCTTTTTAAAAAAATAATGTTCCAAAGAAAGACATCAGCAGAAACTTGCATATTGCAAATGTTAGACACAGGCAAAGCATCAGGATACCAGTCTGTAGAGACCAAGCTCAACTGTAAAATTCACCAAAATAAAGTTCTAAAGTATAAATACAGACTTTCTATATGGACAATGACAGCCCAAGCCATTGCTGGTAATAACTAGTAATAACTAGTAATAACTAGTAATAACTAGTAATAACTAGTAATAACAGCAATGACTCTGGAGCTGAAGACAGCTATTCTTAATTTGATATTATTTTGCTAGAATTGCTGCTGATTTAACTTTGCCTGGGCAGACTCCCTGAATCCATAACTCCACATCCATGTAGTAGGCAGTCAGCTTTTGGGGGTGCATTGTCTGGGTGTGCTGCCCAGCCTGGGCTGGAAGTGCTCTGGTCTTTGGCAAGTGCTCACTGACAGTGAATCTGCAGGAATGCAGAGACATGAAAGGTATTATTACATTGCTATTTGTTATGCTAATTTTGTTAAGGGCCTGTCAGAATTTCATTATAAACCATATTTTCAAGGAGCTCATAAATCAACCATGAAATGTATTCTGTGCTCACACTTTCAAAGACTGAATAAGACCCAATGACTTGATTTTGCCAATTTAATAAAAAAAGAGAGAGAGAGAGAAAGGAAGAGGGTTTATTAAAATTCTATTTATTAATTTTTTAAACATAACTTGAAAATTTAAAGATACTATTAAAGCACTGCTGAACAGAGCACTACAAAGCTTCCAGCACTTGCAAACACTGAGCTGCGCTTACCCAATAATTTTGTTACTGTCTGAAAATCTAATTAAACTCATGAAAACTTAATAAACATGGTTAATATCCCTGTTTTGGCTGAGGTTTGTATCTCTCCTTTTCTCTTTGTCACTGGTTGTTCAGTGGTCCTGAGCCTTCCAGGTTCACACAAAAAGCTCCACACAGCTGAGAGCACCAAGGTGTGCTACAGCCTTTGGAGACCCAGGGCACGCAGAGCTCCAGGATGGGCTCTCAGGTCAGAGGGACCAGTAGCAGCTCTGGCATTCCCCGGTAGTTCCAGCTGGGAATTCACATTCCAAGTCACGTGCTGCAACAGAAAATCCCTGCTGCCAAAAGTGAGACAAAAACCTCGCCTTGAAATGCAGGTTGACTACCTGTGAGATAGATTGTCATCAAGAGCAGTGAGTTGCTGATGCAAATTAATTACCTTTACCCAATTAAACTACAGCAACTAAACTGCCTCTACTGACCACTGTTATAGCCATCCAGTAGTCATCTATATCACACTGCATGGCATCAGTCAGCCTCAGAATTACTTGCTTATGATTTTTTTAATTGATTTTTTATTCCTTCTCCTAGTCTACAGGGCTTGTAGCCAAAAGCATTTCAGAGCTCTGAACATAGTTACAACCAGCAAGCCTAGCTACTAGTTAGATGCCTGGTGGGTTACAAATCAACAACAGAAATATCCTTACAAATACAAGTAAACATTCCTGACATATCCTAAACACTAGCAAGAGTAAGATCTATTTTATTTTTATTTCATTCAGCAAACATATACTAAAAACTGCAAATAGTCCTCCTGTGAGATGCTTTGTTTTTGTATCACAGCAAAGCATTAAAAGATCAATCCTTAAAAGCTTAACAACAAAAAAGGCCAAGTGCAATCTACATACACTGAAACTAATTACTTTTATGACAATCTACTTATCCACCACATAAGTCTGGCAACCTAATACATGAATTCCCAGAGTCTTAGTGTCTACAGGTTGTGCCATATGGCAGTGCAAAGTTAGATTTAGATGTGATTTCAGTATCACAATGGTTGTGTCTTTCAAGACACAAACAATTGTACTAGTACATGAGGATTTAAATAATTTTTAGAAATTTAACATTAAATATCTTGCGCTTTTCTGAAGTGACTCATGTTGACCACAGTGCTCTGCCAGAATTATGAAATTTTTCACTGTTGATGGGTATGTTGCTGCCACAGGAGAGCTAAGAATGAACCTTATAAGAAGGAGAAAACATTTGACATGGATGATCTGTGCAATATTGGAGAGGGGTTGAAAAACCAAAACAAAACAAAAAGATGAACTGTTATGTTAGAGAAAATGCTGAACAAGGAGAAATATTTGTGAGACCACATTTCATATTGCCTAATTAAAGACACTGAAATCCTTGCAGAGGCTAGATGAAATGTGATGCATCCTTGATGTACTTCAGAACAAAGACAGTGTCATCATGGATTCCAGATCTGCTTGCTCTCCCCCCATGAGAAGTAAAGCTGACATTCCTCATCCATCAGCATAGACAATGGCTCACAGTAATAAACAAGTGGTTTCCAGTCAAGGGACAACTCATGTGGCTTTGAAAGAGAGAGGAAGATTGGAACACCATGTCTTCCCCTTCCCAGGCAATCCAAGATGCAGATCTCTTCTGGTGGAAGAGTCAGGAGCTGCCACAGTGCAGTTTTTGCCTCCAGTCCAGATGGGCAGAGACCTCCCAGCAGTTACAGTCACAGCCAGGTCAAGCAGGAGAGGAATGTGAGCTACAGACTTCAGCTGACAATGCAAGGAGCAACTCAGACAGAGAGTTGTCTTTTCCAACCCTTTACTTGCCTGACTCTGGGACTCTTGATGTTGAGAACAATCAGGAAAAAAAAAATCTGTAAGAAGTTAAAAGCTCCACAAAATAGGAAACCCAGTTCTCAAAGCCACTGGAAGACACACTATTCTTAAGAAATGACATTTCGTCATGTTAAGTAACAGCAGACCTCCAGCCTTTTGGAACATTTTTTGAAACAAAAAAGACAATAATTTGCACATAAATAATTAGAATGATGACCTAATTGCCCATACTATTTAAAGCACAAAATTCTGGCTAAGAACACTGGTGACTCACAAAACAGTGCCAGCTCCAAGAGCAAAGGAACAGCAGCTCCAAAGCTGGACACTTCACCCGAAGGAAAGGTCAGCTCTCCCTGGCAAGCAGGAAAATATCCGAACAGATTTCATGGCTTCTGGCAAGGTAAAGTGTCACAGCAGAAATGTTTGCCCTTGCAGAAATCACAGTTGAAATTCTGCGTGACTTTCAGCATGATTCAAGTGCCGCAGGGGGATCAGGTGGTATGTAGGGCACACGGGCCTGGGAGAGCAGCCAAGGAAGCCCAGCTCTGGATGCACATGGGTGCCTCTCTGGAAGTTTCCCAGGCATAGGGATTCAGGCACATGTGTTTTTCACAGCTGATGAAAGGAAAGGGTCTCTCCTGAAATCTCAGAGGGGACACCAGTAACTGACCAGCCATGCTCCCATGTGTCCTTGTGTCCTGAATCCAGGACTGAGAAAAGAGGCCTCAGTCACTTCACTAAGCCATACTCATGACCCTTTTCTCAATCTTGTCTGTAATAAGCCAAAAGGCAAAGCATTCAGCCTGGAAACAGCTGATACTGACTCAGTTCCCAACTTGGTACCAAGGCTGGTCCATGGATCTCCCCTCATACAAAAGGGCTTTTCCCATTTACATACAAGTTAAAACCTTCCATTAAACCCTGGCACCATGTAGCTTCTTACAGCCAGAGGAAGGAGTCAGAAAAAAACACCCCCAAACAACAACAATGGAAAGCCTAGAAGATAGAAAAGGGATCTAATATTTAATCCTTAATCCTTCCATGGGCCCAGAGGCCATGTGTCTCTGTCCTACCATGTTGTACACAGCGAAGAGCTGAGCTCCCTCTCTTCCTCACCCAGAATGGCTCCAGGCAAAGCCACCTACAACATTTGGGCTTTCTCCATCACTTTCTAAAGCTTATGTCATGCGACTTCATGAGCATACATACCCACAGCCCAGCCAGAGCTGGTGCCACCACTTCCAAACCCAAATTCAGCCCTGCAGATGCAGGTCAGGTACCCCTGAGCCACCGTCACCAGCACATCCTGCTGTGACTGGGTTTATAAACTTAGCCTATATAGCAGCAAAGAGCAAGTTTGGAGCAAGTATTCCCCAGGCACTGGAAATGGTGTTGGAAAACATGAAGAAGACACCCAAGCAACGACTGCATCCTGGCAAGCTCCTCCTGGGGCAGGATGCTGCAAGAGTAGCTAATTGTTTTCATTTGCTATGCTATGAAATATCTATACTACCTTCCTCCAGACCAGGGAAGTATTGACCATTTAACATTCTTTTCAGACTTGGTTATGCTTCGCTGAAGACATACAGTTACTATAAAATTAGCAAACTGAAAAATCCCTAATGTTAGTTGAAATTATTTATAAAGGATGAGCATTGCCTTCACTCTAATGTTTTATGAGAATAAACCTTGCTAATAATACAAAACCAAAGAGGAAGATAGGGTCCTCTGTTTAAAATATATTTCAAACAGTTTTTGGTATGTTTGATTTGCTGTTGTTTTGTTTTTAAAGTTCAGTATCTTCTAGAGATGTCATTTTCCCTTTTAATTTTGGCAATTTTCCAAATTCTAAGGAAGTTTCCCAGCACTTCACATGCTGTCACAGCATCTTCAAGCCATCTTTACAGCTCTTCCATCATATTTTGTGTAAAGAAAAACTTTCAGCTCATCATTGCAGCAGCTGCTAATGAAGATCTTTAGGCTTCCTTCTAATTGATGAAGAGAGAATGACAAATATTTTAAGTATCCATTAAACTGTGCTAAATCAATGGTGATTTACCCAGAATTTCTATAGGAACATACAGCACATCCACTTTAATATCAAGTGAGTTAATTGTGATCAATGATACTACAGCAGAAGGAAAATGAATTCTTAATGACAAGAAACTTCGCATGCAACAAAAATAGAAGCTAACAAGAAACCTCTTTGCTGCATTTTCCACATTACATCATTAGTAGCTACTGTACTGAAAAAATTAAAAGGAAAATATGCACATTTTAAAGACTTCTATAGATCAATCAATTTTACAAAATGTAATAAGATAAGGAGAAAAAAGATAAGTTTTTCTATCATTCTTTTTTTACATACATATATTTTGGAAATTTATTTTACCAGGTATTAAACAAAAAGTTATCGTAACAGAATTCAGGGTTATTTTTTCAGTCACTGAATACAAGACTGGGGTCTCTATGGGTGTCCTTGTCTCACTTTTACAACCTCTTTTGTTTGACTTGTAGGTTTTAATGTGCATCATAACACCTCTCATCCAGCAGTAAGAAATTCTCTGGGGAACACTTGCAGAAAATAGGACATTGAGTCCATAATTAAAGTAATCTCTTCCCAGGCAGATGCTTCAGTTGGCTCTGTTATCACATATTACAAAAGGCATCTTGAGGCCCATAAAATGTGTGGCAAATGGCTTTGGAGATGAGAAACAGCAATTTTTCATCTAATTTTGATCCATAGACATGTAAGTACTGTATTGCCACTTTTTGGTGCAAAGCCAAATAACTATTGTGGTTGTTGAAATAAGCTTGGCAGTAACCAAAATTAAAGAGTACTCCAGCTTTTATCATCAGTCAGGAAAGCCTTTTTCTAGCCATCTTTGCACTTAGCAAATAAGCATGCCATCTCAAATATGCGAGTTAATGCCTACATCTGGATTTAGAAGAAAGGCTTTATGCAGCTTAGCTCACCATACATATTCTCTCTCTATTTGTGTGTTAAAACCATCGTTCAAATTACGGCCCTGACATCTTCACTGCTTTGCCAAACTGTCTGTGATACTGATTGGGAGTGTTTCCACTGTTTATTTTTTGTATTTTAGGATGTTTAGGACATTGAATGTCTAAGTAGGTTCTGCAAAGTAATTTGTTCCTATCAGTTATAATCCTTTGCACAAACACTAATGGTGATAGGATCTGGCTGAATTTGTGGAGCATGTTTTTAGTTCCTGACTGCAGCAATGTGTTCAATGTGGGCAAAATTTGACTTCAGACTACTGAAGTACGGAAAATAAAGGCAAAGAATTACTTTCTTCCATTATTCATTTTTTCAAAATTGTTATTTTAAACTCTTCCCTATTTGGTTGCAAAATCACAGAGATTGCTGGAGAGCATCTTATTCGTTAGGACTTTAAAAATGCATTTTTCACAGAAAATGGCTCAAGTGAATGTACATTACTACTTGAGCTAAACAGCTTATGTTGATCTAAGAGGGATATTTGGAAGGCTATGATAGAAAATGTATTTGTTACATTTCTAGTAAGAACTAAAAAGATTCAAGCCACTCCAAAACAATAAAGAAAACAACATCATCAACCTTAAAACATAATGCTGCAGTGCCCTTGTACGTGTAAAATATGTAATGAAAACAGCCATTAATCACAAACAAGAGCCACAAAACAGTATGTGAAATATTTCAATAATATGCCTTTAAATAAAAATGTATTATTTGATGTGGTGTAGCATCTTCAACTCTTCTTCTAGGTGATAACTCTGCTGCACAACAGAGTTCATTCTGTCAGATAAATTGAGATCATGGTCATTTTGAATGTTCAAAATCATTTTTTTCCAGCAGGAGGGCAGCAAAAGCTGGTCAAATGTGTTTGTTATCTTCAAGTTCAGGCGTTCTTTCCTTTTTGTTTTTAAAGTTTTGCTAGAACCCACTATGAGAGGACCATTGTTATACAGAAAAAGGGAGAATTTCTTCCTTTCTGAATATTACTGCATGTCTACATATTATTTTGTAGCTCATTCTATTAAAGTTACTCCAAACAAACAAGTGAGACTAGTAAGTTTATTTGTGTAAAATGAGAATATGGTCAGAATATCCTTATATGTCCTTGCCTGTGTACACAAACCAACCAAAATTAAAAAAAATAACGTGAAGGCATGAATTTTTTTAAAAATGAAAATGTTGCTTGCTCCTTTGATGACAGCATGAACCCTGATTGCTCTGCTGGATCAAGGGCAGTGCTCAGCACCCTGCAGGACCAAGTTCTTCCTCAAGTCATTTAGCAGTAGTCCCCTGCAAGAAGTCAAGCACTTCCCAAAAACAAGATGATGCACTTGACTCCAGCTCATTCATGCACTGGACATATTATCTGCTTAAGAGACGGCATTGAGATGATCAGGCTCTATCAGTCCACCAGGAGACTCTGATTCCAGAGTTTCCAGGGGCTTCCATGCAGACATGGTATTTACATGGTATTTACTTGGTTGTACAGGCTCGTCTGCAGTACTGAAATTCATCTTCCTAAAACATCTTTTACATCTGACCTCTGCCTTTGCCTGCACTTGTGTTTTACGCACTGCATGTCTACCTGTAGACAATAGTTCTGTGTATGTTTAGTGCTCACTCTTTATATAGCTAACATTTCCAAAAGGACTCCCCAAAACTGGTTTTGTAGCTATTTCATTCAGCATATTTCTTCTAGGATGTCATTTTGAAAGGTTTGTTATTGATCAATTATTACCAGGCAAAAGACATTTCATTCAGCTGCTTTGATAGGAAAACCTCTTAGTGGAAACAGTGTTGAGAGTGTGTGTAAAATCTGTACTCCAGTCATGTTTTCAAAATTAAGCCAGGAAACAAAGGTTTATGTTAACTAAAATACATTCTGAAAAATCACCCCAAGGTTAAATTTCAGAGATACTTCTACCAAAATTCAAGAGAAAATTTTAAACACAATTACCGATAACTGATTCACAGATTGTGAATTGATGGTCTCGTGCACAAAAATAATGAGAATGTTCTGCAGAAAAAGGAAGAAAGTAAAATCTAATCTCTGCTTCTAGAATTGCTAAATGAACATTTGTAAGAAGGGAAGTAATTCTCATCATAACCATTTTATTATTTAGATAATACCAGTAGAAAATGACTAAATTTCATTTTATTTCATGCAGGAGGTGCCAGTCCTATATGAAGCCACAACAAAATCTTAATAGAGAAGCCAAAGGCTATACTGAGCTTCCTTCTGCTATCATATATTACAAGTATGTGATATAATAAATTTGCATCACACAAAGAAAAGAAACCATAGAAAAGAAACTGTATAACACTGCAGTTTCTACTCTGGCATTACACAACATTGACAGAAGTAGCATTTTGTGCTTCTTGCTTGTCTTTGGAATTAAGTTCAACTAACACCAGTAGAATTTGCATGTGCTTTTACTTTAAATACATGCTCACATAATCATCTTTTCTGGCTTTTTTTGGTTCTGCTTTTCTTATACCTACAACACAGCATGAGGAGTCTAAAATCACAAATGGCCAGTCTTCTGCACACTTGAAGAAAAGCTTAAAAAATGAGCAGCCCTCTCATTTTAGAGGGCTTTTAGTAGGAATATCAGTAATCTGAGAGAATATTACACAACAGATTTGACCTACATGGAAAAAGGAAAAAATTGCAAGATTTTATGAACTTTACATAGTTGCCATTTTTATTCATACCCTTCAGCAGGTTTCAACTACTGAGCAGCCCACTCACTGGAAATCCTTGGGACAGACAAAGTTGCTTACTGCTGAGGATGATGGGGATGAAAGCTGCATTTTCATGGCTTGGTACAGGATGCTTATGTTTAGGCAGCTGAGTCTGTCTGGATGAGATTCCAATATAAATATAAAGGTCTATAAGCAATCTATGTGGCTAGTGATCCATTTTGGTCAGTGGAGATCTAGACCTTAATTCTCCTCCCTAGAAGTATTAAAATAATTTGAAATATCCTAAGGAAGCCAGTAAAGACCTTCTATTCCTGAGGTACCTCTCCCTGGATGTAGATCTGAATGTCAGACCTGGATGTCTAAGGAACCAGATTGCACACCCATTAACCCTCAGGGGAATTGCAGACAGACAGCTCATTTAAACACCTACCTGGAGACAGGCACATATCCTATATCCAGCTGAAGCAACTGAAAACCCCTTTTCAGGAGTGGACAATTGGGTACAATCGGTTTTCGTCCTCTCTCATGGTTTTTTTGCTTTGCTCTGAGCACTTCTGAGTACTCACCACCACAGTACCCTTTGTGTTACTACCTTCTGTTAAAGAAGTTTCTGAAAACACCCACAATTTCTCATTAGTCATCTCGGTCTGCTTTACACAAAGTAGACAAAACTAAGGCAAAACTAACAAACAAATTTAATCTAATTCCTCACAGTCAGATGAGCCTTTGCTGTTTGGGGTCATAGAGGAGCCACAACGATTGCATGCACAGAATTTGCTTTTCACTGGGAATTAACAAACACAGAAGATGAAGGAGGTAATCTGGGCACCACATCAAAATGGGACATGAGAGCAGAGCCAAGATAGGAATCAAATATTGGCTCGTGATTTTCAGAATATTACACATAATGTTGATTGACGGCACAACAATGCCTCTACCCAGGGAAGTGGAAAACCAAGCAAGGGAGTAATTTTTCTTCACAGTTCCACTAGACTGACACACCAGCAAGAAACAATTACTGATGATTTTTTTTCTACCAGGCATAAGTTATAAGCAATACGGAGAAATAAAAATGACTGCAACACTGGCCTAATGTTGGAACTAGTCTATAAGCAATGACTGTCTCATAAAGTGCCGGCTATACAATCCCTGACTCAGAGTCCACACCAATATCAAAGAGTGCTATGAAATATCCTGCGTCACCCTTTTGTTGCAGTAAAGAGTGGCAAGTGACATGTAGCACTTACTGAAGCAGGGACCTTGTCTTTACCAAACCCCAAAGTCAAGGCTATCTGTACATTTAGGTTTCCATATGTGTTATGGCACGCTCCTCAACTGAATGCAGAGATTTCAAATCATGGCAGAAAATAGAATGCTGTGAACAACAGTGTATTTCAGTGTGAAATTGTGTGTCATCATAAGAATGTGAGGGAGAAAGACGTACATGGCCATATAATTGAGAGTTGATTATACATAAATGCAAGGGACTTAAGGGGCCTCACTTCTGATAGATGCTGTTTTCTGTTTACATTTTTGTTATTATTTGTGTGTATTATTATTGGGTACAAACACAATTGTGCACTTAATCTTGAAGATTATCCTTTGTACTTCTTTCAAACAATTGAAAAAAACACAGTAAACAATGTTTTAAGTGGCAGTTTAGCTAAGTGGTTTACCAGGGGAATGTGGTTCCTTCAGACAATATAGACCTTTCCTACCCTGGCTAGAGGACTAATATAGTAAAGCATGTAATCTTCTTGGATGTTTATTCAATATTTCCATAATTATTATCATAGGTTTTCCATAAATTCTTTAAATAGGTAACCAAGTCTCTCAGTCACAGACTTTATGTTCTGTAGTGTTTGTACAGCGTGGTATTTTGAGTTCATACATTAACACCATTGCCAGTTCCTGAAACAAGCTTAAACACATGGGCATGAAAAGTTCTGGAACAGAGTACTTCAAATTTCCCAGAAAGGAGTTTTAACTTAAGGTGATTATGGGAAGAGGCATATTCTCAGTGGAAAACACTGAGATTTTCAGTTTCTTGAAATTTTTTTCCAACAGTTCAGCTGTCTGCCTCAGCATTCAGTCCCAGACTTTTTCCAGGAGCTGTGCTGAGAAGCAGATTCTCTTGACTCAACAGAAGGGATGTGCCAGTGCCCTGCCTCAGCCACCACGGCTCTCTTACCTCTGTCTTCATACAGAGTCACCACCACAGCTATTCCCATTCCTACTGAGCCATTTGCACCATAAGCTCTGCTAATTAGGTGTCACATAATATGTAATTGGGCCTTTTAGTACTCACTAGCTTATTAGACTCTGCCTACAGACTCAGGCAAATAAATAGTTTTACAGAAATCCAGTCTTCTGCTAATAGAAGTTACAGTGAATACATAGACACAATCATAATTATTAAACACCTGTTCAGTGACTAACACAAGTGGTTACATTAGAAAAATACTTATTTTTCTTGGTACATTCTGCAGCCTACAATTCTATTTAATACAATAGCTGGAACTTCTGCAATAAACCCTGCTGGTGGTCAAAACACAATATGCTTTTGCTATTTAGGTCAGCTTTATCACTTTTTTTAAACTAATAAGTTAAGCCATCTATAAAACAACAGGCTTAACAACCTAAGATGCAGCCCAGCATGCCACCCTGCTTAACAGCCATTATTATCCCTGCTGTCAGGCTGAGCTTTAACTAGGTTAGTGTGAGCTTAGAGCAGAAATTACAAACCACGAAACCTAGCTGAAGGATTATGAAGATAATATTTTACAAATTTGCACACAATCAGAGAAATTACTTGTTAGTGTAAAGGAGGACCTACCATTTTGTGGTGGTAAAGAGAATTTACAGATCCTGGCAATTTGCTTGGGAGGCCCTGTGCTCAACACCTGGTTAACATAATCCTAGGTTATTGCTAAGAAAACTATTCATAATAAATGATGCATTTTAGCTTTTATTTCCTCAACTTAACTGGAAATATCTATGGTGAAAATACAAAGGATTGCACTAAGATGTACTACAGGAACACCAGCAGCACTCAGTGTCTCTCTTAGAAGTGTATTTCATAAAAAGGTACTTTCAATATTCATTTAGTAGCCATAATAAGGTACTTTGAGGAAAAAACCCAACAGTGTGAAAAAAAATTTGCACACAACTAATGTAAAAAAAAAGAAGGCTATTTCCTCATTTTGCACAGAAACTGGTTGGCTCCAGCCACCTTCCCCCATGGAGCACAGGGCTCTACACCATCCCTTTTCCTGGTGAAACTGGGGAGAAGGCTTGTTGACTGAAACACGGAGCCAAGGGAAGATGCAAAGCTCCATCAGGAAATGTTACATTTAGATCCAGCAGTGGCACAGCACTGTATGCAATGGAAATAACTGGACTACATCAAATTGCAGAGATTAGGAATATTCCAGTGGGGTTGGAAAGAAATCGAGTGTTGCTCTAGCAAGCTGGTGTGAATCCCAATTTGCTGTGCCCCTGCATCTCACATACACAGAAATAAGCCCATCTTCCTTGCAGAACTGTGCCCCACATTCCCTCCTGCAGCACAGCAATAATTGTGTGTCCTTCACTGGCTGTTTCAGTAACCTAAATGTGGCCAGGGGCCATCCTCCTCCACCATGACTGGGAAATGCAAGGGGGACTGGGACCTGGGAACTGACACTTTTATGGCTGGAATACTTCTGGCAGTTTATAAACAAATCACATTGTAGCAGGGAGGATTGTTGCTGGGAATGTCCAAATTTACAGGTATAAATGTTCTGCCTGGCTACTGATTTTTATGAAACTTAGTATCTTAATATGTCAACACCTTTGTCATGTTTGTTTGGTTAGCAATGGATACAAGAGCTACAAGGCAGAGAGCATCACTACACAAATCTCACGTCTTAGGGCTTCTGTCTTTTTCAGGACTGAGATCTAGAAGAGCACACCAAAAAGCACAGATGTAGTGAAAGGGAATTTTGCCCATGATGTCTACAGGGTAGTGACTTTGTGTCACATCCACAGAATTCCACTGTTTCAGTGGAAGCCAGAACAGGTCTCTAGCGTGTGGAGTTAATAAAAGCTATCTGTGCATCTATAGCAAAAGCTATCTGGCCTGTGAGAGATTTGCCTGGTGACCTTTGTCCAGTTCCTCCTGAGAATTGTCCAGGGAGAGGTGTCAACACTCAAAAATCACACGTCAAAGCTAATGCTAATTAATAACCCTATTATCCATCCCCAGAGAGGTCAAAGACTAATGAGCTGATCTGAATCATAGACATATTGGCAACAAACAGTACAGGAAGCTCTTACCTATACTGAACTGTTGTCAGAGTCTATAAATTCTGTCAGGTTCTACATATCTTTTGTAAATACTTGCTATTTATATTAAGTTAAACAAAAATTAATTAGATTTGTATATTAAATTTAATTGATATTAAATTTTAAGTGTTAAAACCCCTTACTTATTATTTGCTATAAAGGCACCAAGGGAGACAAACAAGACAGAGTCCTCTGGAACTCTTGTATTCAGGGAACTGGGTAAGGTAGGCAGACTAACACTTCACCACAAAAATAGCTTTGTTTACTGCAACTTGTGATTTAGTAAGCAGGAGAAACACCAGCTGAGGCAGGGAAGTGTGGGCAGCTGAAGAAAAATTGAGGAGGAGGATTAGAGGTAAAACATATTCTCCTCTTTACATTTCCTTCAACTGATGATCACGTTTACCCAGTATTCCTGCAGACAAGTGTGATCCTGGAGTAAACAACAATGTCAGAGAAACTGAGCCTTTCCACTCTGGTCTGAATCTGTTCTACAGAAAAGCAAACTGACATAACTGCATCATTTTGCTCATCCTCAAAGATACAAAACAGTATCATCATGGAGCATCCTCATACCTCATGTGAGACATTCTGAAAAGCCACTGAGACTGACTCAGGCTGTGACTGACTCAGGCTGAGACTGCTCACAGCTGTGAGCAGCTGTGCTGGGCTCCCCCCTGCAGGATCAGCCCTCTTGGCCCTACCAGATGTAGGTTTACATCTGTGCTGCATGTTACCTAGTCAGCAATAAATTTAGATTTCTGCTATGCATGGCCTAGGACTTCACTAATGTAGTGCAAACACCACCTTTGTTCAAGGGGTGCTAACGCCAAAGAGGTGAATTATGTCTTAAACAAACAGGAAATTACAGGTTTGTTTTCCAAAATTGTTCAGTGCTGGTCTTGCTCTGCTTCCACTGAAGCCAATGTTGAATCTTCCATAGATTTCAAGATAGACAAGCACTCATTGCCTTAGAAAATATCCCTTTAATTTCACTTAAATGAGAGTCAGCATTCATAGTAGTATCTGAATTTCTGTAGAGTTATTTGTCAGCTCTTCTTCAACAATTGGAAACATGAACAAAAAACCCAATACAAAACCATGGAAAAAATCACCCACAGGAAAATGAATGACTGGTTAGGAATTGACCTCAAAACTCACAATGGAGGGTCACATCTCGTAACAAATACATTCACGGCCACTGTGCAAGTTAGGACCAAAAATTCAACAATTTCTTGAATACCAGAAAAACCAAAAAATTCAAGAAAGAAAGGGAGTAAGCAAGAGTACACAGAAAAGATGTACAGGTAGCTCAAACAAATTTTAGCTGCTTCAACTTTATCAACAAAGGAAATTATTTTTAGAAAGGAATTAAAGTTTGTATAAACCCCATAGTTGACATATTTCCTCAAGGTACATGCAATTGTTGTATATACAACAAAAACACTCTCATAATTTAGTTACTAATCATCAAAACTAGTATTTCTCAATTTACTGTTAGATGTTTAGAAGAAAAAAGAGCTAGAAATAAAAATGTCTTGACATTGCCATCATAGCTAATAAATAATGTATGTTGACAGTATAGGCAAAAAAATGCATTATGTAAGTAAGGGGGAATATCAAGGTCACAGGTAGATCAATCTACAGGTACTGTGTTCACCATCAGCAACTTATGTTCTCAAAGAAGTCAGTTGCTCATTTTTAGTTTTAACAACAGTCAAACAACTTCATTATGTGGGGCACTTACCTGCTGCTTCCTAGTATGGATTGAAAGGGAATACTCAAAAAGTTTGTTTGGACAACAGGATAGTCACAGAGACATAGAAACATGTCTCTGAAATGCTGAAATTATTCACTTATTGAATTTGGGAACTGCTGCCTTTTTTTTTCTTTGAAAATGTCAAACTTAGAACATTTTCTACTTTTGACTGCATCCAGTCTATAAAATTCTGGGACAAATAATTATAAATTCCTTGAAGGTAAAAGATAGTAATATATATGCTAATAATTCAAGTTAAGCTATTTTGTTGGAACTTTATTTGGTACTAGATCATCAAACGATAACTTATGTCTTTAATTATGGAAAAAACCCTCTTGATCATTCTTGGTTCATCAGAAGTTCAGAGTGTTTAAAATTAGGAACAGTAAATTCTTGAGTATAGCTACTCTCAAATACTTGCACTTTCTGTTGATGCTTACAGTATGAATAATATATTTGTGCAATGTTCTAACTCATCTTAAATGCAGTAGTTACAAGACTGTGTCAGTGCAAGTGGGCTACATACTTAAAGGATCAATGATATGATTAATTACTAAGAAGAATTCATTTCTTTTAAATGCCACACTTCCTACATGCTTTGAAAATAAGAAGCCCCAATATGCACAGAAACTCTTCAGCCAGGAAGAGCTCAATATTCTTACTTCAAATTACAGTCTACACTTGGCAGTGCCCCCTGACTGACTTTTATGCAGGCAGTGTGAGCAGGTTGGGTGGTTTCCTTGTCCCCAGAGCGATTATCCGCTCTCGGCTTTGCGTCCATACGTACATGAAGTTGACACAGCCCGTCCCTGCAGGTGGAGCAATCCAAACAAAACTGAGGTTTGTGGTTGGGAGATGGCTCACATGGGACGCAACCACGCTGCACATGAACTGGTTTCCAAACTGGTGGTCAGACATAATTCCTAGGAGAAAGACACAGAGGAAGGAAACAGTAACATGTGTTAATGGCTCATTGCGAGGTGCTAACAGACCGAGAAATGCATCTGCCATGTGTCTCATCATGGCAACATGGAATGAAAAAACCCCAGGGGTATGTCATCAATTAATTAAAATTAATGCCAGTGAAAATACCGGAGCTGGCCTTTGCCTGAGCCAAGGCTGACTTTGCATTTATTGCAAGGCTCTGTGTATTTACTGCTAATAGTCTTCATGAGGCCAATACCAGAGGAATTATTTGCATTTTTGGAGGAGGAGCTGGATCACAGCTACTGTAAATCAGTTATTCCATTACCTCATTTACACCCATTACAGATCTAAAAGCAAATACCACCTGAAGCAAAAAAGAAAAAAAAAAAAAAAGTATGTTCTATTTTAATAAGAAAAATTAAGCTCTTAGAGAAAGGTATTATCTCTTAGTAGACATCTACTTGGAAAAAACAGATGAACTCTGGTTTCATGAACTCTTCTGATCTGAAAAAAAGCAGCAACCTTCCACAGTTTTACCAGTACCCATTTCTTTGATTTTTTAATTTTCTTTTTCATACGTGCCTCTAATACATGAATGAATGTAAATGTCATCTATTAATCCCTCCCTCTGGAATTCACTGCTGTTCAACATTAGACAAAAGAACTTTATTTTTAACATAAAACCATGTCTGACAACAATCTTTCTCCCCTTGGACCCCTTTTGTAGTTTCCTACAAAGTGCAAACTTGGTTGTTTGTTTGAAACCCTTTGGCTTAAAGGAATGCAATCTTACCAGAATGGATCACTCCCTACACCTTTACTCCCAGTACATGAAAGAGTAAATCATCAAACTATTCTTTTAAATGCAGTTATCAGAATAGAATGCCTTGTTGCAAGTTACTTCAAATATTGAACCTTCATTTCAGGTGACATGGGCTGAAACTTTGCTAACAGGATCAAAAGGAAAAGGCAATGGCACCACTGTGCTCAAAAAGGTCACTGTCAGCTATTTGGTGATTGCATCTCAAAAATTTATAGTGGCTGGTATTTACCAAATATTTGCTTGTTGCAATTCAAACAACAGAGAAATAAAACTGACTCTCAGAATCCTTTATTATTAGGTTTTTGGTAATTCTCCTGTAATGTGAATATAGCAATTTCTCATAAGCCCCCACAGATCCAGAGTTTGGAAGGAAGTTTGCAAGTGAGAGGTTTACACCAAGGAGGGGGATAAATCCTTCCTGAGGCAAACAGACTGCTCCACCTCTGGTGTCCCCAGGATGCCAGCAGCACCTTGCATGGAGTGGGAGCTGTCTCACAAGCAAACCATTTCACATTTTATAGCCAAAAGCAACATCTGAAATCCCAGTCAGGTACTGGTGAGGATGACAGACTATAGCTCAAGGTTATGGATGTTATTTATCCTCAGGGCTATGAAATTCTAAACCAGCTTCAGTTTTTGTGGCGGGGGAGAAATGAGCCACAGTGAATTTAAGTGATCCATCCCAGGAGTGACAGGAGGCAGCAGGTGATGGTAGTGATGCCTGCATCTTTTACAAACAACCATAGCCCCCTCATTCAGGGTTTTTCTGTTAGTTCCCCACTGAGAATCCATATGAGATTTTCTGTCATTTACACAGAAACAGCTCAAATCCCCAAATGATGCTGAAGCTCATCATGTCAGGATAGTCACAAAGGCTCAAGCTCCCCTGAATGGAGTCTCCTTTCTGGAGATCGGTAGTAGGGAAATCCAGAGAGATGGACTTTTACTGACTCTTCTTTATTGCAAGAGACTAGATACAGACGAGGTTTGGCCACTTCTTGCCATTCTGTATTGCTTTATTTCCCTTTCTTGGCTAACTGAGAGGGGTGGCAGTAACATCCTTTAGGAATCCCACTTGACTGGTGCCCAGGCTCACTGCCCTGCTCTCACTGCTGAAGTCCTGCAGCAGTGCTCTGCTGGGACAGGTGTGTCCAAAAATGTGCCCAGAGAGGCTCCTCACAGAGCAAATGCTATTTAGACACCTGCTTTGCTTTGCCCAGGGTGCCAGGTGGTAACTCTGACTCTTTCCCAAAGTCTGTCCCTCTCTCTGAAGTCTGTGCTAAAGCCAGTGACTTCAGTGCTGTGGGCTGGGGTCTTGGGGCTGCTGCAGAGCACCAGCTCTCATCTGTCATCATCCCTGGCTGTGCAGTGGGGAACAGTGAGCCTCACACTATCAGGGTAATTAAATAACTGGTGCTGTCAGGGGAGAAGCAGGAACAGCCCTTCAGTTTGAAGAAATCCCCCTTTCTCCAGAGCCAGCCAAATACAAGGGAGGACAGAGGCTGCCCTAACACATCCCCCAGCCAGGGGACAGGCAGAGCAGTTGGGAAATGTGACTGCTTCCCTCCTTGGCAGCAACTTGTGAGTTAATGAATTCCCTAGGTTTCAGGCAGTATATTGCAAAAATGTGTCTAATACATCAAACACATACAACATCTGTGGAGAATTTCTTTTTCTTTTGATTTACAGTTTAAAAAAAGAACAATTTTGCAGTCACTAGAATAAATTCTAAGCAAGGAAAAAACCCAAGCCATTTAATTTTTTTCACAAAAAAAGTCAATGAATAGTATAGCAATCATTCCAAATCCCAAATTTATAATTTTATCATCATGTTATCTTTATATTTTACTAATAATTGATTGTTATAGTTTTACAGTAAAAACAACCCTCCTCATCAGCTGGACCTTTATTGAGTACATCAACTCCATTTAGGAGTTCAGAGTCTTCAGAACATTTAACAACAATGAAATACTGAAACTTCAGTGAGTGATAGCAATATTAAAAAAAGCCTTTTTGATGCTTAAATTCCCAAGATTTCCTATTGAAAAGGTGAACATAAGAATGATAATAATGCAAAAAACAATGGAAAATTCAATTGATAATAAGAACTTGCTAAACTAAGGGCAAAGAATGTTATTTCACCCTTTTCTTTCCAGTCTTTTTGCAGTCCCTTGTTATGGAAGGAAACTCCCCCCTTCTCCTCCAGCCCCTCTCCAAACGGGTAAGTTACTTCTCAGACTGCATGTTTGCCCCATTGCAAAAGACAAAAGTGAGACAACATTCTGCTACAAAAAATTTAAATGACTATGAGACAAGCCTGATTATACAGCAGTTCTAAGAAGAAACTGGATCCTGTATGTGCCTCTGACAGCTTCAGAGTGGCTCAGGTCAATATTGTGTATAGGCATTTCCCTCACACCCTGGGGACCAGTGCAACCACACACATTCAAGTCTAATGTTTACAAAACTAATAATCTTAAGGTAAAATTTTAAGATCTTCCTGTACAAAACTGTATAAACACTTCAGCAAAAAAAAATCAGGTGTTTCCATGTGACTTAATGAATACTAAAATGTTCAAAGTTTTGTGAGAGGTACCCATCCACAGCTCTAAAACGTGCTGCATAAAAGAAGCTGTTAGCATCTCTCTGAACTCCTTTTTCCTTGGTTTTTACAGTGTGCACTCATCATAATGACATGTTTCAGACATCTGCACTTTCTAGATTCCCCATCCCCTAAAATTTCTGAGGCTTTAGGAGTCTCAGTATAATCAGTATAACCATTATAACCATTCAAATCCCAGACATGCTTTGTACCTGCCAACAGCATTGCCAGAAGAGGAACTAGACATTCTCAGTCCCTCTCAAGAGGGAACTCAGCAGCTGTTTTTATTCTGTAAAATTTAAAAAAATGTGCTTAGCTCTATTCAGTACCCTATCTATAGTCACTGAATCAAAGAACTTCTGTGTGAAGAGGTAGATTTCAAGGAATAAAATTAATACAAAAAATGCAGGCATAGAGAAAAATATTGGAAGGAAAAGCTTAGGTAAATTACAAATTCATAACTTCAATATTTAAATGTTTAAAATTATTTTATTGATAATAAGAACCACTAGTAGGGCTGTAACAACTAATGCAGGGAAATATTTTGCTTCTTTTATCAGATGGCATACAAAAGGTGAGTGAGATGTGAAAATGGTGGTCCACAAATGCTCAAATTCAGGTGTTGATCCTGAACTCATTATTACTTTCACCTTGTGGTGCAGCTTCTCCAAAAGGGAGAACCATAGATTATAGCAGCAATTCTCCCATTTGGGCCCCTGGAAGACAAAAGATGATCTTTTTTACTGATAGAGCTTGGGAAGCATCTAATGGTACAGACATATGCAGGAAAGAGTCACATCATTCTCTGCTCTGTAAGTCTGAGAAACATGGATCTGCAATAGGTCTGACTTTCACCCTATGTTATGTAACTGCATAAAGTTCTGTATTACAACATGACATATCCTCCTTGGAAAACAGTTTCCTAAACCAAAACTTCATACAAGGAGCTCATCTGCATGTCAAGGTCCTTGGTAAACCCTTCATTAAAGCTAAGGCTCAACAGAATTTCCAGTGATGAACCAGATGGCAGATTCCTATTTATTGCATGATTTGAGTGTGGTATTAAATGAGAGAGTGAATGTTAATTACAGGTGTAAAATGAATGACCACATTTGGGCTTTTCTGCTTCTAAACTGATTATTTGCTACATGTTTCCATTTTCAAAGATATGTGTAAGTGACAGCAAAATGTCAAACATAAAATATTGATGAAATTCCAAGAAGAAAAAGCTCAGAGTAACAAAATAACTCTGGCATCTTTGAGAAAGCAGTAATTCCTGATTAGGAGATAATAAATTTGAATCAGAAACAGACATTTTCAAATTGCATTTTGCATTACATAAAAATAAAATACCTAGTCTTAGGAAGCATCTTTTCCCTTGGGAAACTGAGCTGGAGGCCTACATTCTCCATCCAGGCTCTAGCATCTCAAAGGGTGATCCACAAATCCACAAGGTAAGCACAGCTCTGTCTGGTGCTACAAAGCAGGGAGTGATGCAAAAGTGACTGTGCCTGAAAACACCTCCTGTGCTGAATCCCTTGCTGAAGTGGCCAAACCAAGGCTTGCTGCTTGTTTTCCCCATGCAGCACCAGGGACTTGTTCTGAGGGGAAAAGTAGGATGATTATTTTTTTTTTCAAAATGGAACAATGCTGGTAGCCATTTTTTTATTATTATCAATTAAAGTAATCACTTTGGCAGGGAGTTTATTAAAGTCTCTACTTTCCAGAAGCACATCCTCTCTATGAAATTGAAGATCAGTTATACCGAGAGGATTCCCCCACTCTCCTGCCACATGGAAGACCACACCACTCAGATGCAGGAGTGCTGGGACAAGTGACAACTTCATGGCTACTAACAAGAAGCCTGGTTCCTCAGTAAAATCCCTGTAGAACAGGTCTCCAGGGCTGCTCCAGAACCAAGGTCCTCCTGCAAGTTCAGGGGAAGCCATGTGCCTCTCCGCATTATTTGAGGTGCAGCAGAGGCTGCAGCACAACTGGACTGGTGGCTGGCAAGGACTGAACTCACAGAAAGCCAAGTGGAGACCTTAAGGAACATTTTAGGATAAAATCTGAACGTATATATACATAAAGTGGTTTTTACAGCTATTAAAGCTGCAGCTTTCAGACCACATTTTCAGAGGTAGGAACCTCCTTTTGTCCTGTGTGTGTTCAGATGTTTAAAGGCGCCTTTTTGAGCCTTACCATGTAAACGTGTAAAAATGAAACACATGTTTTCACTGAGAATGAAATAATACCATAGTTTTAGTTATTGGAAGAATATTTGAGCAACATCCTTAAACAGTTATAGACCCCTTTCAGGACCCTGCAATGTAAGTCTTAAAATTTTCGAACTAGTGATGGGAAGAAAATCAAATTGCTTCCTGGTTTTGGTGGGTTTTGTCTTTTTTTTTTTTTAAAAAAAATCCCAAATATGTTCAAGGAGCAGTCAATAATCCATGTTAAAAGGGACTATTGGGAGTAAAGAAATATTTGGAGCTGGTAACTATAATTTCTAAAGCATGAACACAAATGTACAGTTACGAGCTCATGCAGTTTACACCCAAGCAAGTAGCCAGCTAAAGATTTCTAAATTATAGACGTAATTTCCTTTCAGCTGGAGTAAAAGTGCAGAATATGGCCCTAAGTGAACTGCACCCACCCAGCTGAAATATGCTGTTGCCAATTGATTTTGGGGGGTGACTTTTTTCTGCTTCACAGGAAAAAACACATCTCATTTGACAGAGTGTAACAGACTGCTAAAGCACTTGGTAGCCCTTGTGATCAATTAAGGGTCAGGATGGTTTGATAAATAATTAAACAGTATGAGGAAAGAAAAGACCAGCAACTGACAGATACATTCTTCCACCCAGCAATATGTTACCTTTATCTTTCTTGAAGTTAGGTGTTTGTTTCATTATTATGATTATTTCTACTGCTTCACTATTAAATAATAAATCCTTTTACTATCTTCAATGCTGGGGGGAAAATACCATCCACATGTTAATCAGAACACTAGGAAAGAAACAGATATGTGTGTAACAGCCTAATAAAGTCTGTCACTAAAATCCGTAAGTCCCTCTGTGGTCAGGAGACAGCCAGAGCCTGAACACAGCAACCTGATTCTTCAGAGGGTATCATTGAAGTGACTCACACTTGAGATATGAAGCAGAGGTTTTATAACTTTTTTGCCCAGATATGAAATATAAATGCATTTTTTTTATAGTTCTGAAAACAATAATTTATTGCAAGTTCACATTTGAGTTACATTCACAAATAGGGATTCAAGGATGAAACAGTTTAGTTTAGGGCTTTTAGGTGCTTACAAAAGAAGCACTTTATCTCCACATTTGTGAATATTTACTGAAGCAAGCCCTTCACTAGAAACACAGGTTTGCAGGAATGAACCACTAACAAACAGATTTTTTTAAATTTGCTCTGAAAGAGAGGACATATTTTTGCTTAATCTCCCTTTTAATGTTCTTCTTTAAAGGGATTGTTAATCAAAACTTTTGAGCAGCCTTTTGTTAGAACCCACTTAGGGTTATAATTTCATCTCAGGGATTTTTAAGTACTGGTCTCATTAAACCTAATAGGAGCTACACATATGGAAATTGTGGAGCAAGGGGAAGAGAATATCCCCTTTCTATAGCATAATTCCCAGCACACTGAATGAGTCCCTTGTGTGATGTGTGATTTGGTTCCACGAGTCAGGGGAATGGGGTGGTGAGACCCTGGTCTGCAGTGTGTTGGTGGTTTCAGGCCATTGTCAGAAGGGTTGAGAAGACAATTTACTGCAGAAATCTAAGTGCTCCATAGAAAGCAACACGGCACTGAGTGCTCCAAGGCAAGTAGATTTAGTAACAGTAAACAGTGACCAGCAGTAATATAAATAGAAAATGCTACTAAGTTACTGTGTTGCTGAAATATAGAAGAAAAAAATCTATTTCCAAAGACTTGAGCCAAAATCTATTTTAAATGTTTTTTTAATAGTCCCATCATGTTTTTTAATAGCAATTTATATATATTTCTTTATAGACCTGTTAGGCCGATACCTTCATTCTGTACTTTTCACAGTTTCTATTTTAGGACTGAATTCCAGTTTATTCTGTTGAAGGAAAGCAACTGTCCCTGGAGTGCATCCACTTTTTTAAAAAAAATTGTTACTGTATTTGACTCGTGTCTCATCCATATAAGCAGCTCTCATACAACTTCCAAAAAATATTGCATTGTTCTGAAACCTTCCACTTTGCAAACATAAATCTTTGTCTCATGAGTCAAACATCAGACACTCTGCTTGATAGGGCTTATACCAGTGACAAATGTGACAAAGAGACATCTTGTTATCACACCAGACATCTGCTCCCACCAGACTCACTGTCAGAGCCAGCAGTAACCACATCCTGCTCTTTACAGCAGTGCCAATTCACCAAAGCAGCACTGGAGCCCCTGGAATTGCCCTGAATTTGCTTTAGCAGAGGTGAAACTGTGAACCAGCCATCATAACTGACAACACCATCCTGATCCCCTCACTTAAACAGAGCCATGAACCAACCAAACCTCCCTGCTGACCAGAGCAAGGAACATCAAATGAAACACTGCTGTGCAATACCCAGAAAATCACTACACAGCTCAGTAAAAATGTAACTGCCCAACACTCACCTAGAAACACACTCATCCTGATTGGATCTATAAAGCATCTATAAAGCATCAATTTTTTTTTTAATTTTTTTTTTTTAATTAAGCCAGTCTCCACCCCAGACTCAGCTGAGCTGGTCTGAGTGGTTTGCAGTGATAACATCCCTTCTCGTCTATGTGGTTGCTGGTAACACTGCCTGGTGTCCTGTCTGCTCCTCTATAGCCTAGCATGACTAATTAGAATAATGGCTTTACCTACAAAAGCCTAAGTCTCTCTTTAATTTATTTTAAATGAACTTAATGGTTTCTGGCAGCAGTCTGCCTCATAATGCATTTCCTCTCTTTTGATCCTTTGCCCACATTGCCGTCACTGCCTCAGTCACTGCAGGACCCACCCAGCACCTCGTGCCTTGGTTGCACTTGCACTGTCCCTAATTACTCCTTATATCTCTGTTATCAACACTACTGGTGAACTCTGATGCTTCAAAATTGATAGTTTCCTCCACGGCAAATTAAGTCAGTCAAACCAATCAATAATGATAACTACATAATGAAACCAGAGGGACTTCCATATAAATCTTTCCAGATGGAGTATTTATCATTTGCAGACATCTCTTCCTGTTTTGGAGTGATGTTGTTATGGAAGTTATCCTGTTTTATACCCCAATTCCTTATCTCAGATGATCTGAAAGTCAATTTGAAACTATGTTGTGTTGTCTGGGTTACCTGGGATAGAGTTGGTTTTCTTCCTAGTGCTGCATTTGGGTATGAGCATAATGTTGATAACAGAGCGATTTTTTAGGTGTTATTCAGTAGTGCTGACTCCTAAGTCAAGGACTTTTCAGTGGCTCATGCTCTGCCAGTGAGGAGGTGCACAAGAAACCAGGAGGAGCGTGGCCAGGACGGCTGACCCGAACGGGACAAAGGGATATTCCATACCACAGCATGTCATGCCCAGTCTATAAACTGGGGAGACATGGCCAGAAGTTGCCAGTTTCTGCTCAGGGATGGGAGGGGCATTGGTGAGGGGGTGATGAGCAATTGCATTGGGCACTATTTGATTTTTTCCCCTTGGGTTTTATTCCTCTCTCCCTTTTTCATTATTACTATATTTTATTTTATTTCGATTATTAAACTGTTCTGATCTCAACCCATGAGTTTTACCTTTTTCTGATTCTCTTCCCCATCCCATGGAGCAGGAAGGGAGTTGGAAAGTGAGTGGCTCACTGTCACTGGAGTCTGGGGTAAAACTACAGTGTGTACAGAAACCATGGTTTGTCCCTCACCAGCATCAACAGCGACATCTCCACAGAGCTGGAGACAAGAGACACTTTCCATCCAGAGGACAGTCCTGGAGGTGCTCCAGGTCTCATGATCCCCCTTCCCACAGCTGGGCTTACAGCAGCTTCAGCAATACCTACATCAGGGTGACTTATGTAAGGCCTCCTACAGCCCTTGCTGGGACACTGAAGTGACCTGTGGCACAGCCAGTCCCACAGTCTGCAAGACTTTTGGGACAGCTGAGCCTCCCAAAAGCCTATCTGCTCTGGAAAGATGGCACACAGGCAGGAGAGATGCATCTGTGAGGGAAAAGCCAGCTGAGGTAATCATAGGTTGGTTTTATCTTTATACATTTATAGGTGGCCATCCACTAACACATGTGCCATTTGTACTCACAACATCTGTAACACTGTGGTCAAGAGTCAAGATGTTTGCCTTTTTTCAGCAGCTGACACCAGTGACACAATAGTGCTGGTTTGCTACAGATTCCTCAGAATGCATAAATAAAAGATCTAGAACTGTAAAGTTGCATAATGGGCACCGTGGCCATTCTCAGCCTCTGCACAGGGGAGAAGAAAGCAGAGGAATCACTGACCAGCTTGGTGGGAGAGGTAAGGGAGAAGTGGAGCTGGAACAGTGGTATTATGGATTGAATGGAGTCATTTCAATTAAAACTGTCAATCTCCAGTTCTTTTTTTGAAAATATGCTGAAATTCAATGCTGCTGGCTGAAATCCACCAGTATCTCTGTCCAGAACAAACTAGTGGTGGAAGGAAGCACAGTCTTGTACACCACCTGTAATGCTCCACAGATATTCTGATATCTCAGGGAAAAAACTTGAAAATTTTCCTCCTCTGAGGCCACAAATCTATTACACTGGTAGCTTTTATAGCACTGATAGTTTTTAAGAAGGCATTAGGACTGGGCTAAAGCATTCCTGTGAGGGTGTGTGCTCTGTGTGCTGTGTACCAGCAGCAGGATGTGGGAGCCCAGAGGAACACCCAACCTGGCTGAGACCTCATCCCTCACCAGCACCCAACTGACTCCCAACAGGGAGACCTCAGTCAGTGTCACCTCTCTGTCACCAGAGAAATGCACAGGGGGAACAGAGGCAGAAGTTTTGATATTCAGGTGCTCAGAAAAGCTGGAGTGTGAAAATCAAACTGTTTCCCTGATACACATTGCTCATGCTTTTTTTCATCACCAAAACAGAAATTTTGAACTGTGATTGGCAGACCTTTGTGGTATTTTTGGGAGAAAAAAAAAAATCTTTTCTACAAACACACAACAAGTTGCTTTAATTCTCTATGCATCTTTAACATCTCTTTTTACAATTTTTTGGGACAAAACAGCAAGTCTGGCAGTTGTTCCCTTTCTCTTGTAAAACATGCAGTAATTTACTTTGCCTCCTGGATTATCTTAAATAGTGCAATGGTCCAATTCTTTGCACTGGTCAGCAATGGACCACAATGTTGGGAGTATCACAGAGGGAAGGGCAGCATAGTCAGCAGGCTGAATTTCTGCCTACTGAAGGCAGAATGGCATCCATAAGAAGAAGACCTCTCAAAAAATGTATTGCAAGCTAACAAACATGAACAGCAGCAAAAAAAACCCCTAAATACAAAGTTTTACACTCCAAAAGAAGCAAAAATAATCACAGCCAGCAAGCTCAGGAGGAGAGTAAATTATTTTACTAATTTGTTCCCACATTACTGCTTTTACTCTAGTGACAAAAAGATCACCCATGAAAAAAAATCTGATGCATTGCCCCTTGCCTTATGGTATATATTAAGACATACATACCATAGACAGAAAATTGTAACACTGTGGTTTTGTTTCTATCTGACAATAAATACAGTCAGTCAAGAGTCACAAGAATGCAAAGAAAGAAATGCTGCATTTCGTTCCTTTGCCTGAAACTTACTTCTAGACAAAACATCATCAATCCTCAACATGCAAAAGCACTTCCAGATCAGATAGAAGAAAGGCAAATAAAAGCACCCCCCTTACAAACCATCAGCCAATGTTAACTGAAACTCCTGGGAAAAAAATACTGCATTTATTGAAGTCTGTGTCCTCAGAAGAGCACTTTATGACTAAATGGTAAGTGTTGTTCTCCTGCAGTCATTTTATGTTCAATATAGGATCTCAAAATTTAGTCCTGGGGTGCTGCCATGAAGCTGGTGTTGGGCTGGCCCAGAGGCAGGGCTGTCCCCCAGAATGGAACTCACTGCTCCACACACCTGGTGGAGCTGCAGCCCCTGCTGTGCTTGGTGTTCTGTGCTCTTAGGGAAAACAAAATTAAAACAGAATACAAAATTCACATCTGAAGCCTGATCCAGGTTCATGCAATAGCAGCCAATGTAAAAATGTGCATGAAAATTAAGTGTGCTACAGAAACAGGGTGCAGGAGCCCTCTACTACATGACTTCCAAATCTACTCATGGTTTTGCTAAAAAGAAGAAAGCTTTATCCAGACCTATGAAAATACGAGGACACCACCAAACTAAAGACCATGTGTAGTAAGGTCTGGGTTTGCACTTTAGAATTTGGGATGGAAATGGAAAAAATATTTGGACTCTGGATGCGGGGTGTGAGTGCAAGCAGAGCATCCCAGGTGCTCCTACTGCATCAGCCAGATGCTTAAATTTAATCTTAAACCTTGCTGGCTTCAGTTTCATGAATGAACACTTAGCTGAAAGCTCGCCTCTCACAGCTGATGCCCCCCACTGTGGCTGTAGTAGGATAAATGTTCCAAGATTTTACTGTGGATTTAAAAAGGGTTTAAAAAATATGCTAAGTCAAAGTAACACCCAAGGGACTTACCCTAGAGAGCTGCAGTCGCATTAATGTATAAAGAGAAGGCTAAAAATGTAAAGATAAAACATGGCTCTGCTTTTTGAGTGCTAATCTGCCCTTAAAAACAAAAATACCTTGAGGAGCTGCAGCTCTGCTGGGAAGTTCTCCCCTTCATTACTGTTTTGCAATGAAAAAAGTGTGTTTCACTCAGGGAGAAATTTAACTTTACATCTCAAGGTCTCAAATACACTTTTTCTTGTTCAAGGCAGATTAGCAGTTTGGAAAATGAGAAGGTTTCCTAATTTACAATAATCTCAGCCCTGCCACACATGCTAATTGAGGTGTTTTCTTCTGGGACTTCCAGATACTCTGTAATTGTAACTTTGCCCTTGCACACTGCAATGTCAGCTCTCACAAATACCAGTCCTTCTCCACATGTCCTTGTTCTCTATCCTGGCACTGCTTTTCCTGGAAGGCATCTATTGATTTATGAATGGAGATAGTGCTTCTGGATCCTGTTGCTCATTGATAAAATAGGATATTTCTGGGAAATAAATGCTTACGAAATCTGCATAGACCAGGGTGTTTCCAATTGATCTACAACTATGGACCAAATATGCCAAATAATTTGATCTGGAAGAATGTGGCATCCTAAAGCTGACTAACAGCATTATTTAGTGCAGTGTCCAAGTCATCTTTGAGGAAGGATATTGTATTGCTTAAACTGCTTATTGGGTACATTGAAGCCATGCCATACAAGTGAATCCAAAGGGAGCTATTCCAAAGGGAGGCTGAAGAGAGCACCATGGTGGCCAGCTGGGAAAGAAGCTCCATGTCTACACAAAGACATGGAGGAGCTGGGAATGCCTGTGTCCTTCTTCCCCAAAAATATTCATAGTGGAACCTTTGTGATTGCTAATTGTGGCTGTAATGAATTTATGTACTCCACACTTCTAACACTGCCTGGCCTTTATTTTGCTATTTATCTCAATGAATCACCACACTTCACTTTGAAATAACTTCCATCACTAGTTTTCCACCTACTTTTCCTTTAAATGTTTTGAAATGCGAGCACTGCACAACTGGAGCTGCAGGTTGTCCTGACATTATGCCAAAAGCTCCAGGGTTGCCAATACTGTGTATAAGGGTGTACTACAGTTTTATTATTCCTTACACAGGTCTGTGTAGGAAGTACAGATAGCTCTTTGGAAATGACATCTAAGCTTCAAATAGCCATAGACACATAGTGTTGATGGAAAGACCAAAAACATGCAATATGATCTTCCAGCTTTTGAATGCTTCTTTTGTCTTTGTTCATTCTTAAACGATGAATTTAAGATATCCTTTAAAATAGCAAATTAAGGAAATAAAGCATTTTATCACACACAAATACACAGACCCTCATACTGCATGACATAAGCACAGATCTGTCCAACCCATACGAACAACTTACACCACTTGAACTAGCTATCTTAAGATAGCTAAGTTTGCTTATGCTGAAACCACTTTTCTGAATAATTAGACTCCTGTGAGCAGCTCCAAATGAGCCTTCAGCTAATTTCAGATCACGTCAGCTATTGATAAGAATATAAAAAATTGCAAAACATATTAAAAACTGAGTAAACACTTGAGCGCCTGGTAACTCCCACAGGAGAGGTCCAGAGCACTTGAACTTTAGATGCATAATGAGGCAGTCCTCACACAGTGAATGATTACAGTCCTTTTATAAACCACAGGGAGAGATGGGTGCTTGTGAGGGGCTCCACAGAAAGCCACCTATAACTTAACATCCCTTTCTGCTTTTAAGAATTCCTTAATAATAAGGATTACAGAGAGCAAAAACTTAATATTTGCAACAAAAAGATTGTGATCCCCATAGTGAGCCCTACAATACAACTTTTTCCAAGAAAATGAAGGAAAGAAATTTTTTCTTGCTAGCAGGCACCTTTTATTGTACTATCAAAAAAAGAACTCTTAGTAGAGATAACAGCCTGTGAACTGAAACAAATTCCCAATATTCACCGCAGATATGGCATTCAGAATTTTTAAATCTTTTTATAACTAATTCTACTCACTCTGTGTAAATGGTAGTTTTCAAAGACGTAACATGTGGATTACCTCAGGAGAAACATGCCATTAGGGATAGCTAACTCAGTAAATTTTATGTACTTTCAAAGTGGGAAATAAAGATTTACTGAAAAAATTGGTCAAAGAAGAACATTAATAACAAAAAGGCTGAATTGAAGAGAGGCCATGATAGATCTCTGAACAGTAGTGAGTGAGGCAGGTTGGTTTTGGTGCTCTCTGGTGTGCTTTGAAATCATGAAGGCAACAAAAGATGCTATATTAGTACAGAAAATTTGAAAATAACCTTCAAGACAAATCTTTGCTGCTGAAGGGGGTAGTTTTAATGTGACGTTTTATTCATAAAAAATGAATGTATGTCTATATTCAAAGCTGAGCCTGAAATGTCTCAGAGCATTTGGACAAGAAAGTAATAGCTAAACGACTACATCTGTACAGGAATGGTTGTAGATATAAGTGTGCTCCACATCAGTATAGGTCTTCTTACAGGAAAAATGAATCAGCTAGTACAGTATCAGATATCTTTATCCTGTTAGAATTGGATCTCTGCTAGAGAATATACCAGTTTGATCACAGCTTCCTTCCTGGAGCTCCTGTTGTTCCATCGGTACTTATTTTTTGTGCATAAAACACATCTTAAAATCCAGTATATCATAGAAAATCTTATTTTAGAGCTTCTGAGACTTCTGTTCGGAGGATATTTCCTGAAGGAAAGCCTTTCTTTGGTCAGATGGTCTAAGCAGGAATAGCAGTACTTTTGCTTTGAGGCTTATGCTTTTCCCATGGAGCTTTACTGAGCTCTAATGTGAATGGTCATGCAGCTCTTCCTCATAACTACTCAAAGCAAGAACATCCTATTCTTCACTCCTTTCTGAAGAGCCACCAATGGGTTGTGTTAGATTCAATTAAAAAATGCAGCTATGCCACATGTTGCAGTACATTCCAGGAGTGTTGACTGTGAATTGAAGGCTGACTTACAAAGTTTTTATGCACTTTGTAAAAACTCAAACCAAACTCAACATCTGAGTTCTTGGGTTAATTTCCCACACTTTGATTTAAACAGCTTCATTTGAACAGGTAATGACTCTGGTCTCATGCTCACTTCTCCCTCCCTCCCATTGCTTCAGCAAACATCCTTCCCCTCAACTTCTCCACCATCCCATTCTTTCTACTCTGCTTCCACACTCAAATATCCCTGTTTGGATTTGCTCTGCAACCCATCCCTTCCATCTCTTTCCTCATGTAGCTCTCAAATGACAGTTCTTATGACAGGACTGCAGAACAGAGCTATCTTCACCTTCCTTCTTGAGAAGAAGTGGAGCTAAGTAAATATCAAACAGCTAATTCCAAGGTAAACCACCAGGGTTCACAAAATCCAGCATATATTGGTCAGAGTTTTTTCTGTCATCAATTTTCCCAGAATGATACAAAATCCAAGAGATTCTGTACAAACCTTTCAAATCCTCAGGTAATTTCTGGAAAAAAAATAACCCACAAAGAATGAAAAATGTAATTTCATTACAATGTGCTGTCACCAAAAGAGCACCTTTCCCTGTGTTGTTCAGCCATTTGGCTGAAATCCTCAGAATTCCAGTTTGGCTCATGGCAATTGTTGATTCTCTTTGTGTCATCCCCATTATTTGAAGGGCTTGTTGTTTTCAGTGTCATCAAAACAAAACTGGCCTATGCTGTAATTAAACTTTGATCAAGTTTTTAATGGGATCTCAGAGGAAAACAGTATTTGACTAACATGTATTATTCTGCATGTGTTAATCAAGTGAATTCTTGTTTAACTGACGGAATTTCACATAATAATTACTATTCGCCATTGTTAATTAGCAGAGCACAAAAATAATAGAATCTGTTTTCACTGAAATAATACTTTTGTATCCAGAATAGCTTGAAACTTTTAATTTTCAACTTTGATTAATTTAGTTTCAGAATACCACATTTAGTCTTTCCTGAGGTAATTTAATTAAAAATACAATATCCCTATATTCAAAAGTGGTCCCAAACAATAACAAAACATACATTTATGGCATCAAGCACTTGAATCACCTAGGCCAGCTGTCCCTTATAAATCATTACTAAATAGCACTTTCATGAGTATTGTCATGAAATGTTAGTCACCATTTTCATCAGAAATATGGAAGATTTGAAATCACCAACTGTGACACTTTTTAATAATATGAACATTGGCCAGGTGGTAACAAATTTTGAGTCAGGTTAGTCACATGGAACATGGTAAAGAGAGTATTTGGCAAACTGAGCCAACCCCAAAACCAGCAAAACTATCCCATCCCACCCTCCCCAGTCCTGTAGGAACAAGGAATGTTGCAAGAGCAAGGATCTGCAGGAAAAAGAGACTTCACCTAAGGCCACACCTGGTGCCACAGCCTTGGTGTTCACTAGCAAGTGCTCCAGCCACACGACCTAAGTGGTAGAAGGCAAAGTCAGGAACTGGCAGAACAAAGAACCAGCTGCTGCAGGAGAAAGTCAGGTTAGAGACCCTCTAGGGAACCTGAAAGTGCACAGGTCTGTGGGTCCTGATGAAATGCATCCAGGGGTTCTAAGGAAACTGGAGGATGAAGATGCTCATGAAGTTCAACAAATCAAGTGCAAGGTCCTGCACCAGCACTTGATCTTGGAGGAATTCCAAACACAAGCACAGGCTGGGCAGAAAGTGGATTGAGAGTAGCCCTAAAGAGAAAGACTGGGGGGTGCTGCTGGATGAGAGGCTGAACATGACCCAGCAATGTGCACTTGCAGCCCAGAAAGCCAAACATATCCTGGGCTGCATCAAAAGAAATGTGGGCAGCACATCAAGGGAGGGGATTCTGCTCCACTCTGGTGTGACCCCACTTGCTGTGCTGCATCCAGATCTGGGGCTCACAACAAAAGACCTGCTGGAGTGAGTCCAGAGAATGCCACCAAAATGATTAATTAGAAGCATGAAACACAATTAGGATTGTTCAGCCTGGAGAAGAGGCTCCAGGGAGACCTTATAGTGGCCTTCCAAAACCCTACAGGGGCCTACAGAGAGACAGAGAGGAATTTTTTCACAAGGACGTGCAGTGACAGGACAAGGGGGAATGGCATCAGACAGAAACAGACTAGGTTTTGGTTAGATATTAGGAAGGAATTCTTTGCTAGGAGGGTGGTGAGGAACTAAAACAGGTTGTCTAGAGAAGCTGTGGCTTCCCCACCCCTCAAAGTGTTCGAGGCCATGGATGGGCTTTGAACAACCTTGTCTAGTGGAGGGTGTCCCTGCCCATGGCAGGGGTTTGGAAGCAGCTGATCTTTAAGGTTGCTTCCAGTCCAAACCATTCAATGATTCTATGAACTGAGGCTACAAGAACACATATTGCTGGGGTTCACAATTTTAGAAGGAAGCTGAAGATTGCCAAAGTCTGAGGAGAAAAGCTAATCTGCCTTATACCTTCTGCTTAGATATAAAAATTATTCTTTACACCAAAAAGTCAGTGTTCAATATCTATAGATTCTAAATTATTTCTCAAAATCTAAAAGTTATTTGATTTCAGTAGATAAGTTAATCTAACATAAAGAAAATATCCCCTAATAAAGGACTTTTAGATACACTGCTGAAGACACAGCAAGGAACAGCTCCTGGAAGTTCAAAGGAGAAACATTAAAATTAGGAATTAGGCACATTTTTAAACAGAGTATGATTAATGACTGGGAAAAGAAGTACACAAAGTGGATTCTTTACTTCTTGTAAAACATGTAAGGTCATGCACTTTAGATAATAACAAGAATACTTTCAGCTATAAGCTAGAAATTACCAAGGAGGAGAAAGCTCAGTTCACATTAGTCAATCACTGTTTGACAATAAGCTAGCAGTGTGAAAAAGACAAACACTGCCCTAGAATTCATCAGCTCAATTATTTCTAGTAACAATGGGGGAAGTATTAGTATGGTGCTGGTAAAGTACTGCTAAGACATCACTTCAATTATTGTGTGTAATTATGAACGCTTGTGTTCAAAAAAGATTAACTTAGGCTGGAGCAGCTGCAGAGAAGGACTACTAAGATGATGAGAAGAATGTAAAATATGTCACAAAAGGAGACAGAAAGAGCTGTTTAGAGAGAGGATGACTGCTATCACTAAATATCACAGGGTTGTAAAGAAGCTGTTTAAGCCAAAAGACAACCATGGTATAAGAACAAAGGGTCGCAACTGGACTTGAATAAATTTACTCTAATTTAGATCCTTTTTAATCGCTAGGCAAATGAAGCATTGAAACAATTTGCAATAGGAATTTAGGAGATAAACAACTGTAACCAGCTTTAAGATGGAGCTTAAATCCACATGTTCAAGCTACAGCCTCATTGTCACAGCTCCTGCAGCACCAGGGATCAGAACCAAACTGAAAGGGTCCCTCCTGGGGATGGCTCCCTGGCACTACAGGGATCATGTGCCAAAATGGCCAAACTGCAGTGCCTGCTGAAACCAAGATCGTGCTTAAATTGTGACCAAGCCCTGAGGTTATCTTAATAACTTGCCTTCTCTTAAAAAATAGAAAATTATATCTACATACAAGCAGCCCTGTTTCCAAGTTTTCTGTTAATGTCAGAAATCTACTTTTAAAAACGAATCACTCATTTTTTCCAAAGCAAAGCTCAAATTACACTGAAAATGCCACAATTAAGCAGACTTGTACCAAGGTTCACATACATAAAGGCAGTATTTAGACCATGCTGCCAAAAAATAAGAATTACCTGGATATAAAAAGAATATTCACTGTTTCTCTCGTACTTTATGTGAGTAGGAAGCATGACTTCAGCCACAAAGTCAGGTTAGCATTGACTAATAGTGGCTCAGCTTAATGTTGTCTGCCTTGTTTAAATAACTCCTGCTGCAAGTACCTTTCTCGTTGCATGTGGAGTGATGTAGCAGTGCTTTAACAGCAATTTAGCCATGGTGTGTCCATGCATTATTTTCCAAACTCCTTCTGTTTATCATAAAAGGTCATTTCATTACACTGGTTTCCTGAAACCCTTCAGTTCCTTCAGTTTTATTATTTGTCTTCAGGGCACAAAAATACAAAATCTTCTTATGAAGACTTTAAGCTATTTTCCCTTGTATTAGAATAATTTTTAAACTACTTGTATCTTCCTACTACTTTTTGAATGCCTGCTCTAATTAGATTCACAGCTTCTCACTTTGTTATTCTGAAAGCTATAGGACTGCATTAAAAAAAAAACCAACCAAACACTTCAAGAAACAAACTGCAAAGAAGATGGATAGGGATTTAAAGTACAAGTTCCCTCATGTTGAGAATTATTACTAAGTTTAATGAATTCAGTTTTATTTTAATAGCAATAACAATAACAATTCAATATAGTAATAATAATTATTATTATTCACATGAGCAAGGTTTCTTGTTCATGTGGTTTATGTAACCCACAAAACCATATCTGCGATTATTTCCACTTAAAATATCAACTTGACTATATCCCATTTTTAACCATGCCAGAGTTCATGTTTTTTTCTCTGGTGCAAGTATGAGATGCTCTGGGGGAGGGGAGGTGTGACAAATAAAGTGGTAGGAACAAAATACATTTTCCTTTACTAGTAAAACAAGGAGGAATTTTTTTTCAGTTAAAAAAGACAAAATAAACACAAAGCAGGATCATAATTTTATTAGATTATGATTCATGAAAGTGAGTACTACTTGAGTGAGTTGTAAACATGTTTTTGTATTTGGGTGGGGCTTTGAAAATGATTTGCATTACTTTTGAAGATATTCATATTTCATTTATACTAAAAGACCTAGTATATGCACAGGAGACTCAAAGCATGCCACAAGATTACAACTGGTAGTGCTGAAGAACCAAGACCCTCTCATAACTGGTCAGCAGATGCCTCTGTTGGAAATTGCAAATGAATTCAGTTCAAAATTAAATGCTTTCTGAATCATTCCCTAGAGACTGGAATTCAGCCTTTAAATACACGTGAGAAACCATCAAATGTGAGTCAATAAAACAATGCATGAAAAGCCACTTGTCCTGGCGAGACTCTTCTACACCAGCTTTTTAGAAAGTACTTCAGAGGGTTTGCAACAGCACAAATTCCACAGCCAGCATAAAACCAGATTGTGTTAACAGTAACCTTTCCTCCTTTTTCTCACCCTGTGCCAATAGGGTGACATTAAATAAAATTTCACTCAAACAAATTCACTTTTTAAATAAAAAAGTTGTTCCATGTAATTTCAAAGCTGTATTTAAAGGATACTGTAGCTGCACTGCACTTAGCTATTCCCCAAGCTGAACTATGAGGCTGTTTGTTACCAAAAACAGACAATACCCTGAGTCTCTGAAGGAGAAAAGCCAGGGTGGGACTCGGCCCCAGGCACAGACAATGCAGACGTGCCTGTGCATGAGTGAGGGGTCTTGGCTCCTCACAGACTGTGGGGGTTGCTCAGCCCATGGCATGGGACACGTGTCCACCTTAGGACTTTAAATCTCCATGTGTCACCAGCCAAAGAAAACTAACCAGCTTGCAGGCTGACCTTACCTCGTCAGTGGGGAAGGGGCAGGAAGGGCTCTTATCCAAGGTTTTATTAGCATTTTACTTAAAGGACAAGCATCATAGTCCTTCTGACCAATTTGTAAGTTTATGCTTTGGATATTAACTAAAGTAATTAATCAGCCTCCAATATCAGTACAGGCTGGGGGATGAACAGATGGAGAGCAGCCCTGCCAAGAAGCCCTTGGGGGGGTTGAAGGGAAGAAAGCTGGACATGACCAGCAATGTGCACTTGCAGCCCAGAAAGGCAAATGTGTCCTGGGCTGCCACCCCAGCAGTGTGGGCAGAGGGCAAGGGAGGGGATTCTGCCCCTTTGCTCTGCTGAGACCCCACCTGCAGGGCTGCATCCAGCCCTGGGGTCCCAGCACAGGAAGGACATGGACCTGCTGGAGCAAGTCCAGAGGAGGGACTCAAATAATGATCAGAGAGTTGGAGCACTTCTCCTATGAAGTTATTCTGAGAGAATTGGTGCTGTTCAGCCTGGAGAAGTCTCCAGAGAGTTCCTATGGAGGCCTTCCAATGCCTGAATGGGAGCCTACAAGAAAGATGGAGAGAAAATCTTTACAAGAACATCTTGTCTTTACAAGACAAAGGTGAATGGCTTCAAGCTTACAGTAGGTTTAGTTTAGACATAAGGAAGAAATTCTTGGCTGTGAGAGTGGTGAGACACTGGAAGAGATTGCCCAGCCCCTGGAAATGTCCATGGCCAAATTGGATGGGACTTTGAGCAATTAGGTCTAGTGGAAGCTGTCCCTGCCCATGGCAGGAGCAGTTGGATCTTTAGGGTCCATGCCAAACCAGGCCTTGAATAAACTTGCTCTAATTTAGATCCTTTTTAATCACTAGGCATTCATTAGAATTCCAAACCAGGCCATTCTATGATGACTCCATGATCACAGATTTACCAGATGGAAGCCCTCTGCTTTGGGCCAGAGATACTTTGCCACCAACGTTTTGGTATTAAACTTTCAGTATTCTTATAACATACTTGAAGTAGACATTTTTTTCTCATGGACCACTGCAGACTTATAACAAACTTTATATATCTCTTATGATGAGAGCTCAGACCTTAAAAGCTAGATTTCTAGGGAATATCCCAATCAATTAAATTTCAAATGCTTCATATGCTATTAAATCAAAATCCAATGTAGTGAAATATTCTAGTTTACAAAGTCCCTCCACGAGCCATTATTTCCCACCCCTAAGAGTTCCTTGAATCTAGAGGGGTGTTTTTTGTGTGTAAAGTGCTCACCACAACACCCTGCCACAACTGAACATGACAGAGGTCTTTCAAAACTCCTCTGGATGAACTGCAGTGAGCATCATAAAATTGCATATCCAGAAGTACTTTACATTTCAATCAGTCCTTGGAAAACAGGGCACCTGAAAGCATGGTTGTGTGTGAATGCCTGAGCCACACAGCCAAGGTCCCCAAGCTATACACAGCAAAAATGAAGTCCCTAATGGAAGGATGTTCACCCCACGATACAACAGAAGGATGCTCAGAAACAGGCTGAGGAGATCCAACTAGGACTAAAGCACAGAAGAAAACCCTAAAATTTTCTGGGTTTAAAAACAAAACCAAAAAAATCAGCAACTAAATTCCTCATAAATGTTTCCAGGATAGAGAATGTTACTGAATTTTACATATCCTGCTCATCATATTTAAGTGGAGAACAAATAAACATTTATTTGTCCCATGTTAAGCAAAAGTCCTTTAGATTATCACATATATCTGATAAATTCTTCACAGCAAATCTGAATTCCATACCCATGCTAAATCTTTACCCAAACTTTCATCAGAAGCCAGCACACAGTCTCAGGGAAATTTGCAGCTAAAGCACATTCCAGTTTATTTGGTTGAATTTTTGGCAGATTATGACTGAAGGTTTTTTTAAGAGTTCATTACATCTTTGCCCTCCTTAAGCAAAGGTTATCACAAAGCTGTTTGAGTGAATTATGACTACTGGGTGGTCACTACTGCCTGTGATATTAGTTATTACATGTTCAGTGATAAATTTAAATCAGTAGATAACAAGGAGAAATCTCTACCAAGACCTTCATCATAGAATCTAAAAATAGCAAAATTACAGTTACAGGGAGAAAACTATAAGCTTAATGTATGCTTGTGCTGAGCAAGCAGATGGTGTATTTCAGGAAATTCACTATGCATATCAAAATTAAAAATTTAAACTTAATCCTTCTAAAGATTAAAACTTCCAGGATGAAACAGTTCTTAAAGGCTTCTTTTAATCTAGATTTTGTTAATGTTCATATTCTTCATCCTAAGAGCTAATGCTGTCAGCATTTATTGATTCAGCCTTCTAATAATTGCATCATCCTTCCAGCATGTCAGAGACTGTCAAGGTGACTATGATGGCATATGACTGGAATATGACTCCAGTGTCACAAAATATTTATGTCACCAGTTTATCCAGAAACAGACACATAGCAAATGTCAGAGTGATAGAGAAGAAAAATACTGACTTTATTAATAAACTGCTATGTAAAATGTTTCATCACTTGCTGTAATACTGCCAAAATAGCCTTGTCAAGTAATTATTTAAATAGTTTTATTTAAATAAACTAGAGCTCAGTGAAAGTGCTTTGAACAACGTCACATTTTCCTAAAACACGACAAGACTTTTCAACATTCAGTTATTTAATTTGACGCTATCTGGAAAAAAAATCCAACCTTCTCACACAGCTGCAAAGTATCTTTACTTTCCTGCATTGACTACTTGTGTATCTACTGGATTTCTTCGAAAGATTGTTTTCCTTCAAGCATTCAAACAGCTCAAGCTAAGCCTTATGAAGATACAACTGCTTTGGTTACATACTGCACCAATTTTAATAATTGCAGGTTGAAAGGGTTGAAAGGAGGCAAGGACTACAGTAGATTGACACATTTGTTAAATTCAAATAAATCCTTGCTTAAGGCTTTCAATATCTTGAAGTTATAGTTTTGACCTAAAAGACATATCTTCTTTCTTTTCAGAAGCAAAACTCAGTGTTTAAGTGACATTATGTCTAATACATCACCAAAACCAGTGAAACTCAAGCAGCAGATGAACTATTAAAGTATTAACATACATATTTTGTTAAAGAAATTTAAAATCATCACTTTTTCTCTCTCTCTTTTAAGAACTTTAAAAAGTAAGGTGCAAAGCCACACCCGGACGGACATGACCACACTGGAATGATGGACTTCATTCAGTAATGAAATCCAGCACAGCAGAGCTGTGGAACAACCTACTCCAAAGAGTAAGGACTTCATGTGAAGGTCTGCACTTTTTCTTCCTGGGGATTTTATAGTAAGAATGACTGGACTGACACATACTTTACAGATTTCACTTCAAGCTAATCCCATATTTTCTAAGCTCAGTAATCAGCAAATAGCCCTATTAGCTGTGGCACAAGCTGTAAGAACGACTTTGCCCGTGCAAAGGCAGAATTTTTTCTCTCCAGCTGCCAGCAGTGCTGGTGACAGCTGAGCTGGAGCAGCACAGGGCACTGTGCCCTTCCCTCCTGTGCCCCAGGAGGGAGAGGAGCTAGCCCTGCTCTCCCTGCCAGCATCAACCTGGGAACCTCCTTCTCTATTCACATATTTTAGCACCCAGTAAAGATACAACCCTACCAACCACTCCCTACAAACAGCAATCACCTCTCGCTGGTATATTCTTGAAAATTGGGATGTTCTTTTCAGCAGATTTGGAGCAGATTTTTCTTGTGAACCATCTCTGAAAACACACAAGTGATTATCAGTCACAACACTGACAAGAGACAAGCAAACAGTGAATTCAGCTGGTAGGACAGGTGATGATCAGGATTTAACAGAGGGCTCCATTTCCCTGTAAGCCTGATTTTTCACCACATATAATCAACTCTACTTTGAAATGTGGCAAATTGGCAGATATGGGGGAAGCAGTCTGATGACATTTGTTTGTCATAATATGCCAGAAATTAGTTTACAAACTTGTCTTCAAAATTATGACAAAAACAATTTCCAATACCATTTCACATTTGCAACAGGCTTCAATGCATCTTAATTGACAAAGTCCAAGAACTCAGTAAGTTTTGCTTGAATATGCTATCACTTCCTGACAAACACGAAATGCAAGGAAAATAATAGGCCTGGCACAACCAGAAAGTCAGGAGAAGGGGCTCTGAGTGACTGTCACAGCACAACACATGACAATGAGGCATCACAGAACCAGGCTCTGGACAAGAAGTGATGCAGGCAGGCACACTGGCAGTGTGAAGTTCATGCAGCCACGGGAACAATTGCTTGATCTATTCTTGAGGCATACACACACAGAGAACACAACTTTAAGATGGCCCTAAATTTCCAGGTGATGGCCTTTCTCCCCTACTTTTATTAAAGATACCCCTCTGTTGCTACAAGTTACCATGCAACTTCAGCCAGTCAATCTTGCTGAATGCAGCTCTCAAAGCACAATGACAACATCTTTTGGAGAGGAAAGTATTTTGTTATTGTTATTGCAATCAATGAAGGCTTAATTCATTTTTCCTTGACTTTTCTACACTATTATCTGTGTTATAATAACAGTCATGAGCAGTAAAGATTGGGCTGTATTGTGCCAGCATGTCTGCACAGAATAATAAAGAAGAAAGTCCTTGCTTTAGAGATCACAGTCTAGCTGGTGAACAAATAGGACAAATGTTATTGCTAAGAAAATAAAACAGTAACAAAAGAGAATTGAGTCATACATTGACATTTCTCTAATCAACAGCAAACAGGAGTGATTTACCCATTAAAAAAGCACAGAAGATGGATTTTAAGGAAAGATTCAGAATCATAAAATCATTAAGGTTAGAAAGCATCTCCAAAATCAAGACCAACTTTTAACCAAATGCTAACATACCCACTAAACCATATCATAAAGTGACACATCTAATAATTTTTTGAATGCTTCCAGGGACAATAACTCCACCACTTCCCTGGGGAGACTTTTTCAATGCTTAACCACCCTTTCAGTGAAGAAATTTTTCCTATATTCAATTTAAACCTCCCCTACTGCAACTTGAAGCCCTTTCTCCTTTTCCTGTTAGCTGCTGCCTGGGAGAAGAGGCTGATTCCCACCTCACCACACCCTCCTCTCATGCAGCTGTAGAGAGTGATAAGGTCACACCCCTGAGCCTCCTTTCCTCCAGGCTGAACACCCCCAGCTTCCCCTCATCAGCCTTGTGCTCCAGACCCTCCACCAGCTTCACTGCCCTTCTGTGAGCTCGCCCCAGCACCTCAGTGTCCTTCTTGTAGTGAGAGGCCCAAAACTGGACACAGGATTTGAGGTGTGGCCTCACCAGTGCCCAGTACATGGGGACAATCACTGCCCCGGTCCTGCTGGCCACACTGCTGTTTATACAAGCCAGGATGCCACTGGCCTTCTTGGCCACCTGGGCACACGCTGGTCATGGCCAGCTGACTCTGGGCCAGCACACCCAGACCCTTTTCCAGTGGGCATCAGCTTTTTTTACAAAAAATGAGAATTTGGAATATGTTTGTTAACAGCACACAAAGAGCACGGGTTGGACATGGTACTTGAAATTAGGATGAAAAAAGGAGAGTGAGGAATAAATGCTAAAAAAAGACAGATAAAGTCTACACAGATGGGAGGCTGTGTACCTATTTACATATTATTTTCCATTTTTGAAAGGACCTAAAATTTGCACAGTTCAAAAAGTGTTTCATATTACTTTCAATAAATATTAGTATAAATAAAAATCACCAACCTGTCACAATGAATATTTAATGTGTTAATATATTTTGAATGAAATTCTTACCGTATTGGAATCAGGAATATTCTCAGAGGTATGAGGTATAGCAAAAAACACTGATCAGACCACAAAGTTTTACAGCAGGTTTTTAACTACATGCATTTTATAAAAAATTAGGATGCAATTGAAAAAAATCAGATTAAAATTCAATTATTCTGTAGCTGTTTCCCCATACCATTTTTTGGTTACTGAGTGGAAAAAAATTTGATTTATATAAGAGCTAAAAAAAAATCAAGACTGAATAAATGTACTTGCTAAATTGGACCAAAATTGGCCCCAACACTTCAATTAGCACTCTGGTTTTGGCTGTGTAAAAGTATTTCTAAAGGCATTTTCTAGCTTAAAAACTCCAGGGGCCCCTTTATAAGCACTGGCACATGGAAAATGCTTCTCTGTGTCTCCAGTGCAGTCATCACCCTGAACTCATCTGCAAAGCCTTAAGTGCTGCCTGTAGAATTAAACGCTCACCTGCACCCACTATTCAGAGCTCACAAATACAGGCAATGTTACATGTGCCACTAAGGAGGTTCATTCTCCTTTTCAGCCTTCACTACACAAATGCTAGCAGGAGCTACAGGTATATTTAAAAGTCTAAAAGCTTGAAGTATTTTAATGTCATCTTCACAATGCTACAAAGATATTTGAAATAAATTATGGACTAACTCAGACCTTCTCAACAGATTAGGCAAAATTAGATTTTGATGTCCAAGAGTTGCTGCTGCTGCCATGGCTGGAGTTAGACAAACCTGACAAGTCCAAGAGTAGTTGCAGAAAAGGATGAAGGTGTTCAGGGTGACTGGACTGGGTGAAACTAGACTAAAACTAGGCCACTTTAAGTATTTTCTGTGAAGGCTCCCTCTCCAGCTAGCTTGTTCCTCCAACCTTGGTGGAGCATTGGTGGGGCATTGGTGTCTGCCTTATCCAATTACATGTGGGGAATTTTCTTCCTCAGAAGTTAAAATATTGGGGGCCAGTTCCTTGCCAGAAGCACGGATAATTACTGCCTATGCCATGATAATGAATAAATGTTGTATTAATAAAGCTAAAGCCCTTTCCACAAGGCACAGTCAATCACTAGCAGAAATGGTCAACTTTTGGCCATGAAGACAATTAAGTAGTAATTAAACATCATAACATGAAGACTTTGAAAGTTTTATCATCATTATGGTTTCCTTACATACCATTTGTAGGTGGAAGTATCTTAAATGTAAACTTTCTTGACCAATGTCAGTTTGGCACCAACTGACTATTTAATTGACTGTTAACAAATTCTTCAAGATATGACTGCTATAGAGTTATTTTATCATGCTGTTAATTGGTAATTATACATTGGCAGAAAAATCACTGTTTCTTTCCAATTATTCCAGAACTCAGTGACTATTTAAACTTTGCTAATTAGCAGCGGAGGGCTGTTACATCTTCTGGGCAAATTGTATTTGATAATCCCTATTAAAATATACATGGCAGTAGTTGACTTGTAACAAAGACAAAAAAAAAAGAGAGAAAAAAAAGTGGCAGTTCAAAGGGTATTAGATACAGCACAAGGCAAACAGGGGCCTATTAAAATTTCCCCAACTGTTCTAATGAGAATGCCGAGGGTCATTTCTTCCTAGTTTACCATCTGTTTGGTTTCTGGCAAATATCTCTGGTGTGAAGGGAGGGTCCTGGAGCCCATTTGGCTTGTCACAAAGTAAACCAGGGATCTGCAGCAATTTCAGTAAGTTACAAAACTGCACTTCAAAATCAGTAGCATGTACATAGCTGAAAACTTTTTTTCAGAGCTGTCATTTACACACTATTCCTTACTTTTTAGAGCTGTGAGCAAGCACAGAGAGGCAGACTGAGCAGAGGGGATCAATTTTATAGGCTCACCTAACAAGAAAATGCAACAGTTGGCCTTTTTCCATCTCACAATGTTAGTGGGGGATACTTTCCTTTATATGTCAAAATCTGAAAGCAAAACATTGTCCCAAGAGGATCCGTGTTTGAGCATAAACTGGTGCCAAAACCACGCCTCTGGCAGCTCAAAACCACAAACCCCATCCAGGATCAGGAGGAGCCTTGGATGCCTCCAAGGCATGGTCCAGACCCATGCACTGACAGAGTTGGGGTGCACTGTCTGTGGGACCCCTTGGAGGTGACACTGGGTGTCCTTCAGCCAACCAGGCACCCTCTTTGCTTCCTCCTCTGGAGATGAAACCAGCATCAGCATGAAACCTACAGCAACTCTGCCCTAAGAGAGCTCAGAGTCAAAAGAGATACAGGACCTGGAAACCACTCTTTTCCTTTTCCCCAATTCCCAACCCACACCAGATCAAAATGATCCTTCCTCTATAAATTGAGAGGGGGGTTTTGGTTGGCTGTGCAATCACATATATAACCAAAATACCCAGTGAAGGATTATGTGAGGGCTGCTTTAATCCTGTCAAAAGGCAATAGAACAGAAAAAAGCAAAGAGTATAAGATAATTTAAGTGGCATTACATTATATCTGGTGATTGTTCTTTCCAGGATTCACTGTATTTCAAAGAATATTTGTAACTATTCATTTTTTTAGATCCCAGAGAGTCAATATATTACTTAAAATACATATGATCATCTTCATGGTATAGAAACAAAGAATTTAAAAAGAAAAAAAAGACTACAATATCACCTTTCATCTCTTTTTTGCTTTCTAGAAGATGCAAGTTGAGGCACTAAAATGTTTCCAGATAACATCACCCTCCTAGTTTCTTGTAAAGTAGACCACACAGTTAAACAAAACCTTAATTTCATGAGGAGCTTATGATACCTCACAGTAAAATGGAGTTATCTGTTTTAAAAGATTGCAAATTACTAGATGTGTAAACCTACACAGAATATAAACAAAAAATTCTGTTATCCAATTAAGCCTATGGCAACACTTTCCAGTGTAATCAGAGCTTGGAGTCCACTGTCTCTACTACAACAGAATCTATGGACTTCCAAGAGGACCTTTGCAATTTAGGTTGGAAGGTTAATACATATAGAAATGTTATCATGAAATTACTTGTTAATTCCACATTTACTAAAAGATACACATCAGTGTAGTCATTATAATTTTGCATAAAATTAAGTTTTCAGGGCTCTTAGCTAGAAAGGCTCATGTTTCCCACTGTAGTTTGGAAGAAACTAATTACACCAAAATTAAATATAATTTGTCATGTATTTATCACTGAAAAGCTACGAGGGAGCCAGAAAGCCTTGGGAAGAACTGGGGTGAGTGGAGCTGCAGTGTGAGTGGCAGGTCAAAGGCAAGCTTTGATGTGCACAGCCCAGCACATCTGTCTGCTCAGCCAGCCTGTCACCAGGATCATCCCGTGTAATGAGACAGATTTGGGTCCTCAGCTCATGGCGCTCCTTATCGCTGCGGAGGGATTAGGCTGTAATCTTCTCCTGTAATTGTAGAAATGATACCCTGCTCCCTGCTCCCTGCTTTCCAGAGCACACAGCTTTGGAGGAGCCATGTGGTATTTTCGTGCCTCTGCCAAGCTGCAGAGTGGTTCCCCTATCGCCCACCAAACCATTTATCCTCCCTCTCGTTTGCAAGCAATCATTCCCATCAGACCCACGACCACGTTTGTAGCTTTCTAATATATTTTAGTACTCCTGCCTTCCGCTTTCCTCTTTTATATTTGGGCTAAGATAAGCAGTGAGAGCCCCTAAATGATGGTGTGGGAGATGAGTCTGGTGGGCTGATAAACCCCAGAGCACAGCCAGTTGACCCAAGCAGTCAAAAAAAGGCCAAACACCAACAAGAAGCCTCAGAGACAAAAGCAGAAGAAAGAAAAAGCACTGACGGATAAAGAGATCCCACAGAAGTCCAAAATGTGTCTCCAGCGACAAACAGGGTGTGAATAAACTGAGGGCTACCAGTGCGGCATGTGAAAGGAGGAGACCAAGAGTGGGATTGCCCATCAGCCATCAACGCTGGAAGGTGTGGGAACATTTCCATGTACACACCATCAGGCAAGGAGAGTGGAAATGACACTGAAGAGATGCAGCTGAGAAGGTCTGTTGAATCAGGGGGTCTAATGAAGAAACACTCTCCTTAAAAGCTACTTTTAAAGATATTTTTCTTGCTAAAGGATCCTCCCTGCTTGGTTTAGTGACGTTTCAACACATTCACATTTGATCCCAGTTCTAATTCTAGCTTTACAATTTTAATCTTACATTAATCTGAACCCAGAAAATGATTCAGCCTGGGACAAAACCACTGTTAACTTTTGTACCCCAAAACTCACACATTTCTCCCCAAGAAATTGTTAGGTTTCCCAAATAAAAATTTCAACAAGCTTCATACCAGTGTAATCCCACACTTCCACACAGAGGAAGTAAGGAACTATTTTTTTGCCTACACAACATGTACTGAAGAGGAAAGAAAACATAACCCTCAAATTAAAATATTTTATCATTTTTTTCTTCAAAGCTTCTTGACATGGTTAACTGCTATAATTGACAATGATTGTGTCTCCATCAAGTAACTTCCTAAACTGATAAACAATAATTATAGTCACAACACAGCAGCTCATAGCACAAAAGAGACATACATGGATGTAAAGGAGACTTCAAATTGTTGGGCAGTCTGGAAGATTATGATAATCTACTGTGACCTCCTGTGTGAGACAGACAAGAGCATTTCAATGGCAATATTGCAAGGGTGAAAAAATATTCTTCCCTGCACCATAAGCAATGACTATCAACCCAATTTCAGAATATTACTATCTTCAGGTTTTGAAGGCACAGCTTTGCCTCCCCTTCCCCCATCTAATCTGTGATAAACCACATAAATCTTTGAATTGAGGTCTCTGAACCCGACTAGTCCTCAACATTAAAAAAACATAATAATTTCCAGCAAGCTAAACTTGAATATCACAGTCACTTGCCTCAAAGGAGAAACAGCTTCTTTGCTGATTGGAAATGATGACACAACAGATGGATCTGGGGTTTCTGGAGAAAGTGCTTTATGTTTTCTTCAGAAAGCAAAACAATGTCACTCCCACCTACTATTTTACTAAACAACATATTAAATACTGTGGAGACTGCTCTATTTTTCTGCTGAAGATGGTAGATTTTAAAATATTGTTACTTTTAAAAACTACCAAATAATTTTTAAAAGCATATCATTTACATGCTAAACGCTTTTTGGAAGAGGCCAGCTTTCTCATCTCTCACTGCAAAGTAGAGATAGGAAAAGTTTATATAGCTCTTAGTCCTGGGAGCCATCAGTACATCATAGATTGAGCATTCATATAAAATTGCATTTGAAAGCCTTTGCCATTTTTCCTTCACTGTTTATTTTTTACTGTGACTTCAAAGACACTGCACCAGAGCATCATCTGTTATGAAACATTCAGATTGGTTTTTTTATCTTTTTCCAATATATATACAGGCTTAGGAAATAGCAAAGAAAAACAGCAAATTGAGACTTTTATTTTAAATATTTTTAACTAACATGTAACACAACTGACCCTACAGTTTACCCGCAGAAAGTTTAAAAAACACAGTTCAGAGATGGCAGCACTTTTTCTCTAACACAGATGGAGGCATGCTCAAGACAGAGCATCAGATCTCCCCAGGCATGGTATTTGAGAATTTGTCTTGATGAGCAAAATGAAGCAGTTCCATCCCTGCATGACTGTTTTTGCCTCACTTTGGCTGTTGTATTTTTCCAGCCTGTAGGCTTGGAGCTTCTTTTGCATACAGAACACACGTGTCACCAGTTTAATTGGTTATCTTACAGTGACAGAATGTCAAACTAACACATCAAGAGCTAAAGAATGACCTTTGGCAAGTTAAAGAAGGCCACATGGTTTTTTCTGTCATACATCACATGTTACTTTAACATCTGTCTCAATAAAGCATCAGCTGGAACAGCCTTATTCTACAAATGTAGATATACATTTAGGGGAAAAATACAGATATTCTTTGAAAATGCACAGAAGGATTTAGGTTCTTAAAATTTTGCTTAATTGTTATTTTTAAACACTTTATTGTAATTAAACATGACCTGTATACTTTGCCCAGTGAGTTCGCCATGATCTCCCAATGATGTGACACAAACACTTATTTTGCAGCAAGGTAACAGCTTGCCAGTGACTTGACCATCCCAGAAATTTCACATTGATAATTTCTTTCTGTCCTGCTTACTCCATCAGGTTCTATTCATTCTGTAAACAGTACAGTGGGAAAGGAAAAACAGCAGTACAAATTCTTCCAGAAAAGAGAATCTTTCAGTGCCTTTTGTGCAAGGCATGAAATACTTGTGCCAGCCATGCTCTTCCCTTTGAAAGGCTGAGCAGAAAGTCTGAGGTTGATTTGTGGTGTTATCCACAGAAGCAAAGCCCTTCTCAAATTATCCCTCAGTACAGTTTTAAATAATGTGCTATTTACATTACATTCTTTCATTTACAAGCAGATGTATGCTTGCTGGATGACACTCAAATGCCCAGACCACTCATGCTCTACATGCTTTATAACAAAAGCAAGTACCATGAGAGGTTGTTATGAAGAGAGCACTGAATTCTGACCCAAGCAGACAAATTAGCATTTGAACATGCTGCTGCAAGTGCAATGCACTTGATGTCCCAAACGACTGGTACCTGTTTTTGTACCTTCACCACAGATTGCTTGTTAGATTGTCACTGAGTTCCTCCAATTTGAGGAACACAATTCTTACAATTATTTGTAAGGATATAAAAAATGCTACCAAATAACAAACTGCAGAGGGCATAGCTGTCAATTACTTGCACAAATTTAGAAAGGATTATTTTAAAAATGTTTGTCCTTAGCACAGCTGCTACTGCTGAGGGCTACAGCAGAACCTGAAATACATGATAATTTTTCAAAGCCTATCATATCCCTTTTACTACAATTCTGCTTTATGGACATGGTAAATAATTGGTTGTATAAAATATCTTGACCAGCATTCTGGTTTTAAGGAAAATGCTATTAACTGAATGGAAAAGTAGGTTGACATAAGCTTAAAGGAAACAGGTTTTCAGCCCAAGAAACACTTAGAGGCTTTGGGCTAAATGCTTCACTTTATACAAAATGTCACACAATTTAGAAATGGTTGTTTAAAACAATTTATCTGCTCAGACTTTTCTCTCTTAAAATTTATATCATTCAGCATACTGATACCAGGTCTGAGCAAAGGTGAAGGTGGCACAAGAAGCAATAAAAGCTGCCTAAAAGCTGCCACTGCCTTATCTCACTGACTCCCACTGACTTCCATGCATTATTGATAACTCAGTCTGATTAACCTGTTCCAGTAACAGTGTTGCTACTGATGTCCTCTGTACAACCAAGTACTCATTACCCTGGGCTGCAGAAGGGAAATTGCATTGGACTTACCAAATCCAAAAGCACTGGAACCACCAACACTCTGAGAAGCCTGAACACTGGTAGATGTGTAGAGCCCAGTTACCAGTAAGCCATCAAAGAAGGTACTTGTCGAAATAGTCACTGAAATGAGAGAAATAAAATGTGTGTAAATATTATGGTTAAGATCCTACACATGTGCTGTGAACAGGCTCTTGCTCTTGAATGAGATCCCATCACACAGTCCAGTGAATCCATTTGAATTCCCCCAACATTTATGCTACTTTTACTTTCAGTTGGTGCTTGGGAAGTTGCCTTTGCCAGGAGCATAAACTATGGTATTCATGAAATCCACAGCGAGTTAAAAAATAACACACTGGAATATATGGCTTGTAAGCAACTGTCCAGACATTAAACTGTAGTAAAAACAATTAAATAACCAGGATTATGGTACTGTTCTTTCTGGATCTAAATAGAGTGCCAAGTTACAGTTATCATGCCTATACAGTTATCATACTATTATTATAGTATTGTACATGTAAGTTACATAGGCATCTGAGACATTACAGATTGTGTGTATTTAAATAGCTCAGGAATGTATTTTTAAGGAATTCTTAAGTAATGGCAGAAAAAATCCAAATGACAACTACAGTAACAGTGGAGTCTATACATTCTTTGTTAGAATTAACAATTCTTACAATATTAATTCAATTCTTGTACATCCCAATTTTCATATTTATACTTTGCTGCGTTTGACAAGGTAACCAGTTCAATAAAGCTCTTTTGGATTTCAGAAAAGCTTTTGATACTCTCACAGGATCCTTCTGGACTGGATGTCCAGCACAAGGCTGGCTAAACATCACTGACTCACAGGTCAGGCACAAAGGGTTACAGTGACTGGGTGACATCAGACTGGGGACCTGTCACTAGCAGGGTTCCACAGGGCTCCATCCTGTGCTCTCCAGGCCCTGTGCTCTTCTACATCTTCATAAATGATTTGGGTACAGGACTGAAAGGGATATTGAGCAAGTCCAGAGACAATACAAAACAGGGAGGAGCTGTTGGCTCCTTCAAAGGCAGAGAGACCTCCACAAATCTGGGCAGTCACCAACCATATGGAGATCAATAAAACAACAGAAAGCTCTCTCTGCTGAAGAGTCTTACGACTTGTAGCCACGCACACTGAAGATGTGTCTGGACCTCAGTTACCACACACTCTGCTTCATACCTCAATCCTTTCTATTCCCTTAACCTAGAGAGATCAGTGCTTGTCAGGGATTGCTGACAAACTCTGATCATTCCCTAAATCACATTCTACCTCCTTTTATTTCCCTCTTTGGCTGGAGAGACCATGAGTCAGTGACTGGCCAGGAGACTGAAGCAAGGTACTCTGAGGTTACTTCTAGGACATTCATTGGTGATACACATTCAGCAGAGAAACTGATGTGTTTCTCAAGTCCTAATAGTCAGTGTTTCCTCTGTGGTACAGAGAAAAAAATTAGTGTTTAATACTTTAAAAAACATAAAAATGTTGACAGTAGCTTAATTTACTTTGAGCAGAGGACCAGTATTTACCATATTTAATTTATTCTTATTATCTTCTTCTCTTTGATTATTCAATACTACACTGAATAAACCCTGAATCCAGCTTTTCTGCTCCCATGACTCCAAATTTCAGTGTTTTGCAATAGACACTTCCCTGAATTCAGATGCAGGTTCAGAGCCATATGTTCAGTTTTTAAGAACAGTTTTTAACTTCTGATAGATGTTAAAAGAAGAGCAAAAGACTCTATATTTTTTAAAAAGTAAATGATGTATTAGGGAGAGTAAAATAAAATCAAACAAGCAAACAATGATTTTTTTCTGCATTTGATGATTAAGTGGTGAATAATACATGACCTTTTCTTCCCTTTATGCCTTTAAACCAACAAAGAGGCAAAACATATGTTGAAAAGTATGGCTATGTGTTATTTTTGAAGACTTGGCAAAAGAGTCAATGAAAAGCACTGATAGAAGGGCACTGGGCCAGTACTTTGCTGCCATTTTGTTTCCCTGTGGGGAAGCATCTTATTCTTTACTGGATAGGATATAATGCAAAAGCCTACTGTGAACAGGTGACCAGTTTCTCTGTGGGAAAGAAGTGATATTTCACAATGCCTGTATTTGACTTTGGACATATTTGTGTGATTGTCAACCCTCATTTTACATAAGCATCTAATAGGTCAATTTTTATTGTTGAAAAATTTCCAACACAGTATGGCTCCCTCATTAAGCCTCTGGGAAAGTGCATGAGGCCTCTAGCACATTTTTTAAAAACAGAGCACTAGGCTGTTATTACACACATGTCATACATTTCAGAATAATTCCATAGTTCTTCAAGAGAAAAAAAAATAATCACGACATTCTCAGTGATGATTTTTTTTTTTCTACCCACCGGTGAAATACATCAAATTCCCATAAAATGAAAGAAAACACACACTATGCCAAGTGATAATGACCAAGAACAGGAAAGCTGTGCTAATGCACAGCCAAGCTATAGGACTGTGATTTTATACAGGGGCTGGGGCTTGTTACTGTGGCATCCTAAATTCCTCTTCCAAAGGAACAAGAAGTTTCCCTCTGCCAGGCTTTGTTTGTACCTTTACACTGGCTAATGCCATATGTAGTTGACGTCAAACACCTGGCACTACAGAAGCAAGGACCAGTGCCATGACCCACTGGGACTTTGGAGAACATCTGGAAGGACACAGAGCAGCCAGGGCTGGGCAGGCAAGGGGCTGTCCCACGGCACCCAAGGGACAACAGCAGCACGTGTCACCTACAAGCCCGAGCAGGCACTGCTCCATCCTCCCCAAGACCCTCCCCTGGGAGGAGAATTGGGTGAGTGAAGCAGTGAGGAGCCCTTCCTGTCACTGGGGACTGAGGGCAGGGAGTGCTGGACCCCACCCAGAGCAGTCCCCCGTGCCAGCCCTCCCAGCTGCTGCACCAGGACAGGCAGGGACCCCCCGGTCCCCCCGTGTCACCCCTCACAGCAGCAATGGGAGCACATAACCGAGGTGCAGATGAAGGCAGGAAAACCTCAACAGCTTTGAAATAGTCCAGTGGGAGGGACTGAGAACATCTTCCCAAGAAATGAGGGCTGCATTTTGGAACGACCTACTGATCAGGCAATATCACACTGCAAATTTTAGAGGCAAAAGTGGTAACTACTTTAAGAGTTGCTCAACACTTCCTTCTATTTTCAGTTCTGAGATATCTGCCAATTTTCCCCCCTTGGACTACTTGGGTTGGTTTGTTTTTCATGGTGTCTCCCTAAGACTGATTTAATTATTTAAGGAAGAAGGAATTTCAGTCAAAACATTTCATTTCTGAGATGAGGTTAGAGGAGAATATGTTGCCCTGGATGAAAAATTCCACTGTCCTTTGCTTTCATCACTCTTCTGCTCTGAAGTGTGAGAGTGTTCCTCCAAGTTTGATCAAATTATATTATATATATATATACACATTAAAAAAAAAATCAGAGTTCACATATGCTCAACAGAGACATTTTCATTTTTAGTATCTAAATATTTCTGCAGACTCTGTCCTCACTTAGTACTCTTAGAGAACTCTCTGACTAATAAAAGCTCGCTGAAAAAAGTCCCATGAAAAATATTTCAGTCCAGCTATACTGCTTTGTTGGAGCAGAAGTGCTTTGTGGAGATATCATTTGATGACGTTTTGATCTGGAAAGTTTCTCAGTGTTTTAAAGCAGGAAGTCATATCTGCTGGTTGGAGAGATAGGGGAAAGAGAGGGATCTTTATCAAAAGTCTAAGCCTTCTGTGACAAGACCTCAATTCATTAAAATCCCACTTCTCAAAATGCTGAGAAATTTGCAAAATGTCACAAAAACAAAGTTGCTCCAAAAGTTTGACCAATACCATCACCAGCATCTTAAACTTGGGAGATAAAAAAGTGGACCTGAGGACAAAAGTGAACTAGGATGGAAGAGGTGGTGACAAACCAGTACAGGGAATAGGGAAATTTTTGGAGAAAAAATGGAGAGCGATGGGGGAGGGGGGACCACAGCTGGAGAAAGCTGGAGGAAGAGAAGGTGATGAAAAGCAGATGGGATCTGCACCTGCAGTCTGGAAACCCTAGAAAGGTTCAGTATGAGGGACTCACAGAGTAACTGGGAAGAGAGACCAGGCGTAAAACCTACCAGCAAAGTGTGGGTCAGCCTCACATGCTGGTTAACAGCCACAAAAGCAGTCTGCTGTGTTCTCTTAGTTCACCTTTGAAATCAAGTGGACAGTGTTTGCATGATGGATATGAAACATTCCTGACCACAAAACACGTGGACAGGAATACGTGGGTTTATGAATTTGTCCAATTTGTTTTGTAAAAGCCTAGGAAATGGTTCCATGAAAAAGAAATCATGTTGGGGCTGGGAAGTATCCTCTGGTGCTGTTCTGCCCTACCCTTCTTTCCATACAATGACTGTTGTCACAAAATGTGTTTCTGAGAATCATGAAGCCCTCAGTTCAACTTTCCATGAAAAGTCATGGGGAGTTGCTGACTGCAGCTCCTGCACACCCAGCACAGACCTGCTGCTGTGCTCGGCTGCCAGCAAGGCTGGTTCGGAGGCACACACAGGCTGGCCTCGCCCTGCTGAGGCCACCATCTCTGGGAAGCTTTGGTGTTATTTCCTTGGGAAGGGAGGGGATGCAGCAGCCTTTTCTGGAGCCCTTTCATTTTGCACAGACAAGTTTCTGTGAGAGCCCTGGCGCTTCCCGTGAGACAAGGAACAGCAGAGCCTCTGGCAATGCCAGGAGCTGACATGTCTCCAGGAGGAAGTGGGTCAGGAAGGAGGAGGCTGGCAAGGATGCTGCTGAAATTATACCACAGGTGGAGGTAGCAGCAGAACAGGAAAGACAAAATGGGGTTTGAACTGTAGTTATGTGTCCTAGGGTCAAATATTTTTAAGAAATTAATGCTATTCTTATAAACATAATTTTCACTGTTTTCCAGTGTTGTATGCCACACATATTGCATACTATCATAGAAATCTATTAATCAGTGTAAGTAATTGCATAAAATTTGCCTTACATTCTCTCAAGGGACTGATCTCTCTCCAAAAAGACTGTATTTTGACTCATATTTGAAATACTCAAAATATAGCCAATGTATCTAAACTGTAAAAGTAGAAAAAGCACCAGGTGGAGGAAGGGGATCATCAAGCTGCTACTTGCAGGTCTTACCTATTTTGGCTGTTCTTCAGCACCAGCTGAATGTCACTAAGAGGGTTGAAAGATACAGAAATTCCACAGAATTTATGGCTGCTATTGATGCCAATCACAGAGTACAAGAAGGAATTGATAAAGGCAAAGACCTCTGATGCCTCACAGACTTCTTAAGTGAGTCAAGACAGAGCCACAGTGTAAAACTGCATTTCTGTATACCACAGAGAAAAGAGAAAATAATTCTGGTATGTGAAATGGAATCAACAGAGACAGTGGACTTCCTGAAATGAGCCTTTCTTGCATCAAAGCAATGACAGGCACTTTTTCACGTTCTTCTCAAGGTCAAAGCGAGTTCCCTGTAACACTAATATTGCATCACCACACACCTGAGTCATGGCTGGGAAACATCCTCTTAGGAAATAAATTATTTATACTGAAGTAATGCTTTTGGGTTGGTGTGGTGTTTTTGTGGGGGTTTTTTTGGCTTTTTTTTTTAATTTTTTTTGCTTCACTCCTAAAAAAATATGCATCTGCAAGTCAGGTGTGCAATGGCACTGTTCAGAGAGGCCTCTGTCCCCTCAGTGCTGCACCTTCCTGCAAAAGGAATGGAGACTAACATTGCTACAGGAAAGACTGTCAACACCACACTACATTCAGAGAGTATGCTGAATTGAAAGAGACCCACAAAAACCATCAAAGTCCAGCTCCTGCCCCTGCACAGCACCATCCCCAAGAGTCACAACGTGTACCCAAGAGCATTGTCCAAACACTTCTTGAACTCTGTCAGGCTGGTGCTGTGACCACTGCCCTGTGGAGCTGTTCCAGTGCCCAAACACCCTCTGGGTGAAGAACCTTTTCCTAATATTGAACCTAAACTTCCCCCAACACAACTTGAGGCCAGTCCTTCAGGTTTTGTCCCTGGTCACTACAGATCAGTGTCTGCCCCTCTGCTGCCTCTCATGAGGAAATTGCAGACTGCTATGTCTCCCCTCAGTCTCCTCAACACAGGGAAGATGCTCTTTGTCCCTTCCCAAGTTTATTCCCTTTTTTAGGCAATGGAACCTTTGTGCCACCCTCATGCAATGCCAAACACAAGTGACCCATCCAGGCATGCAGCGCTCTCAGGGCACAGATAATACCAAGTCCAAATCCTTAAAATACCTGACCACTCCTGAAACACCAGCTAGAGATTAAATTGCTAGTAAAAAGAGAATAAACCCTGATGCCTTATTTAAAGGCAACTGTCAAGGCACCACAGTGATTAGAGATCTATAAATACTCAGGTAGACTTTTACAGGTATGCTTTCCAAATAGTGTGCTGATAAATGTACTTGTAAGTGAATGGTGCAGAATACACTTACAAGAATCCAGAAAGTGTATATACTGAATTGCACTCAGAACCTTATTACTAAAAATAAATTTTTAAAAGACTAGTGAAATGCATGTTGACATAAAACTAATTTTTACAGCTCACAGACATACTTTGCTTTCAAAAGAACATAAAATCAAGAAATTCATAATTATACAGCTATTTCAAATATGAACACCAGGCAGACATGCAAGAACAGTATGAATCACAGGTCTACACATCATTCAGCAACAAAAGCAGAAAACCCACAGGGTTCTTACTCATACTTGTTTTGATTTTCCCCAAGTAGGTGGAAGAAAGCAGAAAAAAGACATTTCAGTATGGTGAAGTAAACAGACATGCAGTCTTACAACTGCAAGCATTCTCACTTGGTTTCCTGAAGCCCACAACCAAAGCACTTAATTCACAATAACACACCAGTGAGCTTTTCTTGAAGCTTCTGTACAGAACAGCACCACCTCTAACCTGTGGAGCCCTCACCAGCAATTCCAGTTAGCAATTACTCTCAGATAGAGGGGAATAAAAATGCACAAGTTTTGAACTTTGTACTAGACAGCTTAAAAATCTGATCTGGCCTTGCTTTGTGTTACAGTGTGGTTTCAGTTCTTCTGCCCCATGCTCCATCAAATCTCTGCGTCTTTATAGCTTTTTAAATCCTTTCCTAAATTGGTGAGGAGCAGCAGAGAACTGAAAATAGATTGCAGATGTGTGGCAAGATGTCTGTAAGATGATATCCAGAGACATAATTTGTCATTGATGCAGAGTAGCCTATCAGCCTTGTGAAAGAACTATTTGCAGAGACATTACTTATATTTTTGAAAGTTCATAACAAGACAGTGACAATGACATCAGCAGCAATATAAAAAATGTTTATTCTTATATTCCTAAACTATAAGGATTTGGTCATATTTGTTTACAATGGTCCAAGATGTTTCAGAGATCCCATCTCACTGAAAGTGAAGAGTCCCATGGTTAAACCTGTGAAGAGACTTCCAGTGTGAGACCCAAGAGTCTGATTTCCTATGTATCCAAATCTGTAACTTAAATACATTTCTGACCATACTCAAAGCTACCAGAAACTTGGCCACACTGAGCAGAGAGGTGCTTTGCTCCAGCTGGCATCACCAAACACGTTGGCACTGCCCAGAGACCTGACAGAGGAGAGGTAAGCCTGGCTGCTGCCATAGCTGCCTGCTTATAACCAACAGATGGGCAATTAAGGCTCTCCCCTAGGTAAGACGATTCAAATCTGAATTTCTCAACAAAATATTGTTTTAAATTATTTTAAACTCCAGTGCCTTTGTGGCCCAGCCAGTGTCCCTTAGCTGCAGGCATTGTATTTTGTATGGGAAAAAGGGAATACCAGCTGGCACAGAGAGAGGCACGTCCTGCCTCTTTTGAGGCAGCCTTCTTGGAAGGAGAAGATGGAGGTTTCAGTCAGTGGCCCAGTGAATATGTGCTACTGCTATATAAAGCTCCAGAGAACATCACATCTATTTATGTCACCCCATTTAGGCTGTAAATCTCACCCTAATGTTGATGTTTAAAACAGACCAGATGAATCACACTCCAGAAATGTCTGATTCTCCTCACTGACTATAAAGGGAGCCCAGACTGTAAAGCTCAGCTGTAGATGTCAATACTGAAGATGGCTAAACTGAGATTATTCCCAGCAAGAGCCATTCACAGAGAGTAACTTAATTATCCAATTTCTATTAAAATGTCCAACCATAGGCCACATCAGAGGGAACTGAGCAGGAACTAAGCATCCTAGAACCCAGAGCTCACCCGAGGACATCAGAGACAATGACGATCTTTATACTTTTTCTTGTGTTATGCCAAACATATCACTAATGCTTAGCAACTTAGCAAGCCTTTGTAGTACCAAAACACTCCAAAGGATATCAGCAAATGTCTGTTATTCCATTTGATAATTCACAGAGGCCTGAATAGTATCAATGGAGTTTAAGCAGTAAACACAATAACCTGCATATGAAACAAAATGTGTTTCACTAAAACGCATATCAGCTACGTCTCTAAAAATGTAACTACTGAATTAAATTGTGTGGCATAGCCAAAACAAGAATAATCATCAAATTACCATTTCCTGTAGTGATTGAAAAGGACAGTTATTTATAGTTTTAGCTTAAGAAACCCTGTCATACTATTTAGTGAAATGCACCTCCAGGCAACAAAATATTGTAAACATGAGAGTTATCAGCATAACATAAAAGCCAGTAAAGTATGCTTTAACAGTATTTACATGATGGTTAGACTCAAATGATTGTGAAATGTATTTTGCATTTGTGGTAGTGTATTATTTCTCTTATCCAAAGTCCAAGGAGAAGATGGGAAGAGATGCTGATCATTCCCAGAGCTCACCAGCTACACAGGGCATGAAACAAGCCTGGTTACTGGTGTATGTTGGGACTGTCTCATGTCCTTATTCAGCAACCACCATTCTTATTCCTAAGTTTTGAAGCCAAATTCTGTCATGTTCCTATGAAAAGCACCAATATAAATTTTTTCTTAAAAACAGATTAAACGTTATTGCGTTACCTTTTTATCACTCTAAGTCTGAGAATATTGACCCCCATTTTGAAGCCTAACCTTATTTTTCATGCCTTTCAAGTTTATGTGAGGTTGCCTGCTTGATACCCATACATGAAAATTTCATATTGTTGGCTGTGCTCTCAATAAATTATTTAGATGGTTTGAATATTTCTGCGCTGTGTGGATTTTCAGAAGAGTTTGGTAAATCCTTTTATTCTGCTGTCCTCAAAAGACAAACAACCTCTCAATACACAGTTAACAATAGCATTAAAAGACAGAATGAAGGCTGGCTTGAAAAGAGAGCAAGTATAATTATCTACTAGGAATTTATTATAACTCAGTAATAGCTAAACATTTGCAAAAACTTTTGTCTTAATTCCAGCTAAGGAAGCACACTAACACCACATTGATGAATATGTTTACCTCAGGCAAAAATAACACAAATCCTCTTACAGACACATGAATTATGATGAGCAAATATCATGAAATGCAGGAGTTCAAGTGATGCTGGAGAACAAGGAAGCATCTGGCTGCCCATGGCTTGAAAAGGTTCACTGTTCACTGGGTGAAAAACTGGATGGCTGAGCCCAAAGAGTGGCGGCCAGTTGAAAGTGGTGTTCCCCAGGTCCAGTACTGGGACCAGTCTGTTTTAATATCCTTATCAATGACCAGGGTGAAGGGATCGAATGAACCCACAGTCAGCTTATACTTTTACAGCTTCAGGAGACAAGAAGCTCCACCATTTATTTACATAATGTAGGAAAACGTTTTTCATCATTTTTAAGTTCTCTTTTCTCTGAATTCTTGTATTTTCAGTGAAGTGTTCACTTTATCAACAGAATTCAACATTTATAGATAACTTTCACAACTCTCTCAACCATCCTTTTTCCTATAAAATTAAGGAAACTTTAGCTTCCAATTACTCAGGAATATGTTCTCTCTATCATCATCATCTAGTGTTACTATATTTTTTCGAAGCAGAAGCAACCAGAGGCATCCATGACACAGAAATCTGGGTATTACATTGTATTGCACACCCATGGTAAAAATTATGCCAGCTGTTTCAGTTTCATCTTTTTCCTCCTAACTCCTAAGGTTCAATGTGGTAGGTTTTTTTAACTCATGCTTAGCATCGACGTCCTATACTTCAAAATTCTCTCCCAATATCCTGTTCCACATATTCTGCATTATTTTTGCCTCTGTTCCCCACCACCATCAACTTCCTTTGTCAGTAACACAGCAACAAAGTTTAATATCTTGAGCATCACAGTATATAATGCTGTTACCTTGCTAATAAGTTCCCACTATCATTTCGACCACTTTTAACTTCAGGCATCAAGCCATGACAATGACACTTCTTCCTCATCAGCCACAGTCCTCCTTCCCCAGAGTGGATTCCTTGTGGGAGATAATTCAAGTGAAAGGTAGCATAGTCTTTTAGTTTAGAACAAGAGTGAGAAATGAAGTTTCTGACTCCATTTATCTTTAATATATTTGTGCTTATCTTCCTTAAACCAGAGCTTAACAAGATTGCTTAATGGACTGCAGAGAGAAGAGACCTTAAATAACCCAGGGCTTTGCAGTCTAAATATGTTGGGCATCCAATACAGCAGCTGCAAAAGGGACACACAGGTATTTTTTTAATACCAGACTTGGGATTCATCTGCCTGGGTGTGAGTATGCAGAACGTCATCCTCCCCGCCCAAACTGCTCATCTCAGAGTCCTTTCTGTACAACAGATGTACCCAGCAGAGTCTGAGTTACAGCCTGTCCAGGCCCAAAGCTGTTACCAAGTCAGGCTCTGGGAGGGTTGGCTATAGACTCTTGGGAGCAAGGGGGAAAGAGTGCACAAGAGTCCTGATTCGAAGGAGAAAATAAAGAAAATTATCTTGGAAAAGTGAAGACTGAAACACAATGAAAGTTGCTGAGAACAATGAACAGAAGGAAGAGGACCAAAATACATCATACTATATTATTATGGGAACGGACACAAGTTCAAAAATGTGATTTAATTTTGTATGTATGATTCATGCAACAAAATAATTCTGCTTAAGTACAGTCCCTCATTAAGTTGGTGTAGAATGCTATTAAAAAAAAAAAGCTACACACACAAAAAAGCTATAGCCCCCATCTATAAACTGAAACAATACTATTAAATAGCCTAGAGATTGACTGACATTTGAAATTAAAGAATGGGCAAAATGAGGATTTATATGGGAAAAATATAGTGGGGTTTATATAAAAATGTAAAGCAATATTTGTACTGAATTCTGGCATATGAATGGCTGGGCTATAACAAATGTTAATACAATCCTTTGACCATACACTCTATATTAATACTGCAAGGTCAAATAAATAAAATAATACCTTTTTCCAAAGGTTCAAATCAGAACAATATGGTAAAGAACCTGAAAAAATATGAAAAAACATTCACTAGTCCTCCGGCATATAAACACCTAATGAAAATTGAGTCAAAAGAATGAAAATAATGTGCTTAAGAAATAAAATTCCCAGAGTAAGAGCAATATTAAAACTCAGCGGCATCTGTCTCATCTTTATGGTTTTGTGGCTAAATGGGTCAGAGGCAGAGATGGGGACAGCCAGACAATACATATGCTTATTCTTGACAGTGAAATTCTTCACAGTGTGCTTGGTAAGGGCTGAGCATCCCAAGTCACTGACAACTACCTCGTGAAGGGTGAGGCTGCAGGTGCATCACTTTAGCAAGAGCTGTTGGCTCTTTGTGTTAGGTTTGTTATAATGGTCAGCTACTGAACAAGACAGAGGGCTGGAACAGCAGCACTGTGGCAGGTTGTGATCATGAAACATTTGACAGGACTCTAGGAGAAAATCCTCAAAGTGCCTTCTCTCTATTTTACTTGGGCTAGGGAATGGATCTGAAGATGAAAAAGTGTTCCTTCTAGACTCCTGTTTCTAGACAGGTAAGAGATACTTTACCACCTCTAAATGTTCACAAAAAACTCTGAGTCCAACATTCTGATTAAGCAACCAGCCAAACCATGCACACACAGAAAAACACAACTGCAGCACAATGACTTGTGTTGAACTTGTCATTATTGGTTAGTTGCTTCTTAAATACTTTATAAATACAGCACCCTCCCAAGTGGTCACTTTCTGTTCTTAAAAATAAATTTAAAAAAAATTAAAAGAGGGAACAGCATGGTTCTTGTCCCTGGTGTGCATAACTATCCCAGATAACACCAGTACATTTTCCCCCAGCAAATAAAGGATTTTTAACAAATCACTTCATGTCCTCTTTCCATACTGAAATTCCTTCTGCTCTGCACATCCCAGTGAAAGCGATAAGTATTCACAGCCATGTCCCTGCTATGACTCATATCTTGTTAGAACAAAAAGAGGCACTTGGCTCTCTGGAAAATAAATCCCACAGCCGCCTGCCTTGGATTGCTGCAAGCCTACAGCTCCCTGGCTTGTGCACTCTTGTGCCACAGAGGTCTTCACATCCCACAGGAGACAATTACTAAGAAGTACCTCCAGAATAGGTGAGGTTCTGCATATTATTACAGGAAGGGGAAAGGGCTAAAATGGTAAATACATTTATAAAGGCTCAAAAAGCCCAGTTACTCTGCGGGAAAGTCAGTCACCTGACAAGCTGAGCTGTGCAAATAGCACAGTCTCTCTCCTAGAAAAGAGGTTATTAGCAATAGGAAGAACTAATTGCCAGAATAACTTCTATTGGTATCATCACCAAAAAGCCAAGCTAGCCAAGAGCCGTGATAACTAGCAGATCTCTGTCAAAAAAAAAAAAA
>VYXD01012922.1:466130-496908 GCA_013397195.1 Hylia prasina
AAAAAAAAAAAAAAAAGAAGTTTTTTATCTTCCTAGCATTTCTTCATCAGTTTGTCAATGAAAATTTTCACTGGGAACACAGTTAAATCCATAGACCTCAGTTTGTCATTCTGTCTCCTGCTCTGTCTTTACAACATGAATGAATATTGTTACCAAATAACGCCCCAGTAACACCAGACACCTATAATAACATAGGCCATTCATGCAAGTGTACCAGCTGGTCAACATCTTACCTAAGTGGTGAAGTTCTTTCAACTCCCTGTTCCAGTGCCAAATTAGACAGACACTTCTATCAGATTCCTCTCAGGAATTACTAAGGTCTAGGCAGAAGTGACACCAATATGTTGTGGTGGGTATAAACCTCAACATCCTTTCCCACAGAATAACTAGGAGGAGAAAATACTCCAGGTATTTTCACCAGCAGATACCTACACTTGCAAAAAAACCTCTGAGCAACCAGTGAAAAGAAACACGCGCCTAAATATGGAAGAGGAACATTTAACATTCTGCTCCAGCTTCTGGCTCAACAAGTAACATCACTGTCAATCTCCAATGCCTTGAATAAGAGCAAATAAGAAATATTTTCTGCATAGGAGAAGACTCTACACTGGTTTTACTGCAGCTGTTTGAAACTGGACTCTCCAAGAAGTCAAACATTTTGAGAAAAAATGGCAGAAGTCTCTGGTTCACCCTCTATATCTCCCTCTAATTCAGTAATTAAAGCACAGAAGAATGGCCAGACACTAAAAAAAAAAAAATAGTCATGCCACTCCATCATACAGATCTAGCTATGAAGAAATTAGGCATAAATAAATATAAGTAGCATGCTTCAGGGGAACTATATATTCAATACTGTCTTCCACTACTGTCTTTTAAATCTCACAGCTGATTCAAAGAATGACTCTGACATCTGTCTAACCCTCTCAGTGCTGCACACTGAGAATGAGTAAGAAGAATCAGATAAGCAGAGTAGAGAAAGATGGATCTGGATATGACTGTGGTCTGTGCATCAGCTGGCATGCACTGTATACTGAACTTTGAAAATATGGAATGGGCAGCAGTCAGCAAGCATGGAGTAAAATACATTTAAAAATCCACACAACAAAGGGTGTTTTAGGAATCCACCTCTGTACATCTTTCACCATATTAGTTCAGGGGAAAATGCATTCCCCTACCTAAAATCTTAAGAAACCCTGAATTTGCAATTTTGCTAAATAAGTCTCTTCAATAAATAATAGAAATAGTGCAGTGCCAATAGTATTTGAACATTTATTGTTATCTTGAATATGAAGAGAGAGAATAATGAACAGTTTTCAGGAGACTGAAATGCTTAGAAATTCATAAACGATACAATATTCTTATTATGCCATTTTCAATGAAAATCAAACACTTTGATCTTCTCCAGTATCATTATTGCAGTTCATTTTGTTAAACTGAAATGAAAAAACCCTATTTTAATCTAAATCAAGATTTTAATGTCCTTTCCAAACACTTTGTGCCAGATGCTCCCTCCACCTCAGGGGAAGCACTTCACTATGCTCCAACCTTTACAATCTAGTTAATACATCCAACCTTCCAATAGAGCAAAGACAGTAAGATCCTAACCACAGACTTTGTGATACTACATATCAAAAAGTAAAATTTTTATCTTGAGGTGACAAAGAACAATGTGAATTTCATATTCAATTCAATGAACTTGAAAGCAAAAGTACAAAAAAACCCATTTAATTTGAGTCAAACTCCCCTATCCAAAAATTTGTTTTCCAAATTAAAAACAAACAAAAAAAAAAGTGTCAAGAAAAATGGTAGGTTTTTTTCCAAGTAAGGTTTTCATACTGCAAAAGCTGCATTTTCTATTATAAATCATTCCTGCTGGAACTGTTTTTATTCCATTTCCTAGAGAGCAAAGGGGGACTTTGCCTCTACTTGAGTGTATTGTAATGCCTTCTTATGACTATTTTTTTTGTCTTTCACATCTGACATATTTTTCCTTATTGCTACCCCTGAAATAAACATGACTAAACACAGTTTTCCTGTGAGGTCACATACAAAAGTAGTTTGGTAAATGTATTCATTTTGCTGTTTATATTATCCTGTCAAAACCAGGGAGAACTTGGCAGTTCCTCAAGTCTTGAAGAACAAAGTCAAAAAGAAACCACACTATCATTAGGCAGCATCTCTGAGCACACCAGTGCAGAGCTGCAGGACTTATCTTAGAGTTCAAGGTGAGATTTACCTCAAAAATCCCTCAGAAAAGAGGTCATATTATATATATTATATGATTTATGCTGGTTTTAGACTTCCACTTTCTCACTCAAGGACAGCTTCCATGCCCCACATCTTTTTAATGAGACAGAGTCTGCTACCTCCTCTCCTTTGCATTCCCACAGGTCTCCAAGGACAGGGAGAAATACGTGCTACAGAGATATATTACATCTAACTACCTCAGAAAGTCAGACAGCAAAAAATTCAAGCCATTTAAGTCAAGAAAACTCGCTTGGAATCGATATTTTTGGATGCACAACAGGGTATTAACCTGTGCCATTGCTGAGCTCATCCTCTTCTCTGTTAAACTTCAAGTTTTCTTTTTGCAGCAACCAGGATTCTGCTTCATACTGTGGAGAAGCACTCTTCAAAAGGGAAAAGCACTGCATCAAAGCAACATTTCTACCTTGGACCACAGCAAATTGCTTGGCAGTCCTTCTATTGTAGTCAAGGCATTCTCAGGCAGCTGGGCCTCATTACAAGCAATGGTGCTTCAGCCATTAACTTCAGATAGATCAGGATAAAGCACTAAAGGCAGTGGAAATAATTTAAAGCCTGTTAAGCAAGAAAATTAACTAGTATGGAGCACTGCTAATGCTGTATGCTGAGCATGCTTCCTGGTGAGTGCTGCAAAACCATATATACTTTGGGACAGGTGTTCCTACAGAGTTTTTGTTTCCCTTCCAGCCTGGTGGGAGCCTTGCAGTGCCACAGCAGAATGAACAGCTAAAAGATGAGGTTCTTCCCTTCCTCCTCATTGTACCAATTCTAGGGCAGGAAACTCCCAGGCACAGCACTGTTGCACTATGCAGCTTTCGGGGAACAAAAACCTGGTGAAGAATTTGTCTGTATAGGATTTGCTGATTTGTTTGTTGAGAATTTTAACAGCACTAGTGTTGTAAATTAGGGCACATAAATGATACTGGAATTTGGGCATGAGACCAGACTCAGAGCTAAGGCTCAAATAAATCTATAGCCTTCCATACAGATCTTGATGTTTTGTACAGCACCAGTAAACACCTGAGGCTGCCTCACCATTGCAGTTGGGTGTTTTGATCAATCTGTGGTTCAGCAGCCACATGCCAAAATGCCAGTCAGGTCTATCCCTTTCCCCCAGAGATACTGACACTCATTCTTCAGCTTTTTGGTGTAATCTGTTCATGGTGAACCAGCACAGCTACAACCTGGTCCAAGTTTAACCTCAGACTAGATCCAGGACTTGCATAGTCCCAATCCTCCCCCCAAATATTTCTGCTTTTCTAAGGAAATGCATAAATGTTGCAAAGACAAAATTTCAGCTTTCATCCTACAGAGGTTGTACAAATTTTAACTGAACTATATTTTTTTGAAAGGTACACTTAAAAAGAATTTTAACAGCTGCTCTCAGACTTTAGGTGATTAATTGTGAAGTAGGTTCTATAAAAGAATGAACAATAACAGCCGAAGGTTGAGGTATTAATATTAACCTGTAATAAAAGGAATTATATTTAAACCATTCCTAGAAATAAAAGATGAGTACCTGGTCCTAGAGTGCTGGAAGAAGCACATAACTTAAATTATATCCAATCAGGCAAAATACAGATATTAAACATTTATGAGCAGCTCTGATATATTCTGAATTAATCAGTTCTGCACATTTAAATGTTTTAATATTTAATGCTGCTACCTCAACAGTCCTGAAGAAATATTAAACTTTTGTATAGTCCTTTAAAAGGAATAGCAAGAGATTTTACTACACATAAAATCTGAATTGTGGCTGAAGGTTTTGTGCGATGCTGTGTTTTGTGGAGAACCATGATTATAATGTATTGAACTACAACTGAAATGTTGAACATTTTTACCACAGATGAAACAGAAATAAGGGCAGTAATAACACAAGTAACAATTATTAAGCCAGGGGTAAGTACATGTCCAATCTGATTAAGTCTCCAAGGCATGATGGATTACTCATGAAGGCTTACTAATATAGTATTTTTGTGAAATCTCTCAGATGAGTGTAAATGGCATGCTAAAGGCATTTTAGACATTCAGCATATTAATGTTAGTGTGTTAGTAAAGTAAATCTCTGAAACACCAGCTGTGAAAAGCAATATATATATAGATAGAGATATTTAGCTGTCCACAAATTTCCTCACTGTAAAAAGCAATTTCTTTATTTATCTGAAATTTTTTCTTTCTGCTGCCAATAATGGTAAATTTAAATACAAGAACTATATACTAATTTATGAGTAGCTTTAAAATACAGCATTTAAAAGCATAATTAAGTTGAAAATGAGGACAAGAAGACCTTCTTTAGAAGAGAGTGAGTCACATATGATGCAGATTCCATTATTAAAAAGCTTGCTTTGATTGTAAACATATTTCTGAGATTCTCTGCTTTATTACCTCCAGATAAAAATTAAATTGAAAATTTTTAGATAAAACACTACAACAATAAACTACAAAACTGTTGAGGTTTGATGGAAATTAAGAGGACAACAAACAGCATAAAGACTCTGTTATGAACATGTGCTCATTTCCATATCACTTTGACAGTTTGGAGTTCAGACTCTGCAACTCCTGAACTCCCACCCATCTCTTTGCCCCTTGTCAGTCAGTGTAAATTCAATTAGTTGCTCTCATTCTGCACGGTTTTGCCTGCATTTTTCTTGCAGACCACAAAACTGAATTTACAAGTGGTATTAAGTTTATAGCAGGCAATTTCAAAGAGAACCATAGCAATTATAATTGAAGAGATTTTTATGTGTAAAAATCAGTATATGTAGATTGTTAGCCAAGATACAGCCTGGCTCCCATATGGGTTATTTTTAAAAACAACAAATTCAACAAAACCTCCCCCCAAACAACAATGACAATGAAAGTCAGGACAAGGTCTCAAATCTTTATTTTCCATTTATTTTTGAGGAAACATAAGCCTCATCCTTTAACACCATTACCTTTCTAGTAACCAAATCTTCCACAAATGGTCACACACAGCCAAGGAACAGAGATGCCCCAGTTCAGTCTTTGCACCACTCTGTGGTCCTGCTGACCCACACTCATTCCCAGAGACCTCAAATGACCAAATTTTCCACATGCACAAAGCCCTGCCCCAGAGATTATGCTTGGCTGATTTCACAGTATTGCTGCAAGTGAACTCCAAAACTGGCAGTAACTCCGTCCTCCAGCGAAAGCTCATAAGCAGCAGCCAGAGGCCTTTACACAACCTGTTAAACCAAAAGTGGGTCCTCCATTCCCAGTACTGAAAGTCATTTTCAATGAGCAAACATAGACACATGAAACTATTGCAGGTAATTCCTTGGTGAAGGGCTGTGTTTCTGGGAAAAACAGAGAAGAAGATATGGGGAAGTTCAGAGAAAATGCATGAAAGAAACTGTGAGGACACAATCTCACAGATGAGATAAAAACCCTTACTCAGATGATGGAAAGCCTTGTGATGGCCAAAAAGGCTCTCATGTTGCTCAAGGAAATCACTCAGAGATCATCTCATGTCCCAGTACATTCAAGGAAACAAGACCTCTTTAGGAGGAGGAGATAATCAAAGAAAAAAAAAGGGAATTACCAATTTCTTTCTTTACTGCAAGTGATCCATATGATCCTGACAAATCTCAGTTGGATATACTATCAATGGAGAGGCATCACAACCATTGAATCAAAAAGGTGCAAGTAATAGACAAGTCACAAGACATGCAAGTGACCCTCAACCAAGAGTTCAGAAAGAGTTTAAAAGCAAACCAAAATGATGAACAAAAGCTGGCATAATATAATTTCTAGAAACTTTGCAGTTTTGCCAAAAAAGTCAGGGAATCCCTCACATATAGATGGGATTCTTATTGAGACAGCCATGGCACACTTGGGGAATTTTTAGGTCAGAATGGTGAATTAATTAACCAATTAACCAGCCTGACCTGACTGCACAGACTTAGTTTATCCCAAAAGCAGGATAGGGGAAAATTTGGACTACCTTGAAATACACTAAGAAAAACTCTAACACAGGCCTGAACAAGTGAGCAATCACAGTGAGAAAGAGATTAAAGAATTACTAAAAAAACCCCAAATTATCACAGGACAACACAGTTGCCTACACAAGTAAACTTGGACTTGCAGAACAACATCAGAGAAAGGAAGTTTTCCAGTATGTAATATGGGCTATAAATTAAAGGATAGTGGGTACTGCTTCGGACATCACAGTTTTTTCAGCAGACCTAGGGAAAATAGCTGAGGTAAACCCCTAATTGGCTGTGCATGTTGCTGACAAGGCTGGGGAGACAATTTGTCCCCTTGAAATGTAGGAAAACAGGTTTTGATTGAAAGTGATGGAAATTTGAGAAAGAGATTCAGACAATTAAGGAGTTACACAATCTGCTACCTTCTTCAGATTCAAGAATATCAAAACCCCCACCAAACCCTCATAAGACAACAACATTGTAATATATTAGAAATTAAGTGCACTGGGCTGTAGCTTCTCAAGATTCTAGCCATTGAGAGTGGTGCTCTCATGCCCCCCTGTGCAGAAACACAAAGGCAGCAAGAAAGGACAAAGAGTCACTCACACCCCTCCAGAGGCCCCAGATCTCAGGGGAATCTTAGCTGCTAAAATTTCAGTGCATTTGAGAGCAGTCCATCCATTTGCAAAATGTTACTAAAAAGCTACAGATAATACAGATAATAATGAAAATAAAGATGGGAACTGTGTTTGTAAAGGTCAAACATGAGATGTGTGTAATTGTAGTGTGGAAATCCTGGAAGGACAAAGGAGAGTCTCTGCTCAGTGATTTTACATTTAAGCAAGGAACAGCAAACTGTTCTTTGTGAGCAAACCAAAAATCATAAATAAGAAATTAGATACAATAGATCACACCACATTGATAAGCTGTAGAGAAGAAGTATGGAGAATCTGCTTTCTGTGAGGCACAGAGAGCTAAATGGAGATATTTTAAAGACTTATTACCTTTTATCATGGCTAAGCACTACAGATGTTACAGTAGGTTCATTGTGCTCTTCCCAAACTGACTTGAGGAGTGCTAAGGAGCCAGTAGAAGCAGATCCAGCTGACAATGAAAGCACAGCTTTATCAAATACACTAATCATCACCAATTTATATTGAGGGATGTTGCTTTTTTGTGTGAGGAGTGAAGTAAGCAGTCTTTCTTGGCCAGATTGTTGTATCTAAGGGATATCTTAAGGCAGGGATTGGCAGAAATTAAATTAAAGGAGAATGAAAAGTGACTAATGTGACTTATATATATGTGTATATATAAAAGACAAATATGGAAATTAATACTACATACATAGCACAGCAAAGATGTACCTAAGCTATTCCAGTGATTTATGCATAACTCTCTTGCTTGCAAAACAAATTCCTTCAAACTTGTCACAGATCTAGTCATAAAGTGGAGGAAACCTGTAGGTCCCAGTAGGCAGTCTCTGAGTTACACACAGGCAGAGCCACACAAGTTTAAACTACCGATCTGAAACATGATTTTCTTTCTTTTTTTTCTTTTTCAAGAGAAAATCTTTTTCAAATTGACCAGTAATTAGAAATAGCAATAGAAAAATCTGCCAAACATCTGTGCACCATTTTAATGAAAGCAAACCTTTAATTGATCTAAAAGGTAAGGTTGTTGGAAAGTTATAAGCAAATGTAACAACACATTTGAAAGGAAAATGTTTTCAAGTTACAGCCAGAGTACTGTGTGTATCCTTCTGTGATATGGGAGGTCTAGGAAATAACACCAGTAGCAAAACTGTAAAACATATTGGGATGGCAGGTGCTGCAGTTCATTGTTATGCTAAAAAATCCTAACAATCATCTATAGCAATTGCAGCTGTCTTTCTTTTACCAATGTATAATAATTATCCATCTGATTAGCAAAAGTAACCACCTGCAGTTAACTGGTTTACTGGTATAACTACTTGCAAGGATGAAATGCCTTTTAAAATCAGGCAAGTTAGTGTTAAAACTAAACTGCACTGTCAAAGTTTCATACTGAAAGAGTATTTCAAGTGGCTGTGGAATTATCTGCACACTGTGGTACAAGTGCTTAGAAAATGGTTTTTATAAGATGTGAAAAAGTATCCTAAAACCAGCCTCAGCAGATTTAAAACACCAGGTAGCTCGGACACTATTCTATCAAGGAAAATTATTACAACCACGTTTTTATTACTAGATATATCCTGCCACTACAGGCACCCAGGAATCTCAGTGAACACATTTAAATATATACAGCCATTATACGTGGTCAAGTTCTCACCCTCTCTCTCCTCTTGCCTCCGTGGTTGTAATCTTGCTTCTTACATGAAAAAGCTGCTCCTCTTCAGTATTTTTCACCTGGGCCTGTAAAACTCTACTCAGCCACTTGGCCATTTGACAGCTGAGTAAAATATTATTATTTCTTTTGATTGCATAAGTCATCATGGAAAAGGATGGTAGATTTTCCATCTGAACTCTCAAATTTTCACGGCAATTTGATCGGGATGACCTTGCTCTTCCATTTAATCTCACCAGACAGCAAAATATTTTAAAATATATGCAAATTATGTCAGTGTCCTCCTATGAGATACACAAGTAAAACTGTTACACTTTTGGACACAAATTTTCATTAATGTCTTTAATGTCTCTTTTTCTGTATTACGGGTTTCAAGGCAATTTGTAGAAACCACGAATCTTCCTCTTTCCTTGTCCCACCTTTGCTTTCTGTGTGTTCCATTAGAACAGACTCACTTTGAAACTTGCAATTCTATTTACCTACCTTTGTAGCTTCCTTTTATATCTGAACATGAGTTTTTTTCCACTCCTTTCCTGCTTCCTCTTTTAGGAGAAAGCAGTCCAGCAAGGAACATTTGGGTAAGTCTCATTTCCATATGGAAAAACAGCATGACAGAATCAAACGTGTTTCCCCAACATGTCTCTCACCAACTGTTGATCCCACTAGCTGATTTCAACTAAACACAACCAAAAGGTGAACATCTGGAAACTACTGCTTCTCTAAATCCTCTGAAAAATCAGTACCCTGAGAAAGGTGCCCCTTCATTCCTCTCCCTGTCTGGTCACTCCAGGGCTCTAAGTCTTCGAGCATCCATACAGAAATATCTAAAATCTGAATTTTGCAAAGATTTGAGCACCAGGATTCCCATTAAATTCTTCTGCAGTCATATGTGCTGGAAACCCTTGGATACCTCATCAGAACATGCAACAGGTATTTAGAATCTGAGGCAGTCCACATCAAGCCTGATATCTTGGAAACTGAGAGCAGTCCCTGTAGGAGCAGCAAAGGAAGCTGAACCACAGCTTTGAGCAAGGTAAAAGCAGAAAAGGATAACAAAAGCCAGAAGTGCTCAGCACTATGCAAGCACTAAGCAAAGGAGCTTTCTGTCCCCAACCCATTACCTCCATGGCTGGGCTGGTCTCTTTGTCACCTTTGACATTTTATGTGCTTTCTCTAGCTCATTTTTTTTTCAACAATTGAAAAATGCCTTTTGAAATTTAATGGGCAACAAATATAATAATGTGTATATTAATTTCAGCAACTGGGGATACATTTAAAGCAAGACTTTATGAATGCAAAGTTGCTATCCAGAATGTAATTATAAAAGTAAGGAAATACATCTTAAATACTAAATTGTCCATGGACCATGGATAAATATATATGTAATCATCCCACAATGATTCATAGCAAAATACAATTAAAAAAAAAAAACTTGTAATTTTTATAGTTCACATTGTCAGTATTTCTGTTCACATGTAAACCTTACTGCTCCCATCAAACCTGTAGGCTTACTTGTATAAATCACTGTTGCAAAGTAAGGTTGAAAATCTTCTAAGAAAGTGAAATTTTGCAAAGAAGAGGGAATTTCGAAATTTTTTTCTTTGGAATTTTTGGGGGTTCTTTAAAGGAGAGTGAGGAGTTGATACTTTAAGCATCTGATCTTCTTGGCACCTTTTCCAGCTTCTCCTCTCATTGAACCAACAGCTCTCTTCCTATTTTCTCTTCCTGAGCGAACACCTTTCTTCCCTTCCAAGAAGAAGCAGCCCTGGGGAGCCCTGTGCCCCCAGAGCCCAGCTGCCTGCCAGGATGGAGATTTGGGGAGCTCTGTGTCTCCAGAGCCCAGCTGCCTGCCAGGATGGAGATTTGGGGAGCCTTGTGCCCCCCAAACCCAGCTGCCTGCCAGGATGGAGATTTGGGGAGCCTTGTGCCCCCCAAACCCAGCTGCCTGCCAGGATGGAGATTTGGGGAGCCTTGTGCCCCCCAAACCCAGCTGCCTGCCAGGATGGAGATTTGGGGAGCCTTGTGCCCCCCAAACCCAGCTGCCTGCCAGGATGGAGATTTGGGGAGCCTTGTGCCCCCCAAACCCAGCTGCCTGCCAGGATGGAGATTTGGGGAGCCTTGTGCCCCCCAAACCCAGCTGCCTGCCAGGATGGAGCGGGAGCTGGTGCAGCACATGAGCACCACTTGGCAACACACAAACCTCCAGTGCCAACCAGAATAGGCACAAAGGAATGACAAAGAGCCACTTGCTGCCTGGTCTCCCTGCTTACTACAACACCCCTTCTGAAGGGGTTTGAAACCCTTCTACAAAATTGTAATTTGAAATGTGTCTCATCTCTGCCCTAACTGAGAATAAGTTGATGTGTCAGTTGGAGGCTGGCATCAACCATTTTTGGATGATTGGTTTCAAATCCTCTAATCAGCTTACCATCCAAATAATTGAGCTGTGTGTTGGGGAAGGCCCTTTGAGGCATGAGTGAAGACATTCTTCCTCAAGCCCTGGAGCAAAATTAGAGCTGTCATTTCCAGCCCCCCACGCTGCCTGCACCTTCCTGCATCAGCCAGCCCGAAGCTGGTTCATGTGCCCAAAAGTGTTCTGACCCCCAGCTCCCCACTACATGTGTGTAGCTCATAGAAATGCAGGGCAGCACCTTTGTTTTCTAAGAAATACTGATCTGCTACCATACATGGAGGTTTAAAGCTAGGGTTCAGACACATGTTTTTCTTCTATTTTATCAAAATTTATAACCCTCATTAAACTACCCTTACCAGCCACTCAGTGAAACAACAGGAGACACACTGTGACACTCATAGTGGAAGCCTAACTCAGAAGTGATGTAAATAGCAAGGAAAACATATACATTAGTGGGGGACACTGTAACAGACGCAGAGCAAGATTTCTCCTTGCACAGGCAGCCCATAATGGGCTTTAAATCAAGGGCAGCATCCTGAGGGGTGATTTCCTCCCATGCTGTCCTTGCATAAAGGGAACAAATTGCCTCTTGCCAATAGGGATGATACAGCTGCCACCTCCAGCCCTCCCTTTCTGGCCATCCCACCTGGTGCAAAGCCCCCTCAGGAGGGTGAAACACCAGTTTGCACCCAAAACCTGCACTGACAAAGTTTGCCCATTCCCCTGAGCTCGCACCTCCCCTATCTGTGCCATCCAGGACACCTGCGTGCCCCCTCATTTCCAACAGCTAAAGGAGAAATGTGTTGGGAGCTCTGTTTTCCTCTTCTCTCACAAACTAGCATGCCCTGGTTTCTATATCTTCCCTTTATTATCTTCTTTTTATTATCTTCCCTTATTTCCTAGTTCTCTGTAATTACATATTGGGACATCAAACAGTGAAGCAGGGACTGCTTTTGAAGGCTTTTATAATTAGCTTTTCTATTGTGTCCTCTAATACCTCCTCTGGCTTTAGATTTACTTTTTTCTGTTCACAACCTCCTGAACATATGGCAGTAAATATGCAGCATGCTGTGAGCTTCACCTGGAGTCTACTTACAATATATCTGCAATGTAAATAACAGACTTCGTGTCAGTCAATTAATCACACACCAGTGCTTGGCAGAGGGCAGGCAGATTGCAGGAAGGGAAATTGGAAAGTGGTGTCTTGATCAGCACTGGACTTCAAGTATTAAATATTACCTAAGTTGGCATGTTTCTCTGGCATCACTGCTTTTACCTAAAAATATTTTGTTACAATTGCATTGGAATTAATTCAAGGCCAAATTCTCCACTCACCAGGACCATTTTGGTAACATTTCACCCAATGGAATAATGATCTCATTTCCACAGAACATGACCCAAATGCAAATATCATACAGAAATTCAATTCAATTCAATTAAACTAAATTAAATTAAAATAAAATAAAATAAATTTAAAGTGATCCCATGATGATGCACTAAACTAAAATATTGCCATTTCAGTAAAAGTGGTTTTTTTGGTAAAATAAATTCATATTAACTATGTTACTGATGCGTTTTAATCTTGTTTTCGCAACAATGCTTTTGAACAAGACAAAATACTTTGTTTACCTGATTCACTTTATTTAACTCAAGGGATTCATGAGGATATCATCAATTATAATCACAAACACATCATTTTATGCTTAAAAAAAAGGGGCTCTATTCCATTAGAGCTCTTCTAATTTGAGGATCTCAAAGGATTTTCTGTACTGCATTAAAATCCTTGTCATTCCCATGGAGGACAAGTGAATATACAGAAATAAATCATCTAATATTTAAACACACTTGCATAGAGCACAGCACAAAAGGTAAGATCTCATGGGAAGAGCTTTCCTAATAACAATAAAAATGTCATTGAAGGCAATGAAGAAGCCTGTTTATGCTGAGATTCTCAGACATCTCACTGTACCTGGCCCTGAACTGGTCTCTGCTGGGGCTGGTGCCTGAGAAGGGCTTTGCCCCAAGGCTAGCTTCAGGCAAGGGGACAAACAAGTGCCCTCAGCTGGGCTCACACCACTGCAGTTCAGCCCTGCAGGTCTTCAAAGGCTTTGTTTTATTGCCTTCATCCTGCTTCTTCCGAGAATTTATTCCCACAGGGATCCCGATGCTCTTTCTTTGCAGTTTCCCTTCACAGAAAGCTCCTCTTTATTCAGGAGATGAAGAAAAACTTCAGGGACTAGATCGACCTTTGGTTTAAAAGCCACTGACCTCTGATGGTCATGAGAAGAACTGGTTGTATGTCCAGGACAACAAATTATCTTCTATATATGACTAGTAACCCAAGCCCCACTGCTGCTCCTAAGGGCTTTGGTGCAAGGGTGGGAGCTGAGGCTGCCTGGTGCTGGGGCACCCCTGTGATCCTGGGGACCCCCATCCACGCCCACCCCAGTGGAGAGGCCCCTCTCCCCATCAGTGCCAACCTCTGCTCACCCAGGACAGGGCCACACATTCCCCAGGCCATCCTGACCATGAAGCAAGTCCCAGGACAGCCATGCCCTGGTGCCCAGCACTCTGTGGCAGGACAGTGGTTTTTATTTTCAGCAGCAAAATGAAAATTGTTCTCAGTGGGGATCAGTCCCTCATGGCTGCATCCCCCAGTGTCAGTAGGATACAACAGAGTCTTACTAAAGAGTTTCAGAGCCTGGGGCATCTTCAGGACCCCTCCCTCTCTCTGTGTTCTTCTAGGACTAATAAATAGCTGAGCTCACCTGACTGCCTTCAGTTTTAGTGATGACCCTAGGTCCTTTTACTCTGCTGGCTTTCAGCATCAAGCTTTCAGGTCTCTTGCACCCTTGAGACCTGTCTCCCTGCTACGTTTGATTAACCAGCGTTAACCAACACATTCCAAAGGGAGGAGGACAGAGAGTGTACTGACAGTACCCTAGGAAAGTGCCCATAAATTTTCTTCAGGGAAAAATATATTGATTTGCAAGCATAAGCATGCAGAAAAGGCAACCACACCACAGCAGTGTAAAGAATATTTATTTAGCATGTTGGTCTACAACATCTTGTTATGCCAACAATAACAGCAGCAAAGCAACAGAGGCAAAAAATACATACAGGGACATTTTGATATTTGGGATATTACTATGCACTGGTACTAACAACTACTGGGAGTACAGGGAAGTTTAGGTGTTTAAAGGATGGCAGCTCTTGCAGGGATGTAAAAGCTGTCAGAGTTCAGGGGGTTTTAGAATTTTAGAGAATGTGTGTTTGAAGAGTTCCAACAGGCAAAAAGCACACACAGCCCCAGGAAGGGCCAGTTCTATACTCAGCTTCAGCCTCAAAAGGTGGACAGGCAAAGCTCTGTCCCCAGCATGTCCTGTAGGACAGGAGGGGACAGGCAGCCCTTCCCCCTGGCACTGGCCAGCTCATGGGGAAGTAGGGCAGAAAATTGAAAGGATCTCAGCCCAGGCCAGACCTGACATCCCCTTCCAGTGCAAATGCTGCCAGTGCTGGGCAGGGCGATGTGCTGCCAGCAGCCAGAGGGGCTCAGGGGGGCTGGCACTGCTCCACATGGCATCCTGAGCAACAAATGGGGAAAAGCCACAGACCTAGAGGTCAACACACCTAGCAGTCCATAACTCCATGATTTGGCCTCCGAAGTGCAAGCATTTAACTTCCACCCACACAGCACCTTGGGTGCCTGCACGTTTCCTGGCACCCCTGGTACAGCCTCAGGCAGGGAAGCAGAGCTGTGGTTACACCAGCTCCAGCTCTGCCTCCAGATAGAGCAGCCCATTCAAACTGCAGCCCCCAATGGATTCAATTAAACAGCTTTTTTTCTCTGGACAGGACTTGACCATGGAGCAATGCTTGAGTCAGAAACAAAGACAAGCCCTGAGGCAGAAGATCTGATGATATTTCTAAGTTAATTTATAATCGCAGTGTTTTTAGTCTTAAAAGATAAAGTAAGTAAGATGATGTAGTGATTAAGGTGCAGAATATCTAATTTGAGAGATGCATAAAAGGAAATCAAGGAGTGCTATCTATCAGGAGATAACTGCAAGTCTTCCCCCATCATCACTATAAATCTTTCACTGAGAAGAACTACTACTTTATAAAGAACAAGAAATAATAAAAAAAAAAATTAAAAAGCAGACATGTTAAACACTACCTAACAAGCTTCATGACATGAGCACAAAAGTCTTAAATTCAATGTCATAAATTCAATACCGTCAAAGATTCAGATACAAGGACCTTAGAGACAGTGCTGTGTAAGTCAAGCACAATATTAAAAGACACTGAAATCTTTAATATGTGTTAAATATTTTAAATTCATAGATCTAATTCAGAGAAATATCACAGAGGCATCATCAATCCTTTTTCCCTTCTGACATGTATTTTTTATAGATTTGCCATGGTTTCTGCCATTAAAAGATATCCCAAAAGCATACAGAAAAGAGAAGAAACAGAAAACTGACCTTGTGGACATGATCACGTGCCATCGTGATGCTTACTCCCATAAATACCCCAAACAGGCTAAGATTAATGCCTGCATATATTTAAATTACCACTTTGAAAGAGATTAGACTTAAAGCATCCCACCTGCTCCCAGAGGACGGCATGTAGTGATTATTCCTTACAGGTATTTCCAAGGGGAAAACACCTTGTTCAAAACTACTGAATGTTTGATAGTGCCATATACAAAACCCTCCCCGTTTGGTTTCACATTTAGGGCACATAAGCCTTTATTTTCTGTTTAAATGTACTAATCTTCTTAACAGTATAATCAAGCCTTTAATATATAATATTATCAGTTTATATTTAGCAGGAATAACCATCACATTAGTGGTGATGGACATATCTCTCCATTCATCTGACTGAAATACCCTGGATAAATCCCTTTGCCCAATTCATTTCTTCAGAGACAGCAAGCAGCTTTATTTTATTTAAAAGCATTCAGTTGCAATATATTTTTAGTTAATATGTAAAAATCCTGGTTGAAGTTTGAGAAACATTTCTTTCTTCTTCCATTTCTCATTGGGAAATGTTCCAGTTTGTAGCTTTTTAAGTAACACAGGATTTTGCAGGCTACAAATTCCACAAAAGGTATTCCTACAGTGAATAGGTCACAAAAACTTCAACTATTTTTGCATCCTTCCAAAGTCTGGTGTTCTTGGAAAGTAAAAACGAGCCTGAGCCCTTAGGCACAAATTTAAGGAAGTTTATATTTAAACATATGCTAGAACTCCTTTTTCTTTTTCTTTTTCTTTTTCTTTTTCTTTTTCTTTTTCTTTTTCTTTTTCTTTTTCTTTTTCTTTTTCTTTTTCTTTTTCTTTTTCTTTTTCTTTTTCTTTTTCTTTTTCTTTTTCTTTTTCTTTCTCTTTCTCTTTCTCTTTCTCTTTCTCTTTCTCTTTCTCTTTCTCTTTCTCTTTTTCTTTTTCCTGTCCTTTAAGTATAACTGGAAGATTTCCTAGTAGATTCTAATTCCTGCCCAATATCCTACCAGCTTTCTACCACATAAAAAGTGTCCCCACCAATACAAAACCTGAGCTGGATCTAAGCCCCTGAAACACGGTCTTTGTGGGAGATATTACAGGGGGATTATAAAACACCAGACAGTAGAGCTATCTTTTGGCACATGACAGGCATTGCATTAGGCCTGCCATGATGCATACATTAAACATAATAAATAGCTGCTATAGACCCAGGTCCCCAAAATACATATTGAGGTCTCTCACATATATTTCCTTGTGGCACCTCTTCTGATTCTGAAGAGCACATTAAATGTTTAACCACCCAACCTGTAACTATTCATCCTACCAGCAACCTGATTGCCTGCAACAGCAAAGCTCAAGAAAAAAGTAAAATGGACAGGAATGAACAAAGAATATCATGGAACATGCTCTTAAGTGTATAATTAAAATTAATTTATTGTTATCCTTTAATTATTCTTGAACATTTCCAAATTACTCAAAAAATAATGGAGAAAATGCAATGTGTTATTATCATCCATTCCCAATTTCTCTTAAAGGTAAATACCTAAGATACTCATGAGGAAAGCCCAAAATTAAAAGGGCCATTGAATTCCAGCCTAGATAATTACAAAGGCATCAATCTCTCTTTGTACCAGAGCACAGTGTTCTTGATGTAAAAAAAGCACATAGAGGATGATTCTCCTCTAATTCAAACAAATTACAACCACTCTGCATGCTAACCATAACAAACACATGTCAAATTCAGCAGAAGGGATGAGAACTGAACTGGCATGCAGCTGGAATCTCTTCCAGATCATTTGACCAAGGGCATGTTTTTCCCACTGATACATCTGCCCAGCAGTGTGGGCGGAAGTCACTACATGGAAGCTGTGGATGCTAAATCTCTGAGCAATGAGCCCAGCATTCTGAAAAAGGAGCAAAGAGGGGGGAAAATCTGGTAAGCTGAAAATCTGACTGCTCCCTCACATGTAGCCATCTCTTCTGCCTCACCTGCCTGCACCTGGATGCCACAGTCAGCCTTGCCCCAATGCAGCACTGCCCCAAGAGGGAGGGAAACTGCCATCCAGAGGTTCTGCACGAGCAGTAAATTAGGGAAAATCTTCAAGAGGACAGCAGGGTTAAATCTTGTCCCGCTGTCCAAAGATTTCACCTCATCACTCAGATTATGTGATGCATCAAGGAACTGTGGGCTTTGCTGGCACTGATCCTCTTCCATGGTGATGACAGCCCTCACCTCCTGAAGCGCTCAAAGCTGGCACACTCCAAGACAGAACACGCAATTTTGGTTTGTCAACATTCTGAAGATTTGAGGTACTATGCTTACTAGTATCTGTATGATTTCTGTACCTCAGGAAAAATCTACATGCTCTAGGGAAAATACATCAATTAGAACAAAAAGGTTCTCTGATTCTGACTGTTTGTATGTAGAAAATACTTAGTAACTGCAAAAAGTGCAGGCTTTGTAAAACTGGAATGAAAGGTTGCTAGTTACAGTGCAAGTCACTCACTAGTGTTTCTTAGCAGTTAGGGAAATGCAATCGAAAGAAATATTGTAACATAACTAATTTTACAATGTGCTTTCTCAAATGGAAAATATGGCAATTAGAAGGAGGATTTGCTCTCTACTGTAATGTCACTAATTGGGCAAAAGACACTTGGAGGGGGAGTTTTCATTGGGGTTTTGGGCAAGGTCCCAGAAGAAGAGTAGTCAGCGTGTAATCCACCACTATCACTGCTCAAAGATAGTTTAGAGTTTAAAAACACCACTTGTACTAAGGAAACAGCCAGATGCCACTGCATTGGCGTTCTGTCAGTGATGAGCAGCATAAAGGCTCCCTAACATCTGCTACCACTTGATGAAACAAAACTTGCATCTCTTTGAGTGAAAAGGTCCACAGAGTAATCCGGGCTGCCTGAGGCTGGGGAGGGACTGGTGCTGCCAGCTCCAGCCAAACCTTTTCATCTCTGCTGGTTGAGGCAAATTCTGCAAACATCACAGCTCTGCTGAAACTCCTTTATACTTCATAACTGCATTAACTACATGTGGAAGGAAAAGCAGGGCAACAAAGAACACAGAGATCACTTCCCTGAAGGAAATAAACCTGCATCTCTCAAATGTAATTTCTATATCTGCTCTCAGCAGTTCATTTCTGTTTGAGGTGGACAGCCCTGTAAATATTATTCTGTGAAGAAAAGAGATCATTTTAAAGACATGAAGGTCTCTTTGTCTAGTTCAATGAACCACAATTCTGTAGATGCACTGCAACAGGTTTTCCAGATCAGAAGCAGAAGTACCCTTTAATTTTAAGACATGCAGAAGGAGGCAAGTGAGAGATCTCCTCTAAGCCTTTTTTACCAAACACTGTAACACGGAAAAGATTTCTGCTGAAAAATAAAACTGAAAAATGACTAGATGTAAGGGAAAATGTGGTCAACTTACACATTGGTAGCCATGCAGCAACCACAGGTATCATTATAGAAAATAGTTTGTTAGCTTGGAAATGTTAGTATTGCTACCAGCTGCCCTTTGCTGCCTTAAGGAGTGAATTATGATTCTGTAATTTATTTTGGGAACAAACACGAGGAGAGCAGTCTGAATCAGATCTGTGCAGTGGCCGGAAATTAAATGGTCAACTTGTCAGAAGTAGAACTGTTCGATTTTTGGTTCAGTGACCAAAGTGAAAAGAAAAAGAAAGAAAAAGACATCAGCTTGGGCCAACATAAAAGAAGTACTGCGGGATCTGGCACAAAAAAATAAATTAAAATATCAGTTAGGTCAATATGAAAATCTTCAATGAACCAAAAAAATTAGATAAAGACTTTTGTTCAACCAGAAAAGTCTCATGCCATTTTCTGATTATGCATGTAACTTTTTTTTTTCCCACAACCAGTTTCACAATTAAGATACTTTTCCAAAATATAAATAAGAGCTGTTTTGAAAATAACAGTAACATATTTCAAATATTTCACTTCTCCCCATTTTCTATTAAAATTTTACCATATTCTATTCAAATACATTGTCAGTTTTTGTCTTTGACAAAATCAGACTAGAAATGAATTCACTACGAACATGGAAATTTCAACTAAATAAATTCAGAGAATCATAGAATAATTTTGCTTGGAAGACCTTACATATCACCAGGTTCCAACCCCCCTTTCATGACCAGGGACACCTTCCACTAGATGAGACTGCTCACAGCCCCATCCAACCTGGCCTTGAATGCTTCTAGGGATGGGACATCCACAACTTCCTTGGACAACCTGTTGCAGTGCTTCACCACCCTCACAGCAAAGAATTACTTCTTAATATCTAATCTAAACCTGCCCTCTCAGTTTGAAGCCATTCCACCTTGTCCTGTCACTACGTGCCCTTGTAAAAATCCCTCTCCAGCTCTCTTGTTGACCTTTGGATACCGAAAAGCTGCTCTAAGGTCTCCTCTTCCCTGGACTGAACAGCCCCAAATTTCTCAGCCTGTCTTCCCAGGAGAGGCGCTCCAACCCCCTGATCATCTCCACCGACCTTCTCTGGACTCGCTGCAACAGGTTCAAGTCCTTGTTATGTTGTGAACCCCAGATCTGCATACAGAACGCCAGGTGGGGCCCTGTGAGAGTGGAGCAGAGGGGCAGAATCCCCTCCCTCACCCTGCTGACCACACTGGGGGCAGCCCAGGACATGTTTGGCTTTCTGGGCTGTGAGCACACATGGCCAGCTCACATCCAGCCTCTCATCCACCAGCACCCCCAAGTCATTCTCCTCAGGGCTGCTCCCAATCTATTCTCCACCCAGCCCATGGTTGTGCTTGGGATTCCTCATGCAAGAATACTATCAACTTGAAAGACTATCTGGCAGGGCATCAGCCATCAGCAAATGAACTATAATACTTGGAAAGCATTAAAATATTTGCCAGAGGTTTTGGATCTTTGTACTAACCTGAATGATGTTCTGAAGACTGTATTTGTTTTGGGCCAGAGTCAGAAGAATTGTTGTACAAAAATGTTTAACACTGATCTTTTCAGGGATTTTTTTTTCAAACATACTAGGAACTATTTTTTAAGCACTTTTAAATACTGACTCTTTCATTTTAACACCTGGCATACCCAGAAACTGCTGCACTGCAAGGCTGGGCAACTCTTTGTTAAACCAGGATCTTTGCCTTGGCCAGTCTGGCTGTTTTGTTTCTCTCTGCAGTTCTTGCTATAATAATTTCATCCAGTGTCCAGATGAATGTGTCTAATTCTGGAAGGAGTGTTGTTTTTTTCTAGCAATGCATTTCCCCTGTGAGATAGGAACACTGGAAGGTTATTGTGGGCTGGAAACCACAGCTTGTTTAGCCAGAAAGATAAATATTATCTATATTTCTTGTTCTTTCCTATGCATTGTATTGTCCTGGAGAGCAGTGGGAACAGTGGAAGGCAAATGGCAGAGACCTTGCCAAGCCCCGTGATGTGATGAATGACTTCTCACATCCCAAGGCCTGACATGAGGAGAGGCCACAGAGGGTCACACTGCTGTTTTCAGATGTTAAAAAGGCTGATCACCCACCCATTGCTTCCATTTCTAGCACAGGAAGAGCTCCCCCATGCAGGATCCACACGGGAAGACACAGCTCTTCCATGAACATTTTCTCTGCAAGAACACAGGCCTCCTGCCCAGGAAAGCTGATTTTCTGCATTCTCACTCTCTATTCATAAATATTCTACCAGACTTGTTGAATGATATGACCACAAACTACCTCTCAGCCATACAGAGAGACATATTCCCAGATTTCTTCACGTCTTCTGGGCAGCAAGTGTTGTGCTTTCTCTTTTCCCATTTCCTTCCCTCCTCTTTGCTATCATGTGCACACAGACAGACAGTGACTTTCACTATTCCCCCACACATTCCCAAGGAGCAACTTACATACCCCACTTGTGGACAGCCAATATGAAAATCCCTTCAAACCCTAGATGGGGCAGGAGCTGCCTGCAGATGGAACCCAGCAGGATGAGGAGGAGAAAACAGCGTTTGCTTTTGGATGCATGCCTGTGCATGAAAGGGAGCTTGCTTGATGGATCTCCCTGTACAGAGGTTTTTTTCTTTGCCAACTTTTGATTATCTAACTGCACTCTTGAAAATTACACTGGAAAGATGGAAAGAGGGAAACAGTGAGGTCCCTTATTCTGTGTGCTTTCCACCAGCTGGACCAGTCAGTGTACAGCCACATTGCAGCCAGGCTCTGGAAGGGGACATGGGAGCATCCAGCATCCAACCATTCACGGCAGCAAGGAATGGTGAACTGGACAACAGGAGACACAGGCACAGCTGGAGCTGGGGCTGGCAAGCAGACCCTTTTCTTGTCTTAGCTCTCTCAGGTCATACCTGTTTATTTACAAAACTACCCTTCAAGAGGACATGGGGAGGAATAAATAACTGTCTAATCTGAGGCAATCAGAATTTTGCTAAGCATGGTGCAAGAGCGCTTGGCATTTCATCTCAGTCTGGTTTGTAGCTCAGTTCCCTCAGGACCTGTCTCCTGTGGGAAACAAGCAGTCACAAATCTGTACGTGTGAGTAGAAACACACAGAGACCTTCAGCCCCATCTCTGATGATTAATCTGCTCACCCTGCTGCAGAAGACCAAGGGAACTCCAGTTCCTCCTCAGCTGTATCTTGCAAAAGCAGAGAGAAAACACCAACCACCCTGCAAGGCTGCATGCCCCAGGGCTTCTGCTCCAGGAGAGACAAACCAATAGTTTTACACATGGCTTCACAAATATGTCCAACACCCAGTGAACCCCAACACCCAGAAGGCTGAGCTTATTAATAATGATTCTCATCTAGCTAAACTAAATAAAATTTTACTCTGGGCATCTCAGTCAAATACTCTGCACTGTGCCTTGGAGCTGCTTCCTCTGAGCAGGCAAAGAGGAGGAGGGGAGGAGGTGATGGGGGTGAAAGCATACAGGGCCACCATCCATCTGATGCTCCCCTGCTGGCGCCCAGCTCTTCAGCAAGGAGCTGGGCATGGGCTGTCCCCTGGCAGGCACACCACCTCCCTCCTGGCAGCAGAGCAAGGCATCCCCTCAGGGACAGTCTGTGGGGAGTGCTGGGATGGATCCACTGCAGGGATGGACACACGCAGGATGTTTGTCACCCCAGGACACGGGAAACTGGGACAGAACTCGGGCATGCACTGAAGCACTTGCTCAGTACAGGGAGAAACCTGCAGCACACAAAATTTTAGAAAGGTCAATGCAGAATTTTGACAGAAAGTGGGGAGGGATGGGATGTAAGACAGGGTAGTGTAAAGTAAAGTTTGCACCTGAAGGGAGATGGATTCCTTGTCTGCTGTCACTCAGGGCTCCTGCAGGCTGAACTTCAATAGACACAGTCTGGAAAAGGGCCATTGTTTTCCCTTCCCAAGATGCTTGTGAAAGTCTCACAACCAATATTAATATCAAGGTGCTAGAGAGGAGCAGGGAACAGCCACTTCTGTTTTGTTCCCAAGGTTGAAAAATATGGCAAGAGGGATGTTATAAAGACTGTAACAAACAGTCTTCACTTTGGTATAAAAGCCTTTGGGAAAGTGCCTGAACTCCTTTGCTACTCCCCGGCAACTTTCATACATCACTCATGTCCAGTTCCCCAGAACAAGCTGCTCTCTAGAGATGAGATGTTCACATAAAAGATGCTGTTTACAATAAGTCATAGGAGGAAACACTAAAAGGTAGCAGTCAGTGATGTCCTAATTCCCTGGGAAGACCAAGGATTCCCCTTGGGTGGACAGAGAGGAGCCTTGGGGAGACCTCTAGCAGCAAAAACCACATCACCAAACAGCATGCCCAAACAGAAAGCCATGCTGAAAGCAGCAGGACAAGGATGAACAGCCAACAGCCACACTGCAGGGAGTCCAGAGTGACGCAGGTGATGCTGAGGTTGGTGAGACAAAGAACAAGCCCACAGGTGCCTCAGCCTGAAGCTAAGCTGAACCCAGCTGCCCAGGAAACACCACTCCAGATGGCTGCAAGAGACAATGGCAAGGAGCCTGTGGCTCTGTGCCTGGCCACTGGGTGCCATCTCCAGCCCCAGCCAGGACCTCTCCAGCTGCAGAAGGACAGAGTAATGCCTGGTCCTGGACTGTAGAATAAACAGGTACAAACCCTAATGCCCCCACAAATCCCAGTACTCCCTTTTCATGCTGGATATACACACCTCCAACATGGTCTTTTTTAAGGCAAATGTTCAGCAAGAGATATATTAAAACAAAACGAAGTCTTCAAAAAAACCCACCTCCTTGACCCTTCTCTTCCTTTTAGGAAAAGAGTATAATGTGTAGCTGTGGGACGCATCTGAGCACTGAAGGGACCTGGAGAAGGTCCTGTGGGCATGGACCTGACAGATCTCTGTCTCCATGATGCCCATTGGCAGAGCCCAGCAGGAATTGTGTGACATGCTATGGCTTTCTGTTTCCAGGACTGACCTAAGAGAAGGAGGAATGGAGGAAGACTACCTGCCTAACATGAAGGCATCGTGTTGACAACCTAGAAAGGTCTTTCCCCATGCAATCTGTAGTGGGCTTTGACAGATGTCAAAGATTGCACTTACAGGGTTTGTCCTGTGTTTATCCCAAAGGTGAGTCCCAGCTGGTGGGGGAAAATAAGGTGGGAATTACACAAACATTCCAGACACACATTGCACTCAGTGCACCTTTCATGCCCAATGAAAAGGCAGGAAATGTTAAGACAAAGAAAGGAAGCATGTTAGAAAGACTGAACCTTTCATCAGAGACTATTGAAATTCTCGTAACAAGAGCTGGTATGAAAGGTTGCTTATTCTCAGAGGTAAGACAGTGCCATTTCCTTCCCTCTCCATGCAGCAAACACTCATGACAAATCTAAACCACAGCTGTAGGGCATGAAACACACAATGAAAATAAAGGTTGCATCTGAATCCATCCCAGCTGCATCACCACAGCTATTATCAGATTGAAAATTATACTTCAGCCTATCAATATGCAAATACTGTAGTATTGCACCATCATAAAAAGCTACAGTTTCAAAAGAAGTGGCTTCCAAAAATCCAGATCAAGGCAATAATAAGGAAAATGAGAAATTACGCCAGTCTGACAGTCTGGCCCTCTTCTACCTAATGAACTAACAGAGGTTTGGTGGAATAATCAGTGCAGGAAATGGAGAAATATCCTACGCACCACCACGCCAAAGTAACTGACTTATAAATTATTTACTGGTCACCTTTGGTCTTGAAGGTTTATCTCTTGAGATATATATATACACACACACACACACACCCTTATTTATATATATATATCTATATATACACGTCTATCTATCTATATACCTATTTATATACAATTACAAATATTCATTATTTGTAAGAAAAACGCATGTTAGAAATTTGTACTTAAAAGCAATTTACATGGACAGATTTTGGCAATGAATTCCACAGATAAATTATGCATATTAGAAATTATCTCAGGGCACAGAAATCAGAAAATATGTGCAAAACTCTCACTGAAACAGTATTTTTGCACCCTTTAATCATGTAGAGGTTTCTTTTTTTCCTTGACTCCAATGCTGGGCGACATGGCATGAGAAAGGTTCATGCACACGTGCCAGCCCCCCAGGCAGCTCCAGGCCCCAGACAGGGAGCTGGCTGAGGCAGAGATCATTTTTTCATGTGCACAGCCCAGCCCAGCCCAGCCTGTCCTACACAGACCCACAATTCCAACAATGCCGTGTCTGTCCCACAGTCAGATGTCACCTCACAAATGTGGGTCACACCAGCATGCCATGCTGGCTTTGATTTCTGTTATTTGGGGCAATCAAGTCTCCTTTGCAGGGGGAGCAGCCCCCTGATGAGGGCAGAAAGGATTTAACTGGAGATTACATCTCTTCTGCAAATTTGCAAGAAAGGCTCATTTAGGCCTTTGTGGACCTTCTACCTCCTTTCATCAATCCTGTGCCTGACTACATCTTCAGCTGGGCCATCTGCTGGTGCTTATGATGCCCACAAATTAGTGATGACAGCCAAAACCGTTGAAATTTAACATCTTCCCCAGCGAAACACAGTCTGTAAGAGGCTGTCAGCTGCAACCTTGCCTACCTTTTTCTTTCAAGGTTGGCACTCTTCATCAGTCTGTGCTCACAGGATGCTGAAAGCACAACTCTTTGGAAACACACACCACATGAACTTTGGGGCCAGATAAGAGCTTCAAAAATATAGACAATGCATTGGTCAACATCAAGACCTTGAAACTCATATTGCCTTAATAACATACTAAGGCACAGATCTGAGAAATTCAAACAGGCCACAGTACTCATAAATCAGCCTTCCTTTTGCAAAGTTTACTTTATGCAAGAAAATCCTAAATACAGCAGAGCAGAGTCAGGGTGCACTCTGGAGGCTTTGGTGGATGAAGGCATTTTTACTAAATGCTGACCTGAGATGAAATTTTTATGTGCTATGAAACCCTTATGCAGCTGCAAGATATTGCTAGGGACCTCAGAGGAAAGGAGAGACTTGAAGATCAAGGGTCTTCCCCATTCCTAATAACTCCCTCACCATTGCTACCCATTGCCAGACTCAAGTTTTTGATGCAAGGGTCCCTTAAGAGATGAGTTCTAAAGTAATCCCTGGAGCTAACTGGACTCCCATGAACAAAAATTTTTCCACGCTTCTTTAATTTTAAACAGAAAATGATGGAAGTCTCCATTCTTCCAGAGATCAGAGAGCGTAAGTGGGTGACACAAAAGGTTTTGAGGGAATAGCCTGCAAAACACTCAAGAAGCTGACCTGGTTCTTGGGCTGATGCTGGAAAACAGAGATGCAAATATGCTCTTCTGGTGCCACTGCACTAAAATCACTTCCTGTGTATTATTTACTTCTACTGACTCACTAAAAGCTTCCTACACTTCAGCATGACTGATACAGAAAGTAACCATGCCTGAGTTTCTGCCACCCAGTTACAACCCTGATTATACCTCAAGCAGCATCACTACTTAAATTCCAGCTATTTTTTTTCTTCCCTTCCTTCGTGTCAAACTCAAACATGTTTTTATTTCTTAATGATCTGAACAATAAGAACTTACAACGAAATGCCCATCAGAAATGTAATCCAAATGAAAAGAGACAGTAAGTCACAATCTAGATTTCTAAAATACAACAGTTAGTAACAAAGGTGGAATTAGACAGACTTTAAGCAACTTTTTATCAGTGCTGAAAGAGTGTACAAATACCACTTAAAATAGTTGAAAACTATTTTTTTACAACCTATCACAGCAACAGTTCTAGACAATATACAGTATATCTAAGAATAGTAGCAGTCATAGATGGAGACTGATAACATTTGAGGACTGAAGGTTAATCCGTTCTTGAAAAAAAAGGAACAATGGAGAGTGAAATAGAAACTCAAGTCCCATTAAAAAAAACTATTTTAAGGGCAGAATGATGAGTTTTAGCATCAATCATGGGAAAACAGTTCAAAGTTTTTCTTAAAAGATCTAAATTTGAAACCTTGGGAAAAAGGAACTGTTTGCAGTGACAGCAAAAAAAACCTTAAGGGATGAGAACAAATACAGTGTAAAGATAATCCATTTGTATTTTTTAAACACTACAAATCTGACTGTTCATTTTGAGCTTTCTGTGATTAAGGTCAGTAAAGACTCAATGTTTAGTCAAGTTTATCCTTATTTCTTTATGCAGTTCCAATGTACTTATCTGCCTGTAAATTATGGTACATGCTCTCAGCTCTGAAGGCGCATTGACATGGATTAAAAAAATCAACTGCAGATTGCAAATAAACCCAAATGGAGTGGTATAAAAATTTTCAATTTGTACTGGTTTTGGCTTGTTTTTGTTTTTGTTTTGTTTTTTTAAGAAATTATATTATACTCTGCGTATTACAGAGGAAAACCCAGGAGAAAACCAAAAGAGGATCATCCCCATGTAGCAGGAAAGCTATGAGCAAGCCAGGCGAGCCCAGGCTGCTCCCCGAACACGCGGCCACCCCTTGGCTGGAAGGAAGCTGAGCAGGTGCCTACATTAAACCAGTGCACACTGTCAGTTTGCATTTGAGCAAGCCCATAAGTGCTTTGCCAGCTCAAGGACTTAATTACATTTGAAATAAGCTAATTCAAGGAATAAAAGTCTGTCAAAGGTAATAAAATTGTTTGCTGATGTATCAAGTCAGTCCTCTTATATAAAAGAGCGTATGCAGGATGGGTCTGGTCCTATTCAATCAGTGATTAAATATTTACTGTTTGCAGGGATAGGGCCAAACCTGGAGTAATTTTAAGTATTAGGGGAGAAGTGCTAAATCCTAATGTAGCTAATTTAACTATGTAAAGTAGGGAATATTACTGCCTTTGGTTTACTTATGAAATTCAGAGGCACAGGGAAATAAAATGCCAGATTCAGGGTGCCAGAGAAGCCACTTGCGGAAGCTCTTGTGCTTCCCAGGCAAGTGTCTTCTGCAACACCTGCTGTTCCTCTCCCGTCGTGTTGGGCAGCACAAGGGCCAGTTGGGCAGAGGGCCGAGAGCCCCTCTCACAGCTCCACTGGCTGCACAGTGGTTTGACTCCCCCTCTGAGTGCCCAAGGAAATGTCTAAACAAATTAGCAGAAAGTCGGTGGCTGATTTTTTTAATCAGAGTTTTTTTCTCATCCAGCCCTTGGCATATGGTTTCATCCAATTCCCTCCCCTTTGAACTCGATGTTCTTGGATGCTGCTGTCACTTGTTCCTGTAGAATGAAGGGGCAGTAAAACAGGGCCTCACTGGAACTTGCAAAGATTCAGAGCATTTTAATATACCCTCTGAGCAGGTGAATTTTCATTGTACATATGAAAATCCCCCTATGTCCTGTGCTTCTGCGCAGCATATCAAAAATCCTGCTCTGTGTCGTCACAAGACCACCTTTAAAGTTTTATTTTTAAATGATAAATTCTCAACCAGTACAGAGTGGCATTTTTCAGCATCGTTAAACTGTATTATATAAAATTCCATGTTGCTTCAAATTACTTCTTCAAATTGCATACTGGGTTTTTTGGTTTTTTTTTTTTTTTCTTGCGCTATATTTAACATAGATAATTGTTATATTCAAAAATACTCACATATTTCAAAGTATCTAACTGATCAAGCGTGCTTAGCTCAAGAATATGTCTGCTGCACTGTGCATAGCAAACAGACAGTGCTTCTTGACATGGTTTGGCATGGGTAGGTTTTTAATCAATGCACGAATTTTAACAGAAATCACCGTTGCAAGTTTGATATAAATTAGGAATCTGGCTCACACCGAGGCGGTCCCTGCACCTTGCACTGTGTAAACAAGTTAGTTTTCAAGTTCGGCTTGTGGAGTTCTTTCTGTGTCCGTGCTTTGAACGCGTCCGATTTCTTTACACTCGCTCACCACGGCGGCTTGAGGAGATCCCCCGCAATGTCCGGGCTGCGCCCCGCGCACAGGTTGGCCTCTGGCAGCGGCGGCGCCGGGGCAGTGCCCGCTTCAGACGGGGACGCGCCCCCGCGGCGCGGATTTTGGCCGGGTCAGCGGCGGCTCCGGAGCTGCTCCGGGCGGGCCGGGCCGGGAGCGGGGCAGCAGCGGCGCCGCAAAACCGGAGAGCGGACCGGGGGAAATCCCACGGGGCGCAGAGGGAGATTCAAAGACGCCGCATTTTGCTCGGTCAGACGCAAAACAGCGACGGGAAGCCCAGGCTTGGCCACCTGAAAGGTCTGGCGCGCAGCCGGGGCGCTGCTTCGCAAGCTGGTGCTTCGAAATTCAAACACCCTTTTAAAAGGGCGAACGGCAGAAGAGCATCCCCAAGGAAACCACCTCTGTCCCTGCTCCTCACCATGCAGGACAGCCGGACAGCCCTGCCCGCCGCGCTCCCGCTGCCCTGCCCGCCACAATCCTCCATCCCTAGACCAGCAAAGAGGCTTAAATACGGGCTGAAGGCTTGGGGGGGAAAGGCAGCAGCGAGGAAAGGGGCGATTCTGTCATTTACGTGGTTGAGACATAATTTCAAAAATCCGGCATTTAAAATGATGTGAAATGGAAATCCCAGCTTCTTTTTTCCCTCTGCGCATCTGTGGTTCAGCAGGTTGTATGCAATTTACCTAATCTGAGTGTGTATTAAGGGCTGTAAGATCCAGGGTTCTAAGGAAAAAAATTATCTGGTGAAGTCATATAACTTACATATGTGGGTTTTTCGAAGGGTCATTGGTATTTTAAAATCAAAACTTTCCTATGAATTTGGTAAAATATACTGTTAAAGCTTAGACATAGACAAAAACTTCAGGATGCATTATATTGTGTGAAAATGAGTATTGGATCTGTTCGGGGTTTATGCCTTTACAGTAAAAATTTCAATTAGAATCTTCACATAACTCAACCATTCAATAATTTACCTGAAACTTAAATTTTGAGCTGGAACATATCAAAGTCAGAAGTTTAATTCCATCTTTAGCCAGGGACTATCACACAGTATCTGCTTTTGAGCAAGGTGTTTAAAATAAACATTTATTGTCACTTTCTGATTTCCAATTGCCCATTGCAGGATTAGCTGCTATTATTCTGTAGCATTGCAAACTCCAAACACACAAAGAGAGAAGAAGGATTAGCGAATGTAGCCTTAAGCAGTCTCCCACCGTTATGAATTTAGAAATGTTTCACATATGGAAGTTTTCTATACAGAGAAGTGGTGATGAGGCTGTTGCACCGCACAGTGCTGGTTTCCAGGGGCACTCTGCAGCCGAAAGCAGCTTCCCACAGAAGTGTACCTGCCCGCGAGGCCCCACACTCAGCCCCGGGCCGTGCCCGTCACCCAGTACAGCCCCCAAGCAGAGACACTACTCTGTGAACAACTTCGCCTATTCTTTCTAGTTCATTCTGCTCCGCCTGGGCGCTTACAAAAAGCAGGTTTTTTTATTAATTCCGAGCACGACCTTCCATCTCCAAGGCCACCTGTGAGTGCCTGACCCGCGGCTGTCGCCCGTGGCCCCTGCATGGGAGCAACAGGCTGGCCGACTGCCGCGCCGGGCACTCGGAGGTGACACATCGCGGTGACCCGATGGCAGCCGCCAGCTGCGGCGCCGCGCAGCCCCCCAGGAGAGGGTGATGCGCTCGGTGCTCCGAAAGCCGCTAAAGTGGGAAAGGGACAGCCTGCCAGCAACTTGTGAGGCTCTGAATGCGGCCCGGGGCCGGTCGAGGAGCGCGGACTCGGAATTTCCTCTGCTCCGGGCTGCGCCCGGCGGGAGCCGCGCCGGGGCGAAGCGGCGCTGGGACCGGAGCGCGGGCGGTCCCGGCGCCCGGGGCAGGTGAGGACGGTCCCGCACGGAC
>VYXD01012922.1:497385-639229 GCA_013397195.1 Hylia prasina
TGTGCGGTGCTGCCGCCGCGGACACGGGGGCTGCGAGCTGGGCTCTGCTGCCCGCCCTTTGTCTGCCGCCGGGTCCTGTCCCTGCCCTGTCCCCGCCCTTTCGTCCACTAACCCGCTTCTGCCCCTGGCTCTGCTCCTGGCTCCCAGCCCCTGCCCCTGCCCTCGTCTCGGTCTCTGTGCCTCCCCTGCCTTTGCCCCTGCCCGTGCCCGTGCCCCAGCCCTTACTCCCCACCCTGACACCTGAGTCCCTGATCCTGCTCCCTCCTTGTTCCCTTGTCCCTGTCTCTCAGCCTTAACCCAAAGGTCTCTGCTTCTACCCCTTTATCCATCCTTTTGTCCCTCTGCTCTATCCCCTGTCCTTTAGCCCTACCCGTGTTCTTGTCTCTCTGTCCCTCCTCCTGTGCACCTGCTCCATCCCCCTTTTGCCCCTATTCCTCTGCCCCAGTCCCTGTCTCTTTGCCTCAGCTCCAATTCCCGCCCTTCTGCCCCTGCCCCTGTCCCTGTCCCTGCCCAGTCCTGCCTCTGCTGTACCTGCACCCACTGCTGGGGAAAAGTGAGATTTTTACTTAAACCTTCTCCACTGCCATTTCAAAATGATACACATGCACACACATCCCCAGAGGTGGGTCGGGCAGCTCTGGAGGGGGGCAGTGTGTGAGTCCCTGAGGAGTGCAGATCCTTGGGAGAAGGCTTCAACTCCCCAAGGCTGTGTGTCCAGGCCCTTTATCCCTGCAAGAGGGGCAAGCCCGGCGGAGACCAGAAGGGGAATGAGAAACTGAACATAAAACAGACAAGTCAAACAATCCATAAAAACATAAAATTTTAACAAAGCAGGACTGACAGAGGGGATCAGGAGACAGAAGCAAATCCACAACGGTTTAAAGCATCCACCATGCTGCTACTGGATCCTGCCCAAGGGCCAGAGACAGCCGGGGTGAGCGGCAGTGACATGATGTAATTGGAAAGGAGAGCCTACCTGCCAGCATTTTTGAAGTGCAAAACTGGCATGGTCCAAGGGCTCCCTCCTGGATTGGTTTCAGTGCCAGAGGGAAAGGTTCCCTCCACGGAGGCACAAGCCACATGGATGGCACCATGCAGCTGCCCCACGTCCATGCAGGCTGCTTCCCTGGCCCACCTCCCACCCAGCTGACGGAGAGCAGGTCCACAGTGGCCCAGGGGACATCTCTGCCATCTGCCCAACCTGCCTCTTCCGCTGGCTCTGCACTGAGCATGAGTTCACCACCACCAGCAAAACTTCCCCGTGCTTCCTGTCTTACTGGGTTGTGCCTCGCGAGGGATGGAGTGAGGTGATGTCCCTCGTCAGCTTGGATGGAGAAATGCACTGCCTTTGCTGTAAAGACAAAAGGCACCAGGGTGCACCATGTAACACCTGTCCCACCACTGGCTGGTGGGTGTCCCTGGCCACTGCTGTGGAAACTGGGCCTGACAGCAGCTGGTGAGGAGTCAGCTTGGCTCCGAGGCTTTCTTTTTGGGTGGTTTATTTGTTTTTCAGCTTTGGATGTTTGTTTGTTTTGGTGGTTATTTTTTAACATCTGTGCCTACTCCATATATTTCAATGCTTGTAAAAGTGACAGACTAATAATATAATTTCCTCATGCCAAAATCTCATGCAGGCAAAAGCTGTGCAGGCACACTGGTGAAACCATTGCCAGCAGGGTGTGCTTTCCCTTGTGCACTCCTGCTTCCCTCCAGTGAGGGTTTGCCAGCGAGGCCAGGCCATGCCAGAGGGGCTTCAGCTGAGCAAACACACCCTGGCTCATGCCTGCTCTGCCCAGCAGCCATGGAAAGTTGGCCAGTCATTTTGGAGGAGGCTGCTAGTCGTGGCCAACTCTCTTCTAAAAAAAGGAAGCAATAGGGAAAGGGGATGATGGGGTCCCACTGCTGTAGCAGGAGGGATGCCATCCATCCCTGTCAGGATGCTACTGTACCAGTTTTCAGCAAAGCCTTTTCATTTTTTTTCAAGAGATAATTCCTAAATAATCTTGGGACCATGGGTTAGCTAACCTGCCAGCAGATTTCGGGGCTCAGATTAGCACTCCCTGAAGTCACTGGGACTTGGACAGGGCCTGTGCTGATGACTTTTACACAATTTTCTTTGTTTCTAGCTGCTTAGTATCCAGAGCAGCCAGGACTGTTAGTGCAGCCAGCACACCTCTTTCTGCTAGGAGGTGTGTGTCTTACCAAAAGGGGATAGTCAGTAAAAGAAGGTGAAAATGTAACAACTCCACTTGGAAGTCTTGTGTACTCTCCTTGGTAACATCCATTCTCCATTTCTTTATGTTACACCTTCTTCTCTCCTTTCTCCTTTGCTTCTTACACTTTCACAAGATCTCTAACCTCTTCTTCACCAGGCAGAATGGGGAAATCCCACAGCCATGCTGTGTTGTTGGGAATCCAGCAGACTCTCCAGACCACTGATATTCAAGGACGCAGGGATATTCAGAGGGACTCTTTGGGACCTCAAACCCCATTTCCTGCACCCTTCAGAAATAATGTAACAGACCTTCAGTTCAGACAGGACACCTGCCTTCTCAGACCCTACACATCTAAGACAAAAAGTGCTTCCCAAAACTCACTAGCACATTTCAGGCATTTCATCTTTGCATAGGAGAGTGAGGCTAACAGTGGCCTTCATCAAAAACCAAGACAGCAGAACTCACAAACCCCATGACTTTGCAATGTCCCTACAATACCAAGAAGACATTTGCTGAGGTATTTGCAGGGAGACAAAGCTGTGACCAATTGTGCATTGGGGTGAAGGAAGGAAAAGAAGCTTCCAGACTCTGCCAGTCTTTTCCTAAAGGAAAATTTATTCCTAGCCCCAGCTCCAGCACAATCTCACTGATACAAGCATGATTTACGCATAAATCACCCCAAATCCTAACTTAATTTGAAAGACTTTGCTACCACCTGGAGCACCAGCACACCTGCTCAGCCCCTGCCCCTGAGCAGCCTCCAACACAGCTGGGCATGGAGGGAACCTCCCATCAGGCTGTCCCCACTGCCTCACAGGGATGAGACACATCCCAGTGGGCTTTTGCATTGGCCTCATATCCCCTCACTGCTCTGAGTAAATACAGTACCTGATTTTTAAAGGCAAGGGGTTTATGAAATGTCTTTGGCCAGAATTTTTCATACCTCTCCCATTGACACTAAGGCTAAGATATTAATGACATCAAAACAACTATTTAAGAAGAGTGTCTAAGACCAATCCTCCTATAATAAGAATAAAAGCTTGTGAAAATCATAATAATCTTTATTTTCTCTCTTGTATGGTTCAAGATCTTTGTGTAAGTTACAACTATTCCCTTTTAAAGGCAGGACCTACCTAATACTGCAGGATGGAGGTTACCAAGAGCTTTCATCCCTCATGAAGTATGTTCTTTAACACAGAAAACAACAAGGAATAAATTGAGATGAGAAATGAGTAAAGACTGTTGTCTGCAATGCAGAATGCAATAGGTGGAATGTAAATAATTACTTAGGAGGTACAGGCCTCTTTCAAGCATGGGTGGTGGTGGGAAATCACAGCACAGATGGACATGACTGCAGTCCATATTAATTTAAGGAAGTGATTATTCAGGCAGTAGAGCTGCTCACTTCATTCAGGAAGCGAGCTCACACCCCAAAAGCAGAATTGAAAAACATTAGCAGGCAAGTAGCTGCTTTATTAACATGGCCACAGCAGATAATTTTGAAAAGATATAGGCAGGTTGGGGAACTATTAAGTAACATGGGGCAATAAGGGGCTTTGTCCAAGCTCCTTGGGTCTGGGCAAAGGCTGTCACGGGAGAATGTAGAAAAACACTTTTGTCACTGTCACCATGTGGAGAGTCCTGATGCAAATCTTGTCCCCTGCTTTCAGCAGCTTTCTATGACAAAAATTAAGGAAACTGCCTAGGGTTTCTACATAATCAGCTGCAAATAAGAAATAGACATGGAGCACCAAATTGCATGTATCATTTTTCCATTGTGGTATAGCATGTAACATCTGAAAGCAGGACAGCAAACTGGGGCACTTCTGATTTTCTCATGCTAATGAAGATATAAAGTGGACTTTCCGGAGTCAGATTTTTCCACCAAGCTTTATTTTCTACTCATCCATAAAAGCACTCAGTGTTGTCTTTTTATGTCTTTCCTTTTGACAATCAGATGTGCACACAAGGAAGACCTCAACAAATCGTCGAGAGGTACCTCTCCTGCCCACCAGAGCAAGTGGGCTGTCAATCCATCCATGCACTTTTCCTGCAGGCTGGAAAGCTCTTCCTCAGTCATCCCAAGGTGTGTGGGCTCTCTTTATAGTCCCAGTCAAGGAAAGAAATGGGGAGGGTGGGTCTGACCATGCTAAAGAAGGACCCCCTCTCTTGGGTCTATCAGTGAAGTCGAAGCTTCAGTGTAAGTAAAGTTTGGCTTTAGCAAAGTGGAAACCTCTGACCTGTGAATGCTGGACAGCAAAGTTAAAAGTAATTAATAGCTAACTGATCTTGCTTTTTCTTCCAAAACAAAGTCTTCAGTTCATGCAGCCTCCTTGTTTTCTTCTCCTATTTATGCAGGGATTTACCAGAGAGGCCTGGCACTCTGGAGTTGCCTTGGCCATGCCAAATAACCCTTTGGGATGAATCCCTTTTTTGTGCACAGGACTTGTCACAGTCAGATAATAAAGCAGTCTTTCCTTGCCAGTTTCATGAACTTTGCTCTTAAGCAGAGCCCAAGTCATTTCTAAACAAAGGCCTAAATGTGAAATTATAGGCAACTTCCATGCCTATGTTATTACGAGATCTTAATTTTTTCTAGGGTAGGAACAATAGCAGCTGTTTGGCTGCTCCATTTTCCAGTGGGCTGCTACAATGTGCACCATCTGTAAACTGACATCTCATGATTTCATCTGAAAATAAAGTATTTAACTTTACACATTTTTCTCTCTTTAAGTGCATTTCATTCAAATGGGCTTAAACTTGTATTTCTGTATTGCATATTAACTTTATTGAGGTATGAATATAAAAGAGAATATTAAAAGGCTTTTCTTTTTCAGAAAGGCATTTCTTTACAAACATTGTTGATGCTATCAAATAGGTGAACCTAAACCCTTAAATTTAGTATTGATCTTGTAGCCATTAAAAAGTATATAGGACTTAAAAATAACTCCATACCGGGGAACAAGTATTTAAAACTTTCTATTGTCTGGATTAATAATAGCATCTAAGGGTGAATACTTTCAAAGGGTAAAAAGATTTTGTATTCAATATCTTATATATTTTATGGGGTTTCTTTAGAGATGTAAATCTAGAGATTTAACTCTCTGCTCATGCTTAGAAAAGTAAGTAGTGGGAGGGACTCTGATCTTAAAATTAATCTCATTATCTATTAAGAATAAATATAAAAATTGCTGAAGACAAATACACAACATTCATTATGGTTCTTGCTTTTATATTTTCCTAATTTGGATGATGTTTCCTTTAATGTACAGTTGTGGATGCAATACAGGCATAAGAATATACTTTTGCCTGTTTCTGATCCATGGTGCTGCTGTGCCCTATTAGCACTGTGTGCTGAGAAGCATTCCTAAATATATTTAAGGGAATTCAACTTGGCTCTGGTTATTTACAATTCTAGTGTTTGACCTTGTTTTGCAAATCTGATTTTCAATGTACATTGAATACACACATCTTACATAAAGAGGTATCTCCCACAACAAGTATTCATGTCCATGACTGCTCTGTCCTACTATCCACTGGCTGCTCTGGCTTTCCATGAAGAAATGATGGGTATTTAACTGTGTTACATCTGCATACTGAAGGCTTTCATTAACTTGCAAATATTTATCGTGGGTAGCCTTATCTGAAGAATTTTTTAAATGTCAGTGGCCACAAAAGAAACTCTTAGTCCATTTTACTGCCTAATTTATCTCTCCCCTTTGCAATTCTAACTCAGTAACCCAAAGGTACACAGGGCTAACAGGCCAGAACAGTTTTAACAGTTTACTTTGTGAAAAAAAGTGGGATGTAAATCCTGTGGAAGTCCATCAAAGATATTCCTTTTGCTTTATTTAATGATCACTAAACTTTAAGAGCCTCAGAAAAGATATTCCTTCTTATCATTTAGTAATCACTAAACTTGCAGAGAGCCGGAAACAAATTTTACCGAAGGTTTAGAGGGCTTTCTCTTATCCTAACTGTATTTAAAATGCATTTAAAATATACTGTTTTTGTGAATGCATGTCAGTGGACCTGAGCGTGGAGACACAAGATTCAACACTTTTATCTAAGACACACAACTGCAGCCCGTGGGACTGCAAGCATTTTGCAGGATATATTTTCTTTGCCTACTGGCTACTGCAAAAGCTCTCCAGCTGCAGCTGCAAGTACAGTTTGAGCAAAAGCTGAATGGTAGTTGCATCAAAACTATTTAAAATACCCACAACTTTTGTAAACCCCGAGGATGAGCGGGAGCCGGGCTGGGGCGTGAGAAGGATGCTGTTCCCGGGCAGGGACCGGGCTGCGGGATCCACCCCCCTCCCTGACCCGCAGCCCGGGGAAAGACAGACACGGGGGTGTCAGAGCCCGTAACTTATGTGAGACCCGGTCACAGGGGCCACTGAATTCTCAGATTTGTTCTTCAGCCCATCGACATAGGGGTTAATGTGTTGCCCACCCTCAGTGATTGAGTCGCTGCACTTTATGCGCTGAACTCAATGTCCTTTTTTTTTTTTTTCCCCCAACTCTGTTTAAAGAGGATCTTTTGAGGTGAGAGTGGGAGCCTGGCTCTGGCTTTTGACACGAACGGGCTCCCCACAGCGGCCCGGCAGCAGAGGCTGGCTGAGCACCAGGAGAGAGACACACGGGATGGAGGTCGGGGTGTTCTGCAGAGTCCTGCAGGATGGCTGGGGAGTGCAAAGGGACCGTGTTTGTGTGTGAGTGTGTGTGAAAGTGTGAGTGTGTGAATGTGTGTGTTTGTGTGAGTGTGAGCCTGTGTGTGAGTGTGTGTGAGTGTTAGTGTTTGTGTGTGTGCTCTCAGCAATTGCCCTGCCACGTTCAAGGGGCAGCTGGGTGTCACCAGCAGCAAACCTGACCTGTGGAGGTGCTCACTGGGCAAAAATCCATCTCTGTTTCAGCTTCAGGAACCCTTAAAGCCACACAGATGTGGGCCTGAGCCTGAAGATAACAACGCATGGGTGTAATGGTATGGGTGATGTGAAATGGATGATGCTGCGATGAAAACATGGCAACAGAAAACAGTGGGTAACTTCCTTCCTTTTCCCAGCACACTTAATTTATTGAAAATATCTCATCAGAGTTTTGCACCCCCAGAACTGCATAGTCATATTACTTTTATTTAATTTTATCTGCTTGCAAGTTGTAAAATTAGGTGTTTTTCAGAGCAAGTACTATTCAAGAAATACATCACAACAAGAGAACACAGGGCCAATATACAGTGATGATGTGAATGCAGTAAGAAAGTTGGGAATGGAACTTCCACTTCAGTTTTGAGCCACAAGATGACTTTTTTGACCAAGATAAGACTGGTTGGAAAATCAGATTCATAGGTTAATTTAAAATAATCTTAATTCTTATTAGCAGCAAAGCAAAGTATTAAGATAAGCCAGAATATTATAGAATAAGCAGATTTTTTCATTATTCCAAATCCTCTGCAAGAAGTCTAAAATTCATCACTTATGAGTCACATATACCTCCCAGCTCCCTTTAAGAAGGTCACTGAGAATCTGCTCAGAGTGATTGTGGATGAAAATATATTGTATGATATAAAGTATAAAAGAGACCATAGCACTTTTATCCCCAAGGGGAATCACGGTTATACTGCTAAAGAGATCCAACCATTGTGAGAAAACTACCAGGCTCCCATCTCTGCCTTGAGCTCCTCTTGGGGAAATCTGTTCCTCCAGTTTTAACGTGAGACTGTATCAGCTGGCCCAGGGCAGGCAGCAGGCTCAGGGTGTGCCTGGGTTGGACACTGATGGCAGTGCTACCAAATTCCCTTTCCAATAATGATATGAAGTGGGCTGTGTTGGAGTCTGCTGCAACTACTTTTAAGTGCAAAGGCTTTCCTGACCTCATCCCAGGGCACGGTGAGGTGGATCAGAGGATTCTACCAGGGACACTGAGCTCCAGATCAGGACTTTCTGGCCAGAAACTCTATTGCTCTCTCTTCAAGAGAGAGTCAGAGCAGAGGTGTCCCCTGTGAAGGCACATCAGCTGTGATGAGGTCTCCTCTTATCTGTCTCTTCCATAGGCTGAGCAGATCAAGCTCCCTGCTCACTCTCCCACACCTTGGTAACCCCTCAAGAAGCACTTCTCAGAGAGCAGCATCCCCAGCAGATGTGGGTCCTCCTATTTCATGTATGACACAGGCACAACTGTTGGAAGACACACAACACTCATAAAACTGAACATGCTCTTGGAGAGCTGCCGCTGAGGGGAGGGGATGAACCTGTGAAAGTGGTAATTTAAAATAACACTGCTGGGTCCTTGTGTGTTGACTCACAACAGGTTTAAAGATTTCTGATGGGTGTTTATGGGGTTGGAACAACTCCTAGGGTGCACCTGTAGATTCTTGCTCATCTTTATGTTTACTCTGTTTTCTCAAAGTCCATCTGAAGCCCCCCAGGATGCTTCAGCCTTCACAGAGGACCTCAGTAACTCCAGTGTAGCCCTATTGCTCCACTTCACATATCCACGTATGAACTTCTGCCAGTCAGTAGTAGCTCCTTCTACAATAAAATGCATGATCAGCCTGAGTGCCTGTATGTCCCTACAGCCCCTGTCCTGCCCCTGGTCCATGCAACTGAACTGTCAAGGTGGCTGCTGTACCATGATCTTCTCTCTGAGACACTTGTGAAATTTGGAAGAAATTCTCAGAGGTGTGGACTTTTTTGTCTCCAAAATTCTTTCTGAAAGGATGTGTGACACAAGAATAAATAACACCAGCTTGTGTCCCTAAAGAGGAGGCAGGTGAAGTCTCCAAAGTGACCTGGAGAGACTTGGTAAGTCCAGTATCCTCCCCCTCTTGCTCTCAGGCAGGGCGGGGGCACAGCATTGTCTCTGCCGCTTCTTGGTCACAACAGCCTTTATCAGCTGTCACAGGGGGCTCGGAGCACTGCTCCTGGCAACACTATCTGGCTAATTTCTTGGCCTTTCTCTTGCTCCTTCTTCCAGTAAGATAAGAGGAAAGGAGTTATCTTTATTAGGTGTACACACAGACATAATTCCTCACCGCAGATCTGGAAATCCTGTGTTTCCAGGCATGGGTGTCACTCCCACACTGCTGCAGGTGCAGCTGCAGAAGCAGCCCTGTCCCAGAGCTGCTGGTGGGCTCTGCTCTGTGACCAGCTCTGCCTGTCTGCTCTGCCACCCTCCTAGCTGAGTGACCAGCCATGGCACCCAGGGCTGGGAGACAGACCAATGGCCATCTGACCTGGAGACTCCGAACAGGACTTTTCCTGCAGAGGCACCACCACCACTGTGTCCAAGTGTGAAATGAGCGCAGCTTTGGTTTGCAAGAGGAGGGGAAAACTCAGCCTGCAGCTGCCTTTGCCTTTACCCTGTTATGGCTGCACATCTGCAGCTCTCCTGCAGCTGAACACCCACCCAGGGAGTGGCCCAGGGAAGCATTTCCTTGGTGAAGCCAAAGTGGCTGCATCCACCTGCCAGCAGCCTTGCTCAAAATTAAAGGGTGTTTGTCAAATACTCGAGAAGCCTTGAACGGAAGAAGATGCAGAAATGCAAAGCATAGTATTCAGGGGGTGTTTTTTCTCCCTTTGGCAAATGGCCTAGAAAAGTAACAAAAAAGAGACAGAAATGCCAGAAAGTAAGCCACCTACTGTTGACTCCTGGAGATAAACCAGAACATTGTTCCAAGAAGCAGAATGCTGCTGTCATTTCTCCTGGAAGTGAAGAGAGCATCGCCCAGTACTGGGGAGGGGGATGAGGGAGAGACAAAGAGAAATGAGTGGTTCAGACAGACCTCTCAAAGGGGAGTCAAGGTAGTGCCTCTAAATGTGTTTGGCAGGGAGCAGAACAAAGCACGATGTCACGTACTTAGAAAAATCATCGCTGCGGGAAGTTAATGTGGCTTCAGAGACACTCGCGACATTTAGCGGGTTACAATAGATTGTTGTGGATCGTCGTGACTCCCACTCCTGAGGAAAGATCTTCTGGGTATGAGTCATGGGGACCCTGCCTGGCTGTGTTATTCTGTCCCATGGCACCCTATTGTCTATTATATTTTCTTCTCCCCACACCAAAAATGCACAGACTGAACCAGAGGAATTGCAGTTTGCTTCTGGTAGTCCTTGTGCTATTTTCATTCAGTTTTTGCAATTTTACTTATTTTGAGTATAACAGTGAGTTTTAAGCAAAATGCATCTGTTTGATTTAGTATTATTTTGTGCTTACTAAAGCCCAGCCCCATCACTAATGAAATTAACATCAGGCTCAGAAAGATATGACTTTTAATGTGGGTAATAGCGAGGTTACAATATTGAGTTTCTCCCTCTTTTGAAGATTACTGGCCAACAAAACATAATCCTGGGGAAAGAAGTGCAAAATGTGCTTGTGGGCTTTGGCACGGCTGCTTAAACAAGTCCCGCAGTGGCCCCTGCCCTGCCCCTGTGCTGCTGCTAACATCCCTCTGTTCTCCAAAACAGAGCTGATTCAGCACCTAAATCTCTGCTGCTCCACCCTTGTGCCCCAGCTTGAGCTGACTTGGGCAGATATTTTCTGCTGCTGACACCATTAGAGCAGCAGTAACCTCTGGCAGGCAGGTGGGAGACAGCTCCATCTTCACCTGCCGTCGCTGTTTGCTTCACTGCCCATGAGCCGGAGCCCTGAGGAGCTCAAGCTCCATTTGCAGCCAAAGCAAGCTGTGGAAAGTCAGCAATTCACCTTCCTCATATTCTTTAGGGATAAAACAACAAAAGCAACAGAAGATTTAATATAGCAATGTGCTAAGGGAGTTAGATTGTGAAAATCACGTATCCATAACTCACTGGCCAGTAGCGGGAACTATTGATGGCATCTTTACTCATCACAGTCAGCTGAATTAAATTTCCTTAACGGCCACTTCCCAGCCACAATCACCACTTTATTTCTTTGTGTTTTCATGCAGTTCACCTGCTGAGAGGATGTTACCCATCCGCCTTCATGCTGCTGGGTAGCGGATGCTCCCAGGTGGCAGAGGAACGCTGTATCTCATTCCTGCCCTCTGTTACAGTGATACACATTACAAAACCATTGATGAATTGTATTCTTTCTGCAGGCTACTGGGTCTGTGAAGGATCAAAGTAAAAGTACATCTTTATAACTCCCGGTGCTTAAGGAAAGCCATAAATAACGGCAATGCTGTGGCTGTGTATAGATTCTGTGCCCAGGGACAAAGCATTTCACAAACGCAGTTAAGAAATGTTATTCATATTTTATACAAAGGGGAACTTACAACCCAGACAATAGGTAAAATTTTTCATTCTATGTGCCCAATGTATTGGAACAAAAGCTATTTTGGTAATATCACATTTGGCAGAGCTCTGCAACCTGCACTCCAGTGTACAGCTCCAGAGCTGTTTCCTACTGCGGGTTATGACTCCTCTGAGCAAAATTCCTGGGTTCAGCACTACGAGTGGAGGCACATCAATGCTCTTGTATACTGGTAAGAACATGTCATAGTAAATTACTTACTGGGTGAATAAGGCATCCAGCCCTTTTAAGCCCCTGTGTAGGCTGAAATACTGGGTCTGAACAGCCTGAACAGGGCTGGGGTTGCTGGTCCATGACTTGGGGCACATTGCCTTGGCATTTTCACCTCACCTTGGCCTAAACAGTTGCTTGTGAAGCAAGGTGATGGGGAGCATCAGCTCCCAAAATGCGTGTGCACCCCTGGGGCTCAGGCCAGTTGGCTCAGGACATGCTCAAAGGACATCAGAGTGACTTGGTAACCCAGTGACTACTGCAGGAAGCTGGAGGGAGTGGGAGAAACTGGAGGGTATGACTTTGTTCTTTGTTTGAAATAGTATTTTTCCCACTCTGATTAAACTGCACTGCAGTTCATTAACTATTCAGGTGTTGTCTGCTCTTTACAGAAAGAAAATGCAAGATGACAGACTATTTAACAAGTTCATTTTGAGTACAAATTGTGTTTAAGGCAGGAAAAAATATTACCTCATGCAAAACTTGGGTCGATGTAATTGCAGGTCTGACTGCTTCGAAGATGAAAAACCTCTTTCTTAATTCAAGGCAAATGTAGCAGAAATAATGTTTAGGAGAAAGGTGCAGGTAGGTACGCACCAGGGAGTGCAATTTTAATACCCTGAGTACAAGATTTTTTAAGTCTTTATCTGACCCGCATTAACACACTTGCTTACATTTCATTTGCCACATTCATCTTTGTCGGTTTCTTGTTCCCCTCTGTAATTCCTTTGCCCATGTTTACTCGTGTTTATCTCTAGCACTGATGCTCTTGGCCCAGTTCACATCTCCTCAGAGGCCCAGCACTCAGCCTCTGAGTGCTGCAGGATGAGGTCCAGTGTAATCCTCCACAGGCAAATGACTTGTGGTTCCTTCAGAGTCTGCCAACATGGGCACCCCTTCAACCAGGAGGGTACACTGTGTGATCCAGCCCCTGGATATCTGCCCTTAAAAATATGCAATGAGACTGGGAGTTCACTAATCAGAAGCAGAAGGTAACTACTGACATGCTCTGAAATTCAGGGCTGATCCACACGTGATGCTGCAGGTGTGCTGTCAGAGCTCCCCCAGGTCCAGGGTCTATCCTGGCAGCATCTCAGTCCTGCTCCAGACACTGTGGACCACCACCAGGCTGGGCCAGGCTTCTGCAGGAGCCAGATGCCTCCTGTGAGGTGCTCTGACCTGCCATTTGAATATGGACTCCAGCACTGTGGGGAGTCACAAGCCCTTTCCTCTGTGCTCTGCAAGTTGGCTGACAGGGTGCTCGTTCCAACACAGGCATCTCTGCTCAAGCAATGCACCCAGAGAGGGCAGGACCTGGAGGGGACATGGGCTGAGGCTCCTGGACACCCTGTGCTGAAACACTGGTTTGTGCTTTTACCATCAAGGCTTCTAAGCCTGGCACTCTGCAGAAGGTGAGCACTCTCCTCACCACTGACTTGTGGAACAGGTGGGAGAACTCCAGCTTTGCTGATCTTTTCTCAGTGCTGACCTACATCCACGTGGGACAGCCACCAGGGTGGGGGCTGTGCTTTGGGAGGGAAAGGCACAGCTCAGCCAGGAATTCAAATAACATCAACCACCTGTGACCACCCCAACTTCATTAGTGGCCCCAAAATACCACCACTAAACATGGCTGAACCAAGAGCTGCTGCCCAGGCTGGGTCTTGTCCGTTTGGCTCCTCCATCCTCTACACCCACCTGCCTCCCTGGTTTTGCCTGGTCTTCTGTCAAGCTCTGCAGAGGGGACCTGAGCACCCCATGAACTGCAGCAGAAACTCTTGAGAAGTTGAAAACCCAGTGATTAGCTGTAATATTCCTTGTTGTAGTCACTCGATTTTGTGCTGTTTACTGAGTCTCACATACCTCCTGATTCAATGTTTTGTAAATTCAGCTTTCTCCAGCTTCAGCTGATGTGTGGATGCAGACACTCTTGGATGCTATTTATTCCACAAGTGAGAAATGACTTGATAATTTATGGATTGTTAACCCAAAGTTATACAGGTTTTTACCTCAGGGAGAGAATAAATACATGTCTCATTTCAACACATTTTAGACAATGTGCTCTTTTTTAATGGCTTCCTTTGATTTTACTCCGAAATATGTAGACACTTTCTCCTAGGATTCTCATGTGGAAGCTTCATGCTGTTCTGTCAGGTTGCATATTTTCCCCCTGAATTTCTTAAAGAAGATCTCGCTTATCTGAATTACAAAGATGTTAACGTTGTGTTGTCACTGTGAATATGGAGTTTAGACAAAGGTTTTATTCTTATTAAGAAATGGAAGAGTTGGAGAATAATTACTGCATTGTCAATGTGAAACTTACGGATGTTTAATATGAATCAGAACATATTTACTTATTTATAGACATTGAAATTAGAATATGCTTTAGCCTGCAAGCCAAAGAATTTGCACAAACAGCTGGGAAGAGTAGCTGAGATGATGTGCACACTCTTTGTACCCTAAAATGAGAATATAGCTGTAATGGATATAGATTGGTGTGTTGGTTGAGGAATTTTTAGGCAATGGCATTTGACATTACAGTTCAAGGATGGAAAAGATTTATTGATCCATGAGTTAAAGAGTGACCCTGGTTTCACCTCTTGTTAGTGCTCTGTAGGTTGCATTTAAAAACTGTACCGTAATGAATCCTTAGGCTCCAATAAGTGTAAATTTGTCCCTCAATAGATCACAGGGGAGCAAAACCTGAGGAAGATGCTTAGCTCCAACACCTGTTTAATTTAGAGGGTATTTTCATCAGATTAAGGCCAGTTTTGCAGGCTTCGTCCATTTTCACTTTCCTGATAATATAATTTATTTTGATCTATAAGGACCTCCCAGGCCAATATTTGTAAACAGTGACTGAAGTCACGAGTCAACATCAACATGCAAGATGTCAAAGTGGACAGGAAGTTTTATTGTGCCACTGGGCTCAGCTTTGCATTGCTAAGGTAATTATTAAACCTGGGATAAACAGAACTTTGATCCCATGTGTGTTTTTAAACGATTGGTAACAGTTGGTTTTACAAAAATGCCATTTTGAAAAACCATTCTGTACAGGAATTCATTGTGCCAACATGTAAGGTGTCCAGTGCAAGGTTTAGCAAAGCAAACTAGCCCGTAGCAAAGGTGCTGGCATGGGGTGCTGTGCAAGGAGCTGCAGGGCCTCCTGTGATTCCCAGCCAAGAGGAGTGGGAAATGTTCATCTTCCAAACGAGAAAGCAATTCACTGACATCTGTGCTACTGATTAGCAAGAAAAAGTGACTGTGGCCAGGGAAGGAGTGGATGTGTAAAAGGCTAAAACATGTGCACTGCAGAAATGCAGCAGGACCTCTTTCTCACTGGGAAATACTATTTCCATCTCTCCCTTTAGTCATGGAAAGATTGTCTAAGCCTCTTCACTCTGTGGTCTTCTCCAAGGTCAGCTTCATGCTGCACAAACACTGTCCAATTTCCTTTGCCACACCCCTTCCTGCATGAGAAAGTGCCCAGTGAAAGAGTTGGGAACCTGTGGGATGGGCACTAGCACATCTTAGGCACTGACACAAAAACATCATCTGTGATCAGAGTTAGGTGCTGGAGGTTTGCACATACATGAAGGTAGGGAAATTTGGGGAAAATAAGCAGTTAGGGAAGAAAAAAAAAATAGAGAAGTGAATTTGGGTGAGTTCAGGGGAATCTCTTACTGCAAGTGGGTCAAAAGCACCCAGCATCAGAGGCATGGATGGGAAGGGACCCCCCTGCACCAACCTGCCACAGGGAGAGCTCATGCTTGCAGTGTAGTAACTCATCCCCAGGAGAAAAGTAAATGGTAGCCTTCCTATTCACACAGGGAGGCTGTGCCTGGGAAGGGATTCCTTGTCCCTTGGACTGTGGACAGTCACAGTCCTGTAGATGTTCAAGAAACGCTGTGAGGGCAACCAACAGCTGTATCTTGGCAGCTGGCAGCAGCTCCTTAAAGCTGCTAAGAAAGGACCAAAGCAATTGGGTGTGCACAAATCTGCACCTCGTGGGCAGCATAGTGAGCAGCAGCTCACATCTCCCCTCTCAGTCTGCTTGGCTACACTGGGTTGCTTGAAGCACAGGAAGGCAAATAGCCAGTCTAAGCACAGCTGTAACCCCAGCACATGAAGTCTAAAGAGGGATAACCTAATTTGTTAATTTACACTTCTACTTAATTAAAGAATTTTTTCCTATGATTTCATTATAGAAATAATTTCCGATGATATGGTGGAATAAAATTATGTTTTCTCAACTAATAAAATTTTGTGGAAGTATGTAATTATACAGCTCCTGTATTTGAATTATAAGATGTACTGCAAAGTGGCGTGTCTTATGACTATGTAAATTTAAGGCCCTAAATATTTCATACTAGTTGTAAAATCACATAGTGTAATCAAAAAGTATGCCATAGCTGGAAAGGATGGGCTAGGCATGAAGATGATGAAAACTCATCTGTTTGCTTGGCCCTGTCATTTGGCTGTTAGCTGCCAAACTTTCTTGAGATCTCTCAGGTAATTCATGGCAGATTTCACTGCTATTCTTTCTTACCCATCCCCACAGGTGCAGACATTAATGTACCCACAAACCATCCTGCCTTCTGCACCTCTTGCAGGAGAATGCCATGGGAGACAACCCCAAGGCCTGGAGCAGAATTCCCCAAATCAGTGCTGAAATACAACTGGTGGCTTGAAATAATTATAAGTGTAGTAAATATCCTCTTACTTACAGTGATTAAAAAGAAATAAAAATCTGCAGATGGGCAGAGAAAATCTGCAAGGAAATAGCAGGTGAAACCTCAGCATGCTGGCTAGGCTGCTTCTTTATCACCTCTAGCAAATGGATATCTACAATGATGTCGTTTATTGTTGATGACTGATAATAGGATTACAGCTCCCACATCCAACAAGTATGGCAATCCCAAATAGCATCGTTTCATGCTGAAGACATTATTATCACATCCTGTCTTCACGTACTGCTCAACCAGTTATCTGTGCAGGACTCAGTGTAGAGCTCTGAGACTTGATAGGATATTATCATGTTATATGAAATTCAGGCTGCTCTAGCTATAAATCAGAAGGACACCTTGTATGGTGGCTGGTTCTCCTTGGAGCAGCATCCTAAGCAGAGGCTCTGTTCTCTGAAAGATTAGAGTGTGATTTAAAAAAAAAAATGTTGCCAATGAATTTAAAGTTCAAAAAAAGGGCAGGTTTAATAGCTTTAGTGTTGTCTGATTAGTAGTCTCATATGTACAGCATGTGGGCAGCATAAGCTTGTCCACAACTCCTTTAAAAGACACCCCAAACATGAATATAGAGCCTTTGGAAGACTAAGGGAATAATTAAATCTAAATAATATTTTGATCATAATCTCTATCATAATCTCTATCAATAGCCACCAGCTAGAAGTGCCCAAGCTATGCCACTGGCCAAGGAATATCCACGTACAGGGAAACCAGGGGGCTGCATCTATTTAAGGTTTGGTTTTGAGGGCAGCTGAGCTGATCCTAATGGCTGGTGGCTACCAAAGCACACCCTTTCCTGTCCCTTCTCACCCATCCCTGAGACATGGCAGAAAGTTTTCCTGTTTTTGGCTGAGTCAGTTTTAGGGTCTCAGTGGGGTGAGATCAGCTCCAAAACAGGCACAAAACAAACAGTAGGAGCACAGGGCACAGGGCTGGGGTAAGACCAGACCCATGGATAAAGGGAGATGGCTTGTGGGACTGAGACATTTTACTGTGGGTAATGGGGAAGGCTTGGAGATGCTCAGCTGGGGCTTTGCTCCCCAGCCTCACACAGCCCATGAATCTGTGGGTGCCCACAGGAGCCGGATTGCCCCAGGCACTGTGTATTTAGTAGCACAGCTCTCATTTGAGCCCTTGTGCTCCTCCCCAAGCAGGAGTAAAAACTGCATTTGTTGGGCACAGGAGGCTGCCTTATCCTCGATGAAGAAACTACTGCTGGAAATCCATACAGCTATGAGATACTGCTAAATGCAAAATTTGGAATATTGGCAGCTGAGTACCAAAGGTGACAAGCAGAAAGCTTCGCTCAGCTCCACACAGCTGGTCCAAGCTTTTCAACCTGCCCCAGTTAAGAGCCTCAGCTGGGGCCATCTCTGCTGGGCTGTTGACTCTGAACATCTGAGCAAATACCTTGTCTCCTTTTGCTGATAGGAGACCACGGTATTCACAGGCCAACTGCACCAGGGCACGCAAAGGAGATTGGGGTCAAACATTAAGATATATTTATATAAACTGATCTGTAATTGAGCTGTGAAAAGGTCAATTCCATCTCCAGGGATCAGGATGCAGAGGTGAGCTCTCCTATCATTTACCTCAGGTGGCCTCCTTCAAAACCCACTGGAGTGAAAAAAATTCTTTGGATCTTCCCTTCAAATGCATTTAATCCTCAGAATTTAAAAAACTTATAACGAGAGATCAAAGCTAAAATTTCAGCAACAATGAACTAATCCTTCCTGATAACCAAATACGCTTAGTACCCATACCCAGGACGTCAGACTGAACCAGCAGGTTTTCCTACAGACTTTTCATCTGTGCTTTATTTCTCCACAAAGACAAGTGTTAAATTAATTGAAGAGACCAACCTTTGCACTCCCCAGGCTTTATATTTCACCTGTGTTTTAAAAAATAGATCTGAGAGGGGAAACAGCAGGTTGTAAGTTCACACTAGATTTATGAAATCTTGTATGCCTCTCTTTGGGACACCCAGAAAAGAAAGGGAATTACTGGATGTACTAGAGAAAATTATGTTAAGGCCCTTGTAAGTTAAAAACCAAGTCCTTTATGAGAAAAAGCACTGATGCAGTTTATCATTTAGGATTCACTTGATACACATAGGGAGAAGGAAAAAAGTTCTGTGTACATAAAAGTAATAATTTAATAACAAAGTTCTGTTGGTTACAAGTTAGGGCTTTGAAATGCCCACTGACTATAAAGGCTTGTAATGTTTCAGCAGGTTATTGCCTCTGAGATGTGCTGCCACTTCATTACACATTTTCAGATTTTTCAAAAGCCTACAATGCTAAAGATGTGCTTTCTTCTGCCTGAAATAATGCCTGAGACTTGAGTGAGGGGGTGAATGTATGGTGTATGCTGCTCATGAATAAAAGATCCTCACAGCTAAGCAACCTAATGTGGTCCTCTCTTAGGGGATTAACTATTTACCAGAAAAATTTGAAGAATAATCTTAAAGACTGTTTTTTGAAGAGAAGGAATCCAAACACTTGAGTAATGCTAGGGATGCTTTAGCAGAGGGGATGGCAGGGAAGGAGCCAGGGAGGACATCGAGCTTTGCAGTGGTCAGGGGTGATACCTCAGTGCTGTCCCTTACCTGAGGCAGAGGCCAGCTCTGTGCAGAGGAACACAAGCCCCTGTGCATCCTGCGGGCAGACAGCTCCGAGGACAGGCACAGGGAAACTCACCTGTGGCAGAAGCTGTGCTGAAGATCTGCCTCTTCTAAGCAGGAGGCTCATGCTGTCACTCTGACACTTCAGAGGAGGTTGTGAGAATGGCCCAACATTGCAGAATTTTCCCTGCTTGTGCCTGGGGTACCCAGCACTAAATTGAGCTCCTGACTATCCCAGACTGTCTGAGGGGGTGACCTCTCACCCACCCATGCAGGGCTGGCCCCAAATCCTCAGCCCACTGCTGGGCTTCCAGGTGCAGCTTCACACACTGCCTGAGATGTAAAATACCTGGACACTGACTGCAGCAAACAGCCAGCCAGGCATCTTGCAGGGTTTACTGCAAAGGGTTTGTGCAGGATCGAAGTAGCACAAGTGTGAAACTGCTCTGCTGAAGTGTAACTCAGAGACTGGCACCCACACTGAGCTGCTGCACGCACATACATGGAATATCAGTGACAGGCAGCCAAGAAAGGGAACCTGTATGAGGAGTGGCTGAGGTCACTTGGTCTGTTCAGCCTGGAGGAGGCTGAGGGGAGACCTCACAGCAGTTACAACTTCCTTGTGAGGGGAAGAGGAGGGACAGGCACTGATTTCCTCTCTGTGGTGACAAGTGACAGGACACGAGGGAATGGCCTGAAGTTGTACTGGGGGAGGTTTAGGCTGGCTAATAGGAAAAAGCTTTTCACCAAAGAGGGTGTTTGGGCACTGGAACAGGCTCCCCAGGGAAGTGGTCACAGCTCCAAGCCTGACAGACTTCAAGTGTGTGGACAGTGCTCACAGGCACAGGGTGTGACTTGGGCTGTCCTGTGCAGGGCTGGAAGTTGGACTCAACCATCCTGATAGGCCCCTTCCAACTCAGCACATTCTGTGATTCTACCAAGACACCAAGGAAAGGGGAACATACTACATATGCTGCTACAGCCAGCTCCCATCAGCACAGCCACTCCATCTACCTGTCTACAACAATACAGTCCCCCCAGAGACACCAAGACCTCTGGCCACACTGCCCACCTTGGACATGGAGCTCCTGGAGGAGGAGTGGAGGCTGGTATGGAGGGCAGACACACAGCTCCATCCCAGAAAAGCAGGCATGGAGCTTCCTCACAACAGCAAGGACTTTTCAAGCTTGAAAACATTTCAAATAACACGCTGAGAGACTGCCAGTGCTCTTGTGTTTGGCTGAGAAGGAAGACACTACCAGTGCCCTCCAGGTCCCTTTTCAGTGGCCCAGAAGTTTACACTCCTGTGCTCTTGGCCAGGCCCACAACCAAGCCTGTAAGTGATGGATGTCCCTCTGCTTGCCCCAGGCCTCACTGCAGGTACAAACAGCTGCAGTGTTCCCCTTCACAGAGTCTCCCTGTATGTAACCCCTCAGGAACTACTCTGTACCTGGCAAGAAGAAAGGGAACACCCTGTGTACCCACAACAGTTTTATCCTCCAAACAGTTTTATCTCCTTCATCTGGTAATCCCTAAAGCATAATTTTCTCCTTTCAGCTCTCGAAAATATTTTTTTTTCTTTCAGTTTGGCAGCAAATGATCAAATATATTTTGTGAAGTCACAAAAACCCACAGCCCTGAAAAGGTGCAAAAAAGAATGAAAAATAGTTTTTTCTTTGAATTGTAGTTCTTTGGCTCTGCCTGCAGGGTTAGCAAATGGTGGATTGCAAATATAGTTTGAGCTTCTATTCATTTTATTGCAGGAAAAACACCAAGATGTGCGCTGTATTTTTTGGCTTCTAAAAAGCAGAGGAAATGCACATCAAATTGAGAGGTAATGTATATTATAAGAAGACATTTTGATCCATGCAGCAAAATGAAAAGTATGCAAATTATTAGCAGTTTATAAGGAATAAAGTTTTACTATATATAATTTTATGTGCTTGTACAGGAAATCCATAATCCCACTAAGAAATGTTAAGTCTACCTATAATAAATGAGAGGGGTTTAGAATAAGAACACTTTTTAGATGAGCCAATAAATACCTAAAATATGGAGATTAAAAATAGCATTGGAGTACTCCAAATAGCCAAACAAAATCATCACATTTGTTCTTAATGACTGCAGTACTCAGCAGTCTTCATTTTCCCAAGAAATACTTTGCTTTAAATTCTGTATTTTCTTTTTCCATGTTTCTCACTTAAAAGCCTGCATGAGCTTTTGTGCTGTTGCCAAGCTTATTTTTTGTTTATATACAGGTTCTTACCATGGAGATATGTCCCTGACATGAAGGCATCCAGTATAGGAAATTACATGCAATGCCTTATTCTTCTAGTTTAATTAATGTTCTGACAACTTGGCAATAAGGCTACAGCGAAGAAAAGGTCTCTGCAGGGAACCTCAGGTTTTGAGAAATAAGAAAGCTGTCAAAATTTTACTATATATCTATAGTAACATATTGAACATCCAAAGATTTCTGGAAGGCATCTGTAGAAAAGAATTCAAAAGAAAAAAAGGTTAGCATAAATGATGTTCCTTAACCTGCTAAAAATAAAAGAATGACTTTCTAAGCAGTCAGAGTTGGAACTGGGTAAGCAGACTATGCTGCCTTGTTTCATGCAAAAAGAAATTCCAGTTTTTAATGAGCGAGGACTGTTTGACACGAACAGGAAAAAGGATTAGCTCAATCCCTGTTGAGACTGGTTCTCTTCTGTGATTTAAACAAGCTGAATGAGGAGTAGATCTGTTCCACACAGTGATCCATGTAACCATTCTAGATCTCCATGTCCAAACACGTGTGCCCAGGTCTTCTGCTCCAAACTTCGCGTCCTTCTCAGCTGAAAAGCGCAACAGCCGCAGCTTGGCACTGTGGGCCTGGTATTTCTGGGTCTGAGAGATTTTAGCCTGCTAGCAGCTGCTAACTTTTTCCCAAGGGAAAATTTCTCAAGAAAGCTTCTTCTCAAAACAATCTTTCTCCAGGTGTTTTGCTGTTTCTCTAGTTTAACCAACGGGACTAGAGAGGTGTCATTCCTATTCACCAGTCATGTTAAGTCTGTATCAGAACACCTCATGAAAGGTAGTAAGAATTAGACAGTAAAGCCTTTTTCTATGCTCTTTGCCTTCTGAAATATTTGCAGTCTCTCATCTTTTGTGTCCTACAATGACATGGCACAAAGGCAGGAAAAGGTGTCCTCTCTCTCCTCTGACTGGTTCAGTAGTTTGAGGAGCATCAAAGATGACATCCCCAAAGAGAATCCAAAGGCAGCCCAAAGTCACAGACCTTGGAGAATCAGAAACCTGTGGTGATCCATGTCTTACTGTGAATGTCACTTGATATTCATGATCTTACTGTGTTCTTTCACCACCCTCACTTCCCCAGGAAGGGAAATTGAGAAGGAAACAGCAGCACCACCTGACTTCCTCCACTATCTGTATCTCTTTGGCTGAGAACATGCAAAGACACTGGTCTTTTCTGATGGATGAGATATTCTTTAGCTACTCATGGAAAACAGCTGCCTCTGGTCACACATTTAATTGCCTTCCACACCAAAAATTCATGAAGATGTACCATCTGATGAAAATACATAGCATCCTGAAATCAGGATTTCTGACTCCTGTAGTGTGAAGGCTACCCAATACAGAGCAGTTTGAATTTTCAGTCTAATCCCCTGCTTCCCCACTTTTCATTTTAGGAATGAGATTACTTATTTCTGCAAATACATCCCAAATGGATCAGAGGGATCAGCTTCAGTCTTTTCAGCAGTCTGACTTTAAAAGAAACTGGATGGTGAACAACAGAGGCATTGCTGAGGACAAATTACTTTGCAGAAAGTAACTGTGACTATTTGCACAACCATCATATTTGCTTTTCCTATAACCATCCAGAGACCCATCCCGCACTCTTGACATTATATAAGATTTTTGTAAAGGATTCTAAGCCATTGAAAAGCAATACACTCAGGATACATAAACACATCTCTTCCCTGATAGCTCCAGACATGTTCTATCTTGCTTGAAGTGAAGAGTAGCACTGAAGAAGTTATTTAAGGTTCCTGCACATGCCCCAACCCCAGGCTCAGTCAAGTGAAAGAGGCTGTGCTGACAGAGAGGAAGCTCCCCTCCCTGGGAGGCAGGAGCTACAGGTTTGTTTACATCACTGGAGAAATTGTGTACTTGTCTTTGGTTGTTCTTCTCATTTTCTTGAAATTCCCAAATCTCAACATGACAACTGTTCTCAGAAAGTTTGAGCAGCACTCCCAGTTATTTGCTGTTTCTTAATGATTTGCACCCTTAAGAAATAATCAAAAACAGCATAAAAAAATGTAAATGTGAGGAAATGGGATGGGTATTCATTCAGCCATGCAGCTGGAATTCAGGAACTGCTGTAATTGCACACAAATAACATAATTTGCCTCCCTTGTAGATGTTTTTGCTTATTCACATCACGTCTTTCTTTTTCAGGGGTGTCGCTGAAGTTCCTATACTCTGCAAGACGAAACAACCACTCTCTGCTGTTGCCATCCCAAGCTTGAGATGTTGAGTTGCTCCAGGATGGCAACACCAGGGCTGGCATCCAGGGTGGCATCACAGAGCAGGGCACTCACTTCCTCACACACACTGCTGGCCCAGGTGGGAGCTCTCAGTGCACTGGGTGCAATGGCAGAGGAAGAAAAAAACCACAGGTGGGATTGTACTGATGGAAACGGGGCAGAGGGAGAACAGCACCATCATAAACACTGTAAAAACTCTTTAACTAAAGAGAAACGATGCAGACAGCAAGAATATAATCAAGGCTTTTGCCACCAGAGTGGTAAACAACTTTGCTCTCCATCACCATCTCTCTGCTACATTCTTCTTTCGCTGGATTTTGTAGAAACATGCTCCCTCATCTGGCAAGATTGTTTTAATGAGAGGTTACTTACATCACTCTTGGCTATTCTCTCTTCACAACTATTCTCTGACTTGGGCTTTAGGAGGCACCTATGTGAAAACCCTCATTACCTATGTGAAGACAGGAAGTGCTCAGCTGCTGAAGTACCAATGCACAGGCTCCAGGAAAACCTTGCTAGCAAAGCTCCATTTCCCCACCCTCCCAGCCCTCTTTTATTCCTCTGAACTCAACTATCTGAAAAAAGTACATGAAATAATGTGCAGCACACATTTCCCTGAACAAGAATCAAATGCAGTAAAGATACTATTTGCATATTAGAAATCATGTTCTGTAGAAAATCTATGTGCCAGAAAAATGGAACATATGTGCTGAATGAATTTAGGCAAAGCTGCACCTTTGCTGTGCTGCTTAAGAAAGATCACATTTACTACATCAGTCTGAGACTGACATGGGCTTTTCATCAGCATTTCATCAAAACTGAACAAATATGAAATAGGAACACCAAGTACAAGATGACAGTACAGCATTCATGGTTCAACCTACTGCACCAGGTTTTGGAAAAGGACCTTGCTGAAGCCAAACACCCACCTTCAAGTACGTAACAGACTCCTCTCCAAACATCCAAACAAGTCCTGGCATACACAAACAATTTCTGTATTGTTTTCAGATTTATTCTTTAAATGGTTTTAATAAACATGCACAAAAATAAAGAATCAAAAAGTTACCCTTATCTGAGTATTGTACAGCTCATTTGAATCCGCCTGTTCATAGCAAAAGATCTCACAATGAAGCTGAGATAAAAAACACATGGTTTTTGCCATTAATCTCCCATTCAATTTTCTAGTGGAGCCACTCCAGTATCTACAAACACATAAAAATTTTGTATTGTCTGTGATTAGACTTGCTAATCGAGCTGTATCTTTATCCCAATACATATTTACTAGCAATGATAAGGCTCTTTTTTAAGTTATGCCATTCTGTCATTGAGAAAACTGGAGAAGTTACTTCACCTATGGTAGGATTTACTTCTGGATGGAGTAAAACCTCTGTTCCTCAACTGCCTGGGCTGACCAGAACACTCAGTATGCCAACCTCAAGAACCTGTCATTTCTCATTCTTCCCTGCCATCTCTGCCAGTACAAGTGCAGAGGGAATACCTAGTCCTGAGATACTTAACTGGGTATATTTTGTCCACAGATCACAGATATGCAATATTTCTGCTGGAAATCCTGTCCTTCACACCATTCTTCTGGCATGGCTGGCTGCTCCAGTTGTGAGAGGAAAACACAGTGCCTGAATGGCCTTGTAAAAACGGTGCTTGGTGTATACTGGAAAAATTTCACCCATGGCAAGAATGAATGTGTTTTTACAAGATGTATAGAAGCATCAGAACTCAGAAGGAACTGAAATAAACCATGTATTTCTTTATCTCACCCCAAAAGAGTCAATAGCTACAGGGACTGTTACAGCAGAAGTAGCAGGTTCTTGGATAACCAATCACTGTCCAAAATGAGCGAATCAACTACTGTATTACATGTAGATGCAGCCTTGCAAGCCTTCTTAAAAAATAACATCTCCATGTTATGTGCATGAAAATGCAGCTGTTGATGAAGCCAGAGCTATTCAAGGGCACTAATCTTTTCACAGCTGATGACAGCTGAATTTCTTTTTCCATTACTTTATCTTTGTAAGAACAAGCCCCAGCTCCTGTTAATGTTTGGATCAGCCATTGGAGACAAGCACTCTAAGTCTAATTTTTTTCAGTATTATAATGCTTTGTGACTCAGGGATGATGAAAAAAATTGGCTATTTTTAAAATACATACTGCAGCACTAAGGTACTGAAGGTTTTCTGATTAGTTAAACTATCTTGCTGACAGTTGTTGCACAGTCTCAAAACCACCTGTAGAAGAGGTGAAATCCTGGCCCAGGGGAGGCTAAAAGAGGCCTTATCCATGAAAATGGGGTCTCAGAACAGAACATTGCTAAGGTATCAAGTAAGAAACTCAGCAGTAATTTATAAACTCATTGACAGGGCTATATAGAAATATTTCTAGTTTGTCAGAATAAATCCTACTATTCATCATCAGCATAGTTATAGCCTACATCAATCATCTGCACTTCAGTCACCTTGTTCATTCTCATACTCTGCTGATTCAGCTTTAAATTTTATTTCACTGATAGAAGTCTTTCACAAAGGTCAAAAAAGTGCCTTCAAAGTTAGGAGAGTGGTTCTATCTAATGAATCCTCAGTTACTACACCTTCTCTAGTTAACCTCATTTCAGTCAAATTAACTACATTCCACAAAAATTAGTATCCTTATCCTCTGGATTTACACTGGAAATAATCACCAATACTCATAAGGCTAGCATAGAAGAAATTAGACTTAAAAAATATCAGCAGCACCAAGTTTTCTCACTGCTTAATTCCTAAGACCTTTATTTTATATCTAATTTGTGCTCAACATTTGGAGCTGAAGAGTTTTGAGGGTCTGGTCTATTTGGTGGGAATGATTTGGGTTACTGAAAATGAACTTTTGTGACTCAAGTTTTGCAGCACTTAACAAATCAGTATCAGTCCCATCGTGTTTCATATATCAAATTCTATTCCAGATCAGAAATTACAAATCCCTATGATTTACTGCTACTGTTTTACATGGAATAGCTGACATATGAATACCTCAAAACTTCTTTCCGCTACAAACTGCAGCCCTAGGTGGTCATACCAGAGATTCACAAGAGCCGAGCTCAGCCCGGCACTAGCTCCAAGATAGACAGGCACTGTAAAGTTTACCCCAAAGTTCACATTGTGGACATTTTTATAAGTAAAAACAAAAGCAGGTAGCAAACATTTTTGAGACAGGCTATGTATTTACATTCAAGCACTTCAGTAAGTGTGACAAATGTTGCCACCTCATGGACAGGTGCAGGGTTTGATCCAGCTCAGCGGTAGGAAGGAAAACAGATCACGGAGATGACTCATTGCTGCCCTTTCACACTCCCCCGAGGGAGGAAGCCAGAGCTTGGCCAGAAGGATGCTTTTGTCACTTGGGTCTGAATCCAGAAGTATGGCTACGCATCCACAATTGGGGAAAAAAAAAAAAAANAAAAAAGAGTAAAGACTACACATGTTCAGAGTATTTGACCATTTCTAATAGAAGACCAAGGGGGGAAGACTGATGAATTTTCCTTGTAAAAAACCCGTAACATTCAACTTAGGACCTGGCATGGTCTTTTACTGCCAAACAGTCAAAGGTGAGCACTCAAAGTAAAACATCTGAGTAACAGATGTGGGACCTGGAGTTTTCCAGAGGGTTTACCAAATCCTTTAGATTCATGAAGACAATAGCTTCTAACTGGACTAGGGGATTTTAATACTCCATAAATTGCATATCTTCTACTTGTAAGCTGCAATTGTAGTGTATTCCATCAGGTATTTCAAAGGACAAAGTCTTCTGTTAGAATACCACGTTGGTTATTTACTGTTCCACCACTTTTGGGGAACTGCTGCAGAAAGACTCTGTCACCTGTTGAAATTCTCCCTTCCTGATGAAAAGGCAGCTGCACTATTCTCCTCTACAGGACAGAGGCTGTTACAAAAGCCATTATATTGTGTGTATGTTAGAAGTGTGTTCATTCCACACAGCACTATAATTAGCACTTCATGTAACTGGATGAGCACAAAAGGACTATAGAATGTTGAAGCAAAAATAAAACATTTCAAGTTTGACATAGGGCTAGAACTTTAAAAATCAATTATTCTTTTAAAACACCGCTTTGCCAAAATACATTCAGAGTCAACATTTATGAATGGTCTGTACAAGACAGTATGGGGACTAACTGGGAGTTTCCTATCATTGCGATTTCCATGTAACAAGGTAACAGTCTGCCTACATACTACTCAAGAGAAAGAAGCATTTGTACCAGCTTGATTTTTAAATATGTTCTTATGTTTATTATACTTTGCTACTCCGCTCTCCTAAAATGGTGGCCTCAGGAAAAGCTGCTTTGGCAGGCAATTGCAAAGATTCCTGTGGAGAGGAAGTGAAAAGACTGGGCATACAAACAACGGCTGCTGCCATGTTCAAAGCACTGGGGAGAGTTCATAGAGCAAAATGCAGTCCTAAGTAAATGGGTTTCAGGCAATTTCAGTGTTAAGATAACATCATTAAGAGTAGAACAGATTGTGCTCAAACCCTGCTGTTTATAATTAACACATTGCTTCCAAATACTCCAGGGTCCCTGGAGTAAATAGTCCTCTGCTCAGATCCACCCAGACCAATCAGAGTATTTTCATCAGGTTCCATGCTGGGCCAGCACCTGTTTAGACAAATCCAAAAGAGCCAAAATACTCTTCTTTCTGGCCAGCTAAGTAGAGAGATGAACACAGCTTGCCTTAGTCATTGTCACAGTGTCCATATGGCTGTGAAGCTTGTTTTCACAAGAAATCGTACAAGTACTTTATTATGTCGAAGTTCACGGTCCTATAAACAAAAACACAGTATATTAGAGCAATCATCTTAATAGTGCTAAGACTTTAACCTGTTTGGAGGCAGCACATACAGGACATTCTGCATAATCAAAATCAAGCAATTCCCCAAAAGAAATGCAAGCAAGGATTAATGAATTTTTCACTTTTCTCATTATTTACAATATTTCTCTTCTGATTATTTAAACTTTGTAAAATTCTAGAAAAGAAATATAGCAACTTCCTAGTAATGAAAAGAAGACTCTTATTTCAATAATGAAACAGTAAAAATATAACAATATTCCTAAGATTTTTTTTTTGTATGGCAAACTTGATATTCTAGTTGGTGATGCAAAGCAACAACCTTTTATGCTGTTGAATGTTTTGTTCATCTCCCAAACCACCTGTTTAAGCATGTACTATGTAACTACTTCATCTGTACTCATTTGGATACTGAGTTCTTTCAGTCTTGACAGTAGCTGACCCATGTTCCCCATGTTCATAGCTAAATTTGAAAAATCCAAGAATGCCAATCAATGGGATAGAAGATTTTAATGTACACTTTTGTACTTTAATGACAGGCAAAATGAAACCGCAGTAGAATAAAACATATAATTATTTTTTTTGTCTCTAAACTCATTCTTCTATACAATCCAACACTCAGACTTTAGGGTTTACTGTTTGAATAAATAATGCAAATTACTGCATATAATGACAAAGTACAAAATTAAAAGGTTTTTTTTAAGTATTCAATGATGCAAAAATAACTGCTAACAATACTAAGTGAGATTAGCTAGCTGAATTCTTATTTGTTGGACTACAATTGTTTAATATTCTCTGTTCATGGAGCAGCCTGTAACCCACTTTTCAAAAAGTTTTTATAAAACATCATTTTGGACAGAGAAAAAGTTTAGGAATCACCAAGATACATAACAGGAAATACTCTATTGGAGTCTATTTATTAATCTAGTGACAAATTTAAAGACATTAATTGCCACTGTTAAGACTTGCATGACACTGTGTCACTCAAAAGAAGTGCTCTAATTACAAGGCTTTCCACAGAAACAAAATCATACACACTAACAAATGCTGACCTTATCAACTAAATGAAACAGAAATTGTCCTGTCATAACAACTGGGTTTATTACAGACTCTCTGAAAAGATCCATTATATTCAATAAACACTAAGAGAGCCCTACTTCAGTTGGAGAAATTTATGAACTTAGGTTAGAAATTCTTAAAACAGAAATTATTTCTAACAAAAAACCCGTAAATTTACCTTCAGCTAAATGTTTAATTATTATGTGGTAAAAATCAGAGATGTTTCCACAAAGACTGAAAAAATGCTACAGAATAGAGCCAGACATGAGGTTCTGCAGCAATAAAGAGAGACTGTGAACTTCAGCAGTTACCACGTTAAAAGCCATCAGGAAGAGACAAGTTTTTTACTCTTTCCCTAAAACAGGTGGCTTTTTTTTTTAGTGCAAACTTTTTTGCTTAAAAAACACAGAAAATGAAATGACAATCTGAACAGCTTGAATGGGGGTGGGGAGGGAGCATCCTTTTCTGTCCCATTCTTTGCAGTCCTCAGCCTTCCGTTAGGAAATACGCTGGAGTCACAAGGCTGAGATGGTAACAAGGCTGAGGTATCTGAAGATTTCAGTGACTAACAAACTTATTTTAGTTACATTGCAGTAACAGAGAAAGAAGAATCAGAAGATGGTCTGATTACTTGGAATGCATTTTGGCTGAAATTGCAAAGTAGTTCCTTCTGTGTGACAAATACAACCAGAACTATTGCATAGATAGAAAATGAAATTTCTTAAACCACAGAAGATCAGCCCTTCATTCTATAGCTGGTAGCCCCACCCAGGGAAAAAAGAAGCTCATTCATAATGGATTCACAAAACCTTGTCTTTTACTGATCATCCTCCTTTAAGATTTAATAAATACCGTGGGCTGAGAAGTGTATTTTAATAAAAATTGTAACAAAGGAATAAAGCAAGATTTAAAAAAAGGGAGAAACAGGAGAAAAGCAGAACAGGCCAACTTTAAATTCTATCTATCAAATTAAAAAGCCCTATATACGCAGCAAATAAAGACCGGCAAACTACTTGGAGGGCGAGAAAAAAGAACTGTCTTCTTCCTCATAACCTGTAGGAAAAGTCAGTCTGGATACATATATATGTGTATATACATACATATATATACACATACCATCCATCAGACCTAAAGGAAAGCAAGCTAAAACACTGTACCATGCACTGAAGTTTGAAGTGACAGTGTCTCTGACAACTACTTTCTCCAGTAAGCATGAGCTGCATGGCACAAGTTTTGGTCCTGTTTTCTGGCCCTCTCAACCTTCCAGCAACTTTAAAGCAGTCATTGAAACTTCTAAGGATGTCAAAGTTGCAAGGAAAGGGCTGTCAAAGTATCCCAATTCAAGGATACAGCCAATGTATAACTGTATACACAGTGATCCATGCTGCTGAGCAGATGGTCTGCTGTGTTTGGTTCCAGGGGGAGCTTTTTCAGGGCATCACTCACAAGTGACTTTACTGCTGGGAATAGCAAACTGACATAGCAAAGCTGTGGAGGTCCTGGCAGTGTGGTCTGGCCAGACCTGAGCCAGACAAAGTTTCGTGCTATGGCCTGTCCAACTGAAAACTGAAATTAGTCTATCTGTTGCATTTACTGACAAGGCTAGTGGACATTTAGTAGCTCAGGAGAGCAACATGTGCACCGAGGTTGTGAAATACAGCTTATACCTCAGGCTCCTCTGAAGTTCCACATTACAGAGAAGAGTTGGCCTTGAGAACATTTCTCCCTTTTGACTTGTCATTTCTGGGCTCTGTTCTGGTTATAGACTGTTTATCCAAGACTTGCTAATAAGGTGGCAGCAACAGATAAAATTTGAGCCATAGGCCTGAGTGTTGCCTTTGTATTGCATGTATTTCTGTCTGTAAATTATTGCCATCTCTCCTCATGGATCTCAAACTGTTCTCAGACTTCATGACTGAAGACTCTGGAACAAAGACACTGATGTACCTACATCCACTTACTGAATGAGCTTGCATCAATAACAGATCACACAAGAAAGTCTGTGTGCAAGAATTCTTATAATCTATGTAGTTTTTATATCATATGCACAACGCTGTTAAGAACTAAATGTAATTTCAGATTCAAACACTATAATGTGTTTCTTGGTAATGAAATGGACTGACATTTTAGAGCAGTATTTTCACACGAAGCCCCTGACCTTTATTAAGCACCAAGACAGTATGCCACTGTAACATTTCCCTTTTTCAAAACAAGAATGGACTATACTTACCTTGGGTACAACATTTCTCATAAATAACATGACTTATTCAGTCATTTTTAGAAAACAACCACAGGTTTTCTATTCTGGTCTGCAAAGAGCTATAGACTGAGCAAACACTTGGTTTGAAGTCTCTTTCAAGTCAGGACATGCAACAGCAAATGAACTCTAACAGGCTTACCGGGCAATAGCTCTGATGAAGTCCAGAGACACAGTACATTTGTACCGTGGTCCATCAAGCTGGTCATTCTGGCCAACCATGGATAACAGCTGCAGTGTCACAAGAGAGGTGATCTATGGACAAGAGACACTAGCAATGTTAGTCATTTTTGTTAACATGAATAGCAGTGGCAGATTAATTGGGTTTTTTTGGGTTTGTTTTGTTGGTTTTTTGTGGGTTTTTTCTTTTACATTTGGCATAATTCCCTTTTCTCTATGGAAAGTCACTCCTTGCTCATTGTTCACTTCCACACAGCTCTGCAGCTAGAAAACCCAGGAACGTACATACATCTTGCCATTACATTTTCAGCACTAGCAGTGATAGACACAGGCTAAATCCTTCATCCTTCCTATCAAAAGTTATCCTAGAGTTTTGATCAGAGGAACAGGAATAATAGGCATGAGCTGAGCATTTTCCAAATCTCTGCCAGACAATCAGGAGAGACTAGGATTTTCTTTCCTTTAGCCCTGAAGATCACCCTTTGAACTTTCCCACTCAAAGCTGGATACTCCTGTGCCAGATCATATCATGTTTTGAACAGATGGATGTATCACCCTACTCCAGATAAAAAGTAATTTGAAGGTTGGAAAGAAAAGGCTGGAAGATTTTATGCTTAAAAAGAGCAGGGCCTGAGTTGAGAAAAATTTGCCTACAAACACATATACAGTGTTCTTGACTGAGCCATTGATTATTTTACTAAAATAGCAATGTACCAGCATACTTTTACACTTTGCTCCTCCAGTGATGGCTGTGGTACCACTGAAGTGCAGTCATGGGGTGTCACTACTGAGAACAGCCAGCCCATTCTGACTCAGTTAGGAAGAGACATTGTAGTGATTCCACTGTCTCACTATCTCCTCCCAGGTACCAGGGAAAGAAAGAGGTAAAAGCAGAAAAGAAACATTTTCCCTGACCTTTGCAATAGGTACCACTGACAATTCAAGGCAATGAGGCTACATTCTGTGACAAACTGGTATCTGGCCACAGGTTTCAAAAAACCAGCCAACCATTACCTACTTCTGAGTAAAGATAATAGGACAGTAAGGAATTTCTCAAGAATAAATGCATCAGGAAAGAGAGTGTCAGTTCAAACGTTCAAGGAAGCACATTGCTATAAAAAGCATCAGCAAGTTCTTACCAGTATCAATAAAAAAATAATCTTAACTCAGTAATAACCCCAATCTTTTGCTGAAAGTACACTTGGTTTTCAAATTTGTGACAGTGCTTGTAGGAAGTAGGAATAATATAAGAGAAAAAAATGACACCTACCTATGGAGAACAGAAAAAAATATGGTACCCAAGAATGAGGCAATTTTAACAGCCTGCACTTAACTTTCTTTCATATGGCATGAGACAACAATAGTTAGGATGCCAAAATTCTGCAAAGTCTTTGGAGTTTAAGGAATGCATAGTCACAAAACCAAATTCCATTTACTTAATTAATATCTATAAATTACATGATTTATCAAATTTTAGCATTGACAAAATTGAAAAAAATTGAACTCAGTATATGGCAAATGGCTCAAATTTCAGTTCATTAATCACCTTGCATGTATCACTGAATTGGGATAAACCTCAAACTTGTTAAGTTTTACATTCTTAAAATACTTAGGAGAGTACATTTTTCTCCATTCTTCATTCAATAAAGTCCATATTTATTATGGAGGAATCTGCTCTAACAATTGCAGCCAGGTGCATCCATACTGGCAAATCAGTTCTGCACTACACACTTGCAGCTGGTCTCACATTCAAAATCACCAGTGAAGGAATAGCAGGAGGGTTCCTTCAAGTTCCTTATGACCACAGAAAGTCTACACAGTTTGGAGTCAGACCCATCTCAGTTTTATGTGGGATGTAAAAGTGACCTTGCTACTGCATTACAAATGCTCCAGCAATACTTCAACAAATTGTATATTTTCTTTTCCAACAAGCACCAAAAGCTCTGCGAGTGACACGAGGTCAGCAATGTACAGCTCCTTACTAAAGGCTGACTCAAGTATCTGAACTAGCATCAGACTGGACACTAAGTTTCATTAATATTCTTGATTAAAGCAATTAACTCAGACTCGATATACAAGATAAACGAAGCCAGGAAACTGCAATCTTTTACTTATTTCTTTTGCAACACTAAATAGATGTCATCACAGGGAAGCAAGCGCAGAAACAGCAAGTCCTGACCCTGAGACCACTTAAACAGACAGCTGTAGAGAGAATTGCCATTTTCAATTCATGCAGGCAAGAAACAGTTTTATCTCCAAAGAGGTTCAGTAGAGACAAAGAGAAAGAACATGTATCTAAGGGGAGTAAGTAGGGACCAGCTTTCCTACAGACAGCTAAATGTTAGAAGCTAAAATACCTAACTTCTTAGTCTTTGGAGTAGAATTTAACATGTAGTAGTTACAGATGCCTGGCCTGTACATGGAGAAAGGCAGAGATCTCCTAAGGCCAAGTCCAAAAGCCTGCCTGCTGAGGGGGCAGCAGCCTGGACCTTTGTTTGCACAGCTTTTTCAGTGGGTTCAGGGAGGATCAAAACCAGCAAGGGAGTTCAAAAAGCAGTAAGTTCTTAATTTTTTCTTGCTTTATACAATACAGCAGGAGAGTTCTGCTGCTGCTAGCCACAGAAATGGACAAGACACTATTTTGTGCAATAAATTGATAGAAAAGACCAAACCGTGATAGATGCGGAATTATTAAGTTTCTCTAACATTCTGTGCTGAACCTAGAGCCAATAAATAAAAGATGACTGTCTTCACCAAATGGGTCAGAAGTCTTCTGGGACAAAGACAGTCCAAATCCTTTCTGACACAAGAGGCTTGAGCACCTGTACTGATCGTCTGACAGATAATGGGTGGCAGCAAAGGAAGGAGGAAGAAAAAGCCATGTTAGGTCTGGTTAGGTCAAGTTAGGTCTGGTATTAAATCATCACCAGACCTAACTTGCACTCTAACTGCTTCTGAAGCTGAGCTGTTCTGCATAAAATTGCAATCTCTCTGGGCCTACCTAGGGCATTCACCTGGTAAAGCAGGATACAGTGGAATGAACTGGATTTAAGACAGTGTATTTGCAGCATAGTTTTAAAATTCACCAATATTCATGTCCTGTTAATTAATAAGTTCCAGGTGCCACCAATAACTTAAGCACTGAAAAACAATTAATACTTCAAAAGTTTAGGTACTGTAAAACTTTGGAGGCAGTATTTTCTTAAATTGAGACACATCAGAAGTTTGAAACACAGATTGGAAAAATATTAATGCAATGCCAAACTAATTGTACTTCTTAGCCAAAAATACACCACTGCTTTTGAAATATTTTTTAACCTTTTTTTTTTTTTCAATATCATGGGTACAGTGGCTCTATTTCATTATCACAAAAGCTTGAGAAGAAACATCTGGCAAGAACAGACTAGAAACAATCTAGAAAAACTGTGTGGGTGACATAAGAAAGAATATTTATTGAGAATCTTTTGAACAAAAGAAATTACAGTGGCAAGAAATATTCTACAGTTATTTGTAAAATTACTTAAATTGGTGACAATTTAATACTAGCAAAAGTTAATAATTAAATGAAATTTTCTACAGGAATGACAAGAAAATCTGAAAAAACCCCAAACTTACAGACCTGAAAGATGCAGAGAAACAGGTTTTACCAATATGTTTAAAAATAAGTGATGATGGAACTTGCTTTGAAATGCATTTGTGTGAGAAACCAGCATTTCAATGCTGCTGAAATATTGGATCCAAGGTGAGAATAATCATAAAAGCACAGCAGACAATTCTTTCCAGAAGGAAATAACCACTCAGATTGCTTTAGGAGATTCACTGGTCAATTCAGGGACTTTGAAACCTCTGGAACAAACAAGCAACCCACAACCCATCCCTCAAGGCAGCTTTTTCCTATCTGCCTGGCCTATCAGATGGGCCTTGCATCATTTCCCAAGCAGACACAAAGACTGGCTTTGTGAGCACACAGGCTGCATGGAAGTGAGAAGAATTCCAGAAGCAAGGGCTGTTTGCTGAGAAAGGTCAGGCTCCTCCCAAGGACACTACAAGAAGCCAGAAAATAATCACTGAGGTGCAACACATGAGCAGAATTAGAACCCATGACACAGAGAAATGCATAGTTAAGCAATGACATGTAAGCATTGACAGACTGTCTAGGAAAGAGTCTGGACAAAGTGTAGGACATAGCTCAAATCCATAGGATAAAACTAAACAGAAAACAATGCTGACTATTTGGGGTGGAAGGGAAGCTGTTTCCTCAGAGATGTGATTGAAATCTCACCAAGCATACATTTTAAACTGGATTAGATGATCTGTGTAGTTTTTTCATCTCCACGGTTTAAAATATTCAATTATCTGGCCCAAGACGTAAAATTAATTCCAACTCTTCAGTCTGGCTTACTGTCACACACAGATTCTGAATGTCAAACGTATCAAGAAACTAAGAACTTTCCATATTCAGCACATCAGACAAGGGTACTACATTTTTTCACAGTCACATGAATGGTGCTTTGCAGCACCATCGCCCCGTGGCTCTCAAAGCCTGTGCACTTGATCAAAACCTACCACTGCCAGCAGTCACAGTCTGCACATGGAAAAAGCTCTGCTATGCAACAAGGCACTTGGAACACCCCATACCATTTACAAAACACATTTCAGTCAAAATGACTGTGGCAATACTCTCCTGGAGCTCAATGACCCTAGTACAAATTATGTGAGCAAAAAAAAAAAAGTGCTCAAAATTATTTCAATGAAAATTATAGCCAGAGTATGCTCATATGTCAGCTTTGTTTGAAAAGCTCACACAGAAAGATAACCATAGAACATTACAACTATATGTATTTAAGACTGCAATTGAACAAAATTGTTCTTATAAAAATTATTAAAAATTATTAAAAATAAATCAACATTTTTCCAAATTCTTGCACAAAACGATCAGGTTTTGAAACTCACGTTTGGTACAAGGCTTTTAATGCATGAAAAAAATATAACAGGAGAGAAAACCCCTCCAGATTACTTAGAGCCTTCAAACCTGCAGTTAAACATTCACTACAACATGCTTCAGCTAGGTATTTTACCTTTTTCTCAGCTTAAAGCAATCCAACTCTTTTTTAAAACTATATTATGAACACAGTCAAAATGTTTCTGACATTAACAGAGGCACCAGCAGACCCAGTGCTCCACTGCTGCTCCACAGACAGCATCCTGTGCCCCTCCCTTAGGTGGCTGTGCAGGATGTGACGGGGCAAACACACTGACCCAAGCTGCTTTCAGTTTCTTTTATGAATGTTTGCATTTGATGTTTTTGTTTGTCCCATATTAGTTTGGGGTTTTTATGTTTCTGTCACATAAATATTATTTCATTATTTTGTGTTGAGTCTCCAGGACCTTGATTTCATTTCACTCAAGGCAAATCTATGTGATTTACAGATTTAAACAAGTGACTCCATTCACTTTTTCAAAGCTTTATCATAGCAGTGATCCAGTCATTTACTAAGACAGCCAAAACTTCCTTAAGTGTCTAAAAGACAATTCAGAAGAAATGTTTATTTACCCTCAAGTATATGACCTTGAATTTCTTGCTGTTAAACCCATTCAGTTTGTATCATACTCACCTAACAGATTTTTCTTGTGTCTCTTCAGAAAAGAGAAGTTTACTAAGCCCAAGGCATTTAACATTGAATTTTTCCTGAAAAGTCTTCCAGTTTTTACTCTACAGGTCATTAGAACCCTTCTCACACAATGTTTTCTCCATTGTATAATCACTTTTCACCAGCCCCGCCTTATTCTCTTGGTCTTACCTTTCGCGTCCCATTTACGCAAAATGATGCTTGACAAGAAACAGTGCCTATTTCATACACTTAATCAAGGGATAAATGTGCATTTTTTGCCTTTTTCCTCTCCCCCTCCTCTTTCTGCACCACCCCCACCCTCGCCTGTCTTTCAGACTACAGAACACCCTTCTGCATACTAGAAGCTGCCTTATCTCTAGACCATTCTCCTGCAACTGGCCTTCCTTGTGGCTTTTCTCTTCAATCTCAAGAAAAGCAAATGTATTGTTCTATTTTGAGAAGACACTTCCTACCCTTGCTCTATTCATATTTTAGAATACTTTGTCTTCAATTAGCAGTCTGTCTTCTAGGGTTTGTTTAGTGACTGACTGGCTGCAAATCTTGACTCATCAGCACAGCTTCCTTTCAACTCTTCTCTGTACTTTCTCATTTTCTCTACTCCTCACATATTCTCTTCCCAAAAGTGCTATTTAAAAAAACAAAACCAAAATATACTGTATTTTTTTCTAAAATGGGGACACTGAATCAAAATCCAGGAATCACCCCAGGAAACCAAAAAGGCAATTTAAAAAAGCAAGCAAGAAATCCAGAAGGAAGTATTCTTCATCCAAAGTTGTAGTTAATCTGTAACACACTTTGCCTCTGAAAAGTGAGTGCAGTGGTAGAGAGTTTTGAGTTTAGGAAGCCACTGGGCACATTCATGGAAGCAAATAAAACCATGGGCTGCTGAATGCAAAAAATATCACCTCTGTGGCAAGCATTTAAGCCACAGATAATAAGAAGCTGTAACATACACAGACTATGCTCATCCTCTGCTTTCTGGTCTTAAATTTTTCCTGCTCATTTGTTATTACTTAGATATTGTCAGACAGTTTTACTGTCCAAGAAGTAAAACAGTGGGTAAGCCCACTTTCAGTCTGACTTCATGTGCCTGCTGTGATGCATTTATCAAAGACAAGCTGTATCATCTGCATCTTCTACATCTACCACTCTAGTTTCCCCTTTTAACCTTCTCTTGGGCCTCTGCAAGGGCTCTCTCACCATTAATTACTGTGTTCTTCCCATACTTTGCCGTCTTGTTAAAAACAAAAAACCTCACTTGATGAAAATCCAGTTTCCCCCACCATCTCCTGAAAACCTTCCTAATATCTCAAAAGTATTTGTACAGATTAGCCTAGCCCAGAAATTGCTACAGTAACATCACTTTTAAAAGCAGTTCAATAATTTATTCATTTGGAGACTATTGTTAAAGGAATCTTTCAAAGTGTTAATGAATTTGCTTTCTCTTCATTATTTTTACTCAATATAGAAATTAAGAAAAAGCTCCTTTTTTTTTCTCTCTCAGCACATTTACTTTAGCATTAATCAATTTGCCTAATAAGAAAGAAAATAAAAGGCAGTTCACAACACTCTTTGCCTCACTCTGCTCATCAGCTTTAAAAAGAAGTATAAAAACACTACAGAGTGATGCATGGATAAATCAGTATTTCTGAGTCAGTTCCCTCACTTTGAGGATCAAATCAAGTACTTCATAAAGGCATGAAAGACACACTAGAAATTTGCTTAATGTGGTATTTTCTGAAGAGATCAAATTATTTTCTGTACCTGAGCATTATTTGGAAATATTTTCAGAATTTTGTTAAGATCCCTGGAAGAGATGACAGGAGTTAATTTTGATACTCAAACCCAAGATTTGAATGCATCTGCAATCTGTTGAAGATGTGTACATCTAATTTACTCCACAACAACTAGGAAACACATAACTCCCAAGTAGAAGGACTACAGATACAAGTTACAGACAGCTAATTCAAAAGTACTCCCCTTTCTAGTTCATACTCCCAAAATCTGAGAAACTGAAGATCCTAACAGATGGTCAAAGGAACACTTGGGGAATGATGTTTACAGTTAATCTGATGACTTAAGTCAGGTAGCTTCACAAAGTGGACACCAGACAAAGGCTGGCTATTTTTCAAGGCACAGGCAATAGCCAACAGAAGTATCCTTCTGCCATCCCTTCATTCATTTTTGCATCAGAAGTCTCAATTCCAGGCAGGTTTTTTACAAGCTAAGGAAAGCAACACAAAGACTCTTTTCCAGAAGCAAACCTTTGTGCAACTGATCAAGTGTGTAACTTGAATTCCCCAAATCTAGAAAATTTTGCCCTTCCCTCCCCCCTTCATTCATTACATCTGCCCCACAATGGTAACATTTCTGGATATTGCAAGTCAAGTTCTATTGAGAACACGAAAACAGTAATGTTAGAACTACTACCCAGTACCTGTGATACTGATAGGACTTGATATATTTACAGAAGGCCCCTAAATTTTTAATGCTATTTCAGTAAATTATAGAACTGTGTACACAGAGTTACCAGCCTTTTACTGCTATATGAAGAAGTTCTGTTTGTAAATACAGTTTTGCATTAAAAAATAATTCAAGCAGCTAGGATTTCAAACCTGTCTTTTGTACTTGGCAAGAGCAGAAATAGCGAAATTAAAAGAGATTGCTCAAAATCAGATGTTTGGGAGTATCTCCTTGCTTTCTCCAAGAAAAAAAGGTATTTAATATATCTTAACTGCAGTATATTTTTGGATGATTATGATAACTGTTTAAAGAATATAGATCCAAATATTATATCAAAAAACAAGATATTAAGAATTCTTTCATTAAAATAACTACTCCAGGAATATTTGATCCAAATACTTCTGAAATACAGATCTCAGGCATTTCAACCACAAGAACAGAAAAACAGTAAAATACACTGCAGTCCCAAATGCAAGTCTGCTCTGAAAAGTAACAATTTAAAAATACATTGATTTTACATCTTGAGATTGCTAAAACAGATCTTTAGAGACACTCCACAGTAGCATGCTGCTTCTCAACTACTCACAAGATGCACTGCAGAAGACTGCAATCAACAACACATTCACTGCGACCACACAGACTCTGCAAATTGTAGTGGTTCTGTAATATGAAAAAATAGTAACAAAAACAAAAATAGAAACAACTTGTATCAATTGCTTAAGTGTGTAAGTACAACATATTGGTACAAAGCAAAGATCCTCCCTGGCCCAATCTGCTGCCTCTTGCAAGTACCAGCAAAGGATGCTTAGGGAAGTGTGTAATACAACTGTAAGGATGAAAAATTTCCTGACATACTGGGTCCTAATGTTCTTAACTTCCGAGACTTCAGTAATTAGGTATGAAATTGTTCACACACAGCGATCTGACCTGTTGAAACATGACATTTCATGCTCCTCTTATATTGTCAAACCGGAGCTAAAAAAGATTGCTGATTTGTGAAGTTAATGCACTCATCAACACATTGGAGGGGAAATTTATTATAAGGCTGCACATCAAGAGATTAGAAATAACAAAACTGCCTAGCTCTCAGCAATATATGGCAGTCATACTAGGTTTTATGCCATCCAACAGAGGAAAAGAAAAAAACCCAAACACCTGATTTACTTTTCTATAAGACAGTAATTAGAATTTGATTTGGTAAGGGATGTCGGAGTCTAGATAAACCAAGAACTACAAAGTTCTTGTACAACAGCAACTGAGAGGAACAGTTACACTTCTGTTTGAAACACTTCCCTAACAAAATCAGCACATTTAAGTTTAACATATTCCTGCACCTTTGTTTACAGGTACCCTTAAGGAGAAGAGACTGAACACCAAGGATGAATGTAAGTTTCAGTTCCAGGTTGGCCACTGTTATCACCCAGCACAAAGGAAGAGAGGACTCCTAAGAGTCACCATATGCTGGTAGGAAATGGGAATATCTGGAATCTTCCCTCTCTGAGCTTGCCAGGAAACCAAATAGCCTCATGGAGAGTATTTGACTCTTAATCAGTAAATCCATGGCATTTGGTTCCCACCAGAAGGGAAAGACTAGGATGAAGCCTGTCACTCAAGAGGCCCTCTAAATGCTTGAAAATAAATAAAACAAGCCCTATTGTAATAGCACAAGGTGATGGTTGTAATCTACAGTGAGAAGTGTTGTTTTCATTAAGGAAATGTGTAAGTAGATATGCTGCAATAGAGGCTATAAATTCATAACATCCATTTCTAGAGAAAGTAAAGCTGTCAGCCAACCATGAATTCACAAATCGTAAAATATTAAAAACCTACGTTCAATGACCCATTAAATATGTTAAATGCAACTTCAAAAGACATCCATAAATATCCTTATATTCCTTGCATAGATCTACAAAGCGGTCAAAACTACCATCTCTTATTCAGTAATACTTGCTTTTGTCAGATAAAGAGCATGAAATACCACGATGTAAATCAAAAAACTGTGTTCTTCTAACACAACACTTGTTTTTTATGCAGTTTCCATCACCCTTTAATGTAACGGTGAAATTTTGCTAGTTATGCCATGTAGTATTTAGCTTTTCTAACCTGGAAAAAACCAGTTTCTGACACTCCTGTCTGGCAAGCATGTGTGTTGGGTAAAAAGCCAACCAGGGCAACCAATGAACTAGTGAACCAGTGTGCAGCCACACCCATCAACAAGGCTGGTCAATGGATTAGACAAAGGATAAGTGGGAAGGGAATAACTGCTAAAGGGAAACATTTCTTAGTAACAGTATGCAGCCAGTTAATAGCTGGCTTTATAGCATTCAGGGATTATTCTGTCTATTTAGATAGACAGAAACATTCAAAGACAACCACTCCAGAGAGTCCTAAAAACATCTTGCTATATATACAATTTGTTAAAATTTGTGTACAGCTAGCAAACATTGACTATACCACTCCTACATAATTGCAAATCATTTATGGGGCAGAGTCTAAAATAGTGACATGCTGCACAAGGCAATTTCCAAGTCATTCAGGAGAGGAGGTGGGAAGGCATGTGGTGACATCTCCTGTGGCTACAGTAATTTCTGGAGCAAAACACTCCAAGGATCTGGCAGAGACTTCCAAGAGTCAGGGAAACCCAAGAGAGAGCAGAGATCCAGCAGGACCTGGCAGCTCTTGAAGGGAGGCTGATGTGGGGAGCCGTGTCACCAGAGCACCTGATGGAGATTTGAAGAGCTCTAAAGAGCAATGAGCGACCAGGAGCACAGTGGAAAGGGCAGGCAAACAGAACAGATAAGGTGTGGTGTGACAGGAGATGGCAGGGCAGTTTGTACAGCATTTCCTGTAGGCAGATGTGTAGGAGAGTGCAGCCAGCTTCCTGGCTGCTGAGTCTCAGTGGGGACCTTTTCACTCTCTACAAATGCCAGAAAGGAGTTTGAAGCCATGTGGGGATTGGCCTCTTCTCCCAGGCAGCCAGGGAGAGGACAAAAGGAAATGGCTTCACGCTGCACCAGGGGGGAGGTTCACGTTGGACATCAAGAATTTCTTCACTGACAAGGTGGTCAGCCATTGGCACAGGCTGGCCTTCCATCCCTGGAAGTCTTCAAGAAATGACTGGACATGGCACTTAGTGCTATGATTTGGCTGTCATGGTGGTGTTCAAAGCCTGGAGGTCTTTTCCAAGTTTAATGATTCTATGATTTGAAAAGCATAAAAGAAGAACCACCACAAGGTATCCTATGTTAGTTTCCGTGGAATACAGTGTAGTCAAGGAACAATTTCTCATGTTTCCATGACTAATGAACTTATTTCTTTTTGCAGTTGATAGCTGTGATAGCCGGCCACCTCTATTTTGTGAATAATCATTGTGTGAAGACTTTTCAATAATATTCAGTAATTACAAATCGCAATGTTTTGAATATTAAAATTAAATCACTTTTAAATGGCTTAATACCCCAAAAATTACTATACTGATCACCAAACTGAAAAACCCAGAGAGATCGACAGAAAGGTGTAAAATAACAGGATAGAATCAAGCAAGCAATGAAGTCTTTTGATCTCAACAGATTAAAAAGTCACCTCATACTAAATGTGTACTGTAGTGAGAAAATACAGCAGAAAAACAAAACTGAACAAAGAGAAGCAGTTATGATTGGCAAAGACACTATTAGGTTCTGATGAAAAGCTACTTGTCATTCCAATCAACTGTTATATCCAAACATTTTCCCACCTCTTGGAAGCCTTTCACACAAGCTTTACATAATGGGCAAGTAGCTCCCATGATTATCTTCTGGAATCTCTTCAGTAAGCAGAAACAGAAGTATTGCTCAAGGATATTTTAAAATGTCCATTTCAGATTCAGCACTGTGGTCACTAAATGTTAAAAAACTACCCTATCAAAGAACCAGCTGGTCAGGAAGTAGTGCTCTCAGTCTGCTATTCCTCAGTAAGAGAAGCACATGCAGCAGAGACCAAAATTCTGCTCTGGTTCTAAACACTTACCCTGGGCACCTGCCCCTGAAGACTCAGACTCACTTTTTAAGAAGTTCTCAACACATCTTGTCCAAGGTGACACAGTAACACAGGCAAGGTGTCCCTGCCAGGAGCTGGTTATTGGATCAGAACATACAGACCATGCCTCTGAGCCATCGGGCAGTCTGCATTGCCTGAAGGCTGATTTCAGTTTTAAACCAGATCTTGCACATCTAGTCTTGCAGAAGCACTATGTACTCTTAAAAGCTGAGTAATTTTATCTGGAAAGTGCATCAAAACTTTGTCATCTCAAGAAAATTTTAAGACTCAATTCTGCACTTAAAAACACAGAAAAGGAAACGGTTCCATACAAGGACTTTTCTGACTCTAAAACTGTTCTCACTTATTTTATAAGAGAGAAATTGTGCAATATAAATGTTACCATGGTAACAACTCACTTTATTGAACAAAAGAGAAAATAATTATCCCAAACCTGCATATCATGCAAGCACATGCAGTAAATTTAGTACTGCCCTTTCCCCCCCTTGCTATTTTTCTTCTTGCAAAGAGAAATAGATTTTGAATTTATACCTTATAGCAAGGCAGGGATTTTGCCTGTCCCTCCCACTTCTTTGTATATTTTACACCTCTTGAGTGCATGATGTGAAGGACCTAGTTACTCAGAAAAAGGGATTAATGAATCAGAAATGCTCTTCCCCCTCCTGAGTGTAGTACAGAAGACTCCTATGTAAATGCTTCACGCATTTAAAAAAAATGAAGCCCTAAGGCAAGCACAGCACATGCTTAGTATTCACTCAGTATACTTAAACAGGAACCCTTAGTTTATAGAAAACCAAAAGTTATTCCTCTCCAAACATAAATTAGACTTGATTTTACTGTTCTGTCCAAATATTTCTAGTGATATTGTATTTGTAAACATATATTTATATTTTATATACAAGGGACAGCAATATTTTCAGAAGAACTGCATGGATTTAGCCATACAAATCCAATTAATCTCAATAGAACTTGTATGGCTAAATCCCTGCACTCAGCTTTGACATTTTAGAAGCAGTGGGGGAGGTTTTTCAAGGAGTGAATATGTATTATACAAAACTTAGTTTTCTCAGAAATAAAATACCATGTAGATACTTAGAGATATCAACAAACATGTGATTCTGTCAAGAAAACCACATTCTTAGAAAAGCAGGCAAGGATTTCCACAAAACTCTGATTATACAAAAACTAACAGCATTATCCTGCAGCCTATGAGATAAAACTAATCACATGTATATATTAGTTGGATAAATTATTCTTATTTTACCTCCAGTTTTGATCTTTTTACTTCACTTGCAGTGCATCTGCCTCTCGCATATGAAAGTTAAAGAATGAATTTAATCTAGTGTTCACAGTTGGAGGATACATTTGGGATGCATAAAATCCACGTTTTTAAAAGATCACTTTAAAGAAGTGACTTAGAAATGCTGTTTAAAAGATCATCTTGTCACCACCTTCCTTGCTTTTTTTTTTTGTTTTATTTACAGTCCTGCACAACTTAGCGTTTAAGTGCAGAAACAAAACTACACTCAACCAATTTCAGCAATGAAAAGTGCAGCTCATTTTGGCTCTTAGAAGATATCTTCAGGTACTAGAGACAATTTATGTGTACACACATCAATGCACACACACAATACAGGCAGTGCAAAATCTTAAGTTTTTAAGCTGTCTTCTTCATGCAACTGGAACTCTCCAAATCATCCAAATATAACTTAATTTGGTAGAGAATTCTTTCTGAAACATAGTCTGTAATGGTACGTTCTTCATAAATACACACACACCTATTCTACCCAGTATATTTAACACCTCCCCATAAAGCTCTAACATAAAAATATAATTAAAAATATATATAAATATGTAAGATATAAAAATATAATTCCACTTAAAATTGTAAAACTTGAAATTCCATATAAAGAAGGCTGTTCTTCACTGCTTTCTCCCTTCCCCGAAACCCCTCAACAATCAGTACCAAGATTTCAGTTCCTAAACCAAATACTACTAGAGACGTATATACGTTTCCCATACAGCAGTTCAACAGTTAAATCCCAAGAGTCTTACAACTGCAGAGGGGATATAAATAATGTCTCCTTTAACAATAATTTAGATTTTGCATTTGCCAATAGTTTTTGTATGGAAACTTTCTTTTCCCAGTTCAAGTATAAATCATACAGATGCAGTGGAGACATTTTTGTTTGTTTTTGTTAAAGAAGAAAAAGTGACCATTTTTGAATTAGCTGGACATATATTTAACAAGCCACTAAATTCACTCAATGTAAGCCATCATGCTACTGTTTATGGTTAGCTAGTTGCTCACAGGAAGCCTTAGCCCACATACTACTTGAAAAGTTTTATTTAAAGTTCGTTGTATTTCAAATTAATAATGACCATTGCAGTACTGTATCCTCAAATCACACTTTTTGCCTGAAGCACATGATGAAGTTACTACTTCATGAAAAACTAAAGCCATTAAAAACAGAAACATTGCTAAATGCTTCTGCTAAATATTGCTAAAGCAATGTTTTTCTGTAATAGGCTTCTGAAAGCCTTATGACTGGACTTGAAAGAAGTTCATAAAACCGACAGCATATTACAAAAAAATATACATTATCAATTGAGACAGTATTTCACATAACAGACTCTCTGGCCAGAAGCCCTCCTCAGAGCCTTCCTTGAATCTTGTTTTATTAAAAAGCTGTGTATTTCGGTGCACAAAAGTTCAGTATTTGAAAAATGCTTAGCTTAATTAAACATGATAAAATCTTTAACATTTAATGACTAAAACATTGAATTTCTTTGTGAGAAAGACTTCTATTCATAAGCCATTTCCAATGCAAAAATTTCAAACACCCTCAGTTCATGTCCCTTACAACCTCAGCTCTTCCATCCCCCTCACAACTCACAATCACAGAGGTGTCAGGGATCTCTGGAGGTCATTGGGTCCAACCACCTGCTCAGGCAGGGCCATCCTGCCCAGAACCATGTCCAGACAGCTCCTGAGTATCCGCGAATGGAGATTTCACCACCATTCTGGGCAACCTGTGCCAGCACTCAAGTCATCCTCACAGTAAGAAAGCATTTCCTGTGTTTCAGTTTGTGCCTGTTGCCTTGGAGTAAAGCAGCAACTCCTTGCTGTGGCTCACTGTATCCCCTTATCCTCTACATGCCTCCTGCTGCCCCACTTCTCAGCCCAAGATGCTCCACACCCCTGTGCCTGGGTCTTGGTTAGGTCCTAAGGATCGTCACATTCTACCATACTGAGCACTTGGGTGGGGCAGCATTAACAGAGCTCTCCTCAACTATTCCTGCTGCATCTTCCCACTCCAGACAAAACGTTTCAATGTGGAGAAATGTGTAACTCACAAACCAAACACTGAGATGTTTATCCTTATGACAGGTGGGTGTCTTGGTGGGATGTTTTTTGCATTTGTCTTGTTTCTTGAGATATAACCCAAATCATTCTCTAAAAGAAACTAGAAAATCCAGAAAATTGAAACAATCATGAGATTCCCATGCAGCCTCCTCTGATGAAACCATCTTGGTGGTCTTTAATAACAGTAGCTCATTAAAGAAATCGTGGATGAAATATGGTCAGTTGGCCATAAATGTGTTCAGGACCACCTCCTTCACAAATAAACTGTTAAACATTAATTCAGAAACATAATTTCCATTCAGTTGACTAATAAAATGATATCTTACTGTAAGAATTTTCAGAGCTTATTTTTCATCATCATTATCTAGGCTCGGGATTCAACTTTTAGTTTCTAAATGCTTATTTTCTTCCAAGGGACAAGACTCTCAAACTCCTGCCTGAATGCAAGCCACAAAAAAACTGTGTGCCCCTGCTTTTAGGCTGGCTCATCACCAGCCAGCGCCTGAGTTACAGTTCCCAGTGGCAGAATGCAGCCTATTCAAAACAGCATGATTAATTTAGCTAAAAAGAAAAGCACAAGCAGAGAGAAATGGATTAAACAACAACAAAACCCTACATACATATGGGCTTATCTGAGACTTGCCTTGTTAACATTCCCCTTTTTTCAGCCAGAGGGTGAAGCAGTTGCTGGTACTGCCCAAGTGCAACTGCTGCCTCTGACACTATAACCTGAATCCTTCCCCCTCTCCAATACAACCCAAGGCTGAATTCAGGTATTGTTCCTCCTGTTACAAAGCAACTGAAAGAAAGCCACTGCCAGGTTCCCAGAAAGCTGAGGAAAAGCTTAACTGCACTTAACCCTTTGGGCTCCCTGGAAGCAGCCACACGACATCCTCTGGTGCTAGGGACCCACACAGAACCCGTAGCTCCCATGTTCTTTGTGGCCATTAAAAGCTGCACTTGAGAATGCCACAGATTGACAGAGGCAAAATAGCAGGGAAATAGTGCTACAAAACCAAAGTTTAATTTTCTTCAGTGTGATCAGGTATTACGTTCTCCTGTAAAGATCTAATGGGAGGACCAGAAATGTAAAAATGATATTAACAACTATTCACTTTCTAATTTTTCCTCCAGCAAATAAATGCATTCAACTTTACAAATTTGTTCCCTGGGCTCTCTGTAAGTGTTGAATCCAAAAAGGTAATGAACTGATGAGAAGACATGAGAAGACTGCTGTGCCCAAAAATGCACTATCGATTTATTTATATGACAATTATTCACAATGCACACTGCTATGTTTCTTGTGCCCTGAATGCGAAGTAAAGGTATCAGTACATATGGAATGTTTATGGATGTCCAATGTACCAGAGCAGCAACTTGATATTTAGAGCCAACAAAGAAAAAACTGGAACAATGAGGGGAAAGTATCTCAAATGCTGATAAGTGACTGACAAATATTATTTAACCAAGAGGTTAGACTTATATTTGGAAGAAAAAGATGGATGACTTACACTGGATCCACTAAATATCTTACATAATCAAAGATTCCACTGACACGTATGAAATTATCACTGAAGTCAGCTACTTAGTAAAGAAGCAGTCCAGATATCAAGATTTATCACAGCTGCTTTTTTATCCAAAGCATTTAGTCTGACACCTTAAATTCAACAAAGAATTAAAGAATTTCAGAAAAAGGTGGCCTTTTACAATACAGATGGATACTCAAAGGTTTGCTTGCCTTTGACATTTTAAGACTAAGTTATATATATATATATATAATATTTAAGTGTTGTCACTTGTTATTACATCCTCTTTCCTTAAACTGCTACTGTAGATTATTACAAAATAACTAAGACAATACCTGCACATCTTTTCAAGCTGGAAAATGTCATTTTACAAATGTCTCCATTTATAAGCAGTGAGTAACCTGAAGGTGAAGCTGAATTTCCAGTATTTATGCAGAACAGCCTTCATTTGTTCTAACACCATGAGAAAACAAACACAAACAACAAAACCCCCAACATCAACAACAAAAAACCCTCCAAAAATTAAAAGAACAGGCAAACTTTCATGTCCATTTCAATTTCCTGCCTGTTCCTTTTAGAACATATTAGGATTTAACATCAAAATGAACAGCTTTTCTCCTACTACCTAATCTAATCCAGTTAAAAGATGACAGTGATTGACAGTTACATGATGACACACATCACATCTGCCAATACTTACTTTTTTCCTCATTCATGCAGGTTGTGGGGTTTTTTTTCCCCAAAAGAATTTAGTATTTATTAGGTCAACATTTTCTAATCCAACATACATGAAAAATTATTTAACTAGCTTTTTAATATTTGGTTGTAAAATAAGAGTTAATTTTTAAACAAATTAAACTGCTCTTTGTCTGCACTTTTATTCATATGAAAATGACCTTAAGCAAACCTATCATCTGATGCAATAGATACTCTATATGGATTGCACTTTTATAGGTAACACAGATAAGAGTATTGTTCTGCTCATGAGGCAGAGGGAGTTAAATCATGAAATATTCAGTTTTAATTAAGATTACTGTATCAAAGGCAAGGCTTAATGCAGAATTGAAGTAAGGATCAAGGTTAATGCCTATTCTAAAGCAAATTTACATAAATTATGTTTCAGTAGTATACCATGAGTCTTATTTTGTTAATTTATACCATGTGAGACCATAGAAATTAAAGATGGAAAATATCTATTAAGTCATCTTCATTCTCCTCCCAAAATGCAAAATTCTTTTTCCTTCTTTCAAGTTTGTATCTGAATGCTTTGTCTACTGTCATTTGCAATAGCTCAAGCAGTGGGGTATTGCACTAAAATTTCAGGGGAGACTATCACACACTTAAGCATGTCCAAAAGAAGGGTTTTTTATAGTTTTCAAAGCTAAGATTCCCCTTATCTTATTTCATTACTCCTACTTAGACCTTTTTTGAACTCTTCTAAATGAATCCTTCCTTGGCACTTGAAGACTATAAATACCTTCAGACATTTTCATCATCCCCTGGTAGTTATTTAGCCAAATTAGTGTAGGGATCATCTCTCCTCATCTGAACATCACCAAGCACACAGATAGCTATAAGTAATAATTACATGTGTTCATTTCCTTTAATCTTTCTTCACAAGTCATTCCCTTCTAGCCTTTAATTTTTGCCAGTCTTCATGCCAACATCTTCTTTTAAGTGTTACCACTTTGCAATTATTTTCCTTTCTCTGAACAGCTTTATTTCAGGTCATATCCACTTATGCATTCCAGTGTGCATTTACCACGTTATCTTGACTTTTCACTGATGTGTGTAGGTTTTTGTGGTTGGTTTTTTTGTTTGTTTGCTTGTTTTAATAAAACAGACTCATATCTCTTCTCTGTTCATGTCAAACAATCACAGGAAAAAATGAAATTACCTGCACTAGGACCAGCATTCTGCTTATTAAAAATACAACGTAAGTGCCTAATAAATTGTTTACATTACTCATTTTTATGTTTGGGTCTTTTTCCAGGTTTTAGGCACCACCTATTTTGGGCAATTAGTCTGAAATACCTTTGGTTTTTGGAGTAGAGATAATTAACCCTTTTTCTTTGCATTTGTGTTTTTTAGTATCTGCATACTTTCACTCACAAGAAAATTACATGAGGACTTCAAGCATTACTTTTTATCTCCTGTCATACTGATGACTCCCTATCCTGTTTGCTACCTTTCTTCCTCATCCCTCCAACCCACTGAGTTATCCCCTGTGCCCCAGCACAATGTAAAGTTACAAAAGCTTCACCTGAGCCAGATGGAGACAGCAAATTGGACTGGAGTCTGGCTCACTCTAGGGAATTCAGAGGCTGAGTAGAATTAAAATTTGGGCTATTTTTGATATGGAAGAGGAGAAGAAGATATTGGTTTGAATGTTAATCTAATCATGGATAAAAGTAGATTTCTTTACTGCTAAGGAGATTCTGCCATGCCAAATCTCCACCTGTACCTTTTAATTTCTCCCAGTCGTTAAGAGGTGGTTTGGTTCTGCTCACAACTGCACAGAAAACATGTTAAATCAAGGGGTCAAACAGCATTCCACAGGCTAGTCCCACAAAATTCCAACTTCAAGGTTAAAACCAGCAAGGTCTCAATGATTTGTCTAGGAGGGAAGGAAAAAGGCAGGCTAAGGACATGATGACCAGCAGACCAGCCTGCAGCGCAACAGCTCCAGTCACCATGTGTTCCCTGTTAGCCATCCTTCCCCCTTCACTACTTCTACTGGAAGCCCACCACACTTCATAACAGAAGTTGTTAATTTAAACAGAAAGCTTCTCTATGTCAGAAACTCATTTGTAAGAGCTAAGTACTAGGGTGACCAGCAACTCTCTGCCACTATAAACTAAGAGACAGCCAGCTCAAAAAAAAAAAAAAAAAAAAAAAGAAGTAAATTTTTCAGGATATAATTAAAAAGCAATACAGAGATTTTGTGCCATTGATGCCTCTGCTATACCTGTTCAGTGAATCAGAACAGATTACTTCAGACTCCCAGTCTTCTAGACTGTCAGTCTAGCATCTTTCACAAGCATTACAGTCACACAAATTATTAAAAAGCTTTTCTCTACACCATCAGTGTCATACATCCATTAGAGGCCATTCCACACTAGAAGATATCTGTTGCAAAAAGTCTTCCTAGGCCATATGCTAGTAATAAATAAAAAAGGCTGGAAAAGATCATTTTATAACAACAATCTTCAGTTTTCTTCTCATGTCTGTGTGGTAATCTCTTGAGTCAATCTGTTTACTTTATCTACTACACCAGGGTTTTTTTATGTATATAATTCATTACTTTCTCTTTTGATGTTGTCTTTCACGTTTCTTGCCCAGATATCTAGAACATGGCACACCCACTAGTTATTTTATGTAGGTCACAGATGGTCAACAACACATCCAGCATTCTTCAATTATTAAAATAGATCAACCTGGCTCTTCATATTCTCTAGCTATGCCTTTCAAAAAATATCCCAGCTACCACATCTCCTGTTTTTTTAAACTCACTACTAACCAGAGTCTGAATTAATAACTTTTTAGAAGACATAGATATATTGCCTGTATACTCTGTTTTTCACAGTGGAATGTTTTAGAATGTTCACAAACAGATGATGAAGCTCCCACAGTTCATTTATATTCTATTTCAGGAAACATTTATGAAAGGTGAGCAGGCAGAAAAAAAAAGTATGTAAAAACATACATACAGAAAGATACCTCAATATTCTATGTTCTAGGAGAACTGCTATGGAGACTAGAATCAGATCCTGTTAGAAATGGCAACATCTATAAATTTGATCACATTGAGAAAGAACTACTAATTAGAAAACAAGACAGTAACCTAAAAACAGTTTGAAAGTAAAAAATTTTTGAAACTGAGATTTTTGTCTGTTTATTTGGGGTTGGTTTTGAATTTTTGTTCAAGTTTGTTTTCTTTTTTTTAGACACCTTTCCCTACTTGGATAACAGCAGGGTTATGAATGTTCATCTGAATGAAGTTAAAGTTGCACCATCACATGTCAGTGAAACACACCTACAGATCAGCATCTGCTCCTCTGAACTAAACGTCTTCAAATATTTCAATTTTAGTTTCAGTTAAACTGTGCCCAAAAATCCACACTGAGTCTCAGTAATATTTTTAAATTTTACCTCTGAAACACCTTCTGAAATTTTAGTAACTTATCAGTCTTTCATAATTTTTTTTGGTAAATCTTCTATGACTTGCACTTGCAGAGGTTATGCCTAACCTCTTTTTATTTTGTATTTCACAAAAAGGTAGAAGATCCTTTCTTGACATATTTGGCATTCTCACACCAAAAAACATCACTTTCAGAGCATTTTCCACAAGACACTGAGCTAGTCTATAGTTGTAACTAAATACAGTTCAAAGCTGTATGGTTCAGATTGCAAGTTCAAGGATGTAAAATGACAGGTCATCATGACAGAATTCTGCAAAATAAGTTTCTATCAGAAAGAGACAGAATTTCAGCACCCCGTCCTTAGGAATAAGTCAAAAGCAGTCCACCAAAAAAAGGATGAGAAGGCCAACACTAGATTGCCAGCCTGCAATACAACCCTGGGCATGCTCATCCCAGGCACTCACTGCAGAGTGACAGCCCAGCTTAATCTGCAGGAGTAAGTGGGAAGGTGCACCAATCAATCACTGCCCCCAGTCCACAAACATTTTGACAAGGAATATGACATCCAAGCAGGGATATTTCATGGTGGCTTTTCCATTTGTTTTATAAGAAACCCAGAATAATTACTGAGAAAACACTTCTTAGACCTTCAGGATAGAATAGCTTTACATAGCTATAATGTAAATGTTTGCATCTGAGGCTGTCTTGATTCCATTTTTAGAGGATGAAGGAGTCAGTGCTTTGGGACAAGGTTCATTAAAACCTAGTACAGATTTTAAAACTTTTCATTAACAGAGTGGGTTTAGATGCCAATGTCTACATCAAGGTGCACATGTGTTTCTCTCCATTAACTAGGAAAGCACACTGACTACCTCAGATGTACTTTTACTGTTCAGACACATACATAGGTGGAACCAATCTCGCCTAAAATAATCATATTATTTCTAGCATCATCCACCCTCCTCCACCTAATGTGAGAAATTAAATCACACAGCGGTAAGGACAGAAACTTTCTGCAGCACCTATGCATCTTCAGATATACAGTACCGTTTTCAGCCATAAAAATCATCATCATCATCACAGCAGCTTTTCCAAGCTTAAGCTCCTGTAGGATTTGTCTCATCTTGTTTAATCATTCTCCATATTTTAAATGAACAATATTTGCAACATTTACTAAGAATATAAACTTCCCATAAATGAGATTTACTCACACCGTGCTATCAATTTTCCACATTGCTCCCCCCCAAATATTTTCCAGTTTTCATTTCCATAGATGGAGAAGAGAGATTATGTAAATTCCTAACTATTCCTCATCTACCAAGAGGCATTCTTTTGTGAACAAGCTTCATATTTTGAAATCCTCTCTTTCAATGCAGCTGCTTCTTTTGTCCAAGATACTGTGGCAAGCCCCACTATCTGCTATCAAATGAACACAGCCAGCAGCAGAGGGTCTTTAGGGGAGGAGGGGAGTCAAGCACAAAGTCAGTAGCTAGAACTGACTGCAGCTGGCAGGGCAGAAACTGTACAAGCATTCCCCAAAGTGATCCAGCATACTCTTTAATGTACCATTTTGCTACCTTATGCTCTAACATTGTTCATGTGCACAGTCTCAATACTTCTCAACCTCATAAAAAAATGGAAGGTACAGATACAATGCTACAAATTTATTTTACATGTGACACAGCAAAATCATTTGTATTCAATTGACAGGTGAGGTATAAATACCTATGGAGAACAAAATGTAGGTAGGGAGATGTAAGACTGCATTAGGCAGGGACAGGAGGACAAGGGACCATATAACAACCAGTTCAAGGAGAATATCAATAAAAAGAATGCAACATTATAGCCAACCCTTCAATCAGTGATTCTGAACCATCTTTCTTGCCACTGCTGAAATTGCAATTGCATTCATTACTGTATGTGCAGGGAAGTAAAAGATATTAAATAAGCAAAGAATTTGCAAATGTAGATCTTAACAGGATATCTGCATCCCAACAACTTGCTGAAGTCAACACCAAGGAGCTAGTAAAGTTGTTTTGGCTGAAAGACAATGACAGCAAAAAGTAAAGCAGGTAAAACTGGCCTTTAGTAGCCTTTCAGCTGGAACTCAACTTTAGTTCTAGTTACCAGGGATGTGAAGAAACAGGGCACACAACGTAGTTATTTAACCTCAAGTTAGTTCTAGTTTTGAAATTTTATTTCAATTAACCAGATTCTACACAAATACTCAGTAAGTTCTTTGTCCCAAACAGATTATACTCCAAATAGTGAGTGAAAACAGCCTATACTCCAAATAGTGAGTGAAAACAGCCAAATTACTTCTAAGAAAGACAGAATTTACAGAGAGTATTAATGATGTCACCTGGGGGCTTGAAAGGTTCTTTTTCGTCTTTAATCATATCTTTCTAGGCATATCAGCTTAAAACAAGAGATTTGAGAGAGAACTAATGAATTCTATCTTAATGCTCTAATTTGCTTTATCTCTGTATTGTGTCCTATCTTATTTCCATGAATGGCTGGTGATTCTGGAGTAGACTTTCTGCATACACTAAATGGTTAAAGCAAAGCGATTAAAAAACTTATACAGGCTGTTTTTAGATATATGTTATCAAGAGAGGTTGTGCAGTACTTGCTTAATTAATCTTAGCTGTCTTAACACATGAACCAGATGTACTATTATGTTCTTTGTTCTTCCCTAAAGAGGGGATGAGCTGATTATTTATCTCCAAACAATAGGAGTTCATGTACCACAGTGAAGAATTTTTTTTAATTGGGGAGGCAATCACTAACAAGCTTCAGCTGCAACTGCTTGATGTAAACACAGCACAAATTTGTTCCTGGAGTATTAAACGATGTTCCTTCCAGTAAGTACATGAAACCAATTTCTAAATAAGTGTGTAAAGAAAGGGATGGAGAGGACAGTTTGGAAGGAGGAAAACTCTGTTTTGTCTTTCATGTATTCATATTTACTTCTTTGATACACTAACACATTTTCATAGATAAGTTAAGATTTGAAGCTTCAAATACTGTTTACAAATAACGTGCTGAGAGAACAGAAGTTAAAGGAACTGTTGGTTGATACAACGCATTCCCTATGTTATACAGAATGCAATCTAGGACATGTGAAAGACACAAGGGAATATATAACATTATGTTTGTTCACAGGGCCACAAGAATACTTTGTGAAAGTTATTGATAGATGCACAGACTATATAAACTCTTCATCACTACACAGCAAATGTACATACCTACCTCAACCACAATTTCTATTTGATTATATACTGAAAAGTACAAATTTACTGTAAATCAATTTTACAAAGCCTTAAACATAGCTACTTCCTGGTCAGCAAATTCTTAGCAACATGCTACACAAATAAAACAAAAGCTAAGATCAAAAAGTCAGGAAGTTTAGAAATTAGTAAACTGTTCCAGATAAGACATTAATGAATTCACTTTATCTTCCTTATAAACTGCATCTCATCTGAACTCCTCACTACCACTTCCTTCTCGATAGTCTTTCCTTTGTCATAACCAAAATTTCTTCCATAAAATTAGTTTTCAATAATTCGCAACCATTTGTCTTCTTAAATACACTGTTTTTAACACATAGAGAATGTGCCAAGCTGGGACCTATTACTATAAGCTTTTCACAGAAATAAGGTAAGTTTTCTACTTTAAATTACTGTAAAGAAAGAACTCAAATAGAATAGAACACAATTTGATTAAGAAAGCCTCCTAAGAAATTGTAAAGCTGTATTATCAATATATCTCCAAAAACGAAAATAGGATCAAATCAGGTCAAAAAACATAATATAGGTAAAACACTATTAGTTTTTCTAAAATATCTTTTCTGCATCAATTAAAATAAGAAGGAATCAAGCATATCAGTCTCTTCACAATTTTAATTAGAAAGTACTATTTCAAGTAATACTTTTATTTTTATTCACAACTATGCTCAGAGTTGAAAAAAAATAGAGTCAGCTATTCGGTTAAAAGTAATGTTTCCTCTTTCTTTCTGCTTAACAGCAGGCTCTCTCAAGCTGCCATAGTCGGTGCTAAAGTGCTAACTATGTCACCATGCTGTGCATCACATTAAGTTCCCATTTCAGCTCATGAATTTCTGCCAGATTAGTCCAGTAACCAATAACAGAAAATGGGAGTTATTTATTACCTCTTATCACCATCTTCCCAAACTTACAGCAAATCAGAGTACTGAGATCAATACAATTCAGTACAATGAGATCAATAAATTACTACACTTTCTAACCAATATGCAGATCCAGGAACATAAAGTGTGTCAGATGCATAATATACCTATAAAAGGACACAGGATTAAAACCAGTTAGGATCAAATACAACCGTAATAATATAAAATTGTCTAAAAAAACCTTCACAGCTACAAACTGACAGATGCCAAAAAAGATGTTCTAACAATACAAAAATAATCTTTTAGTTACGGCCAACCACGAAGCCATGGGATCAAAAGGTTGTACTACAAACCCACTTGGACAATGAATATGCAAGGATATACAGATTATATATGAATTCTGTGTGAGACATATGACATTATAGAAGAGTAACAGTCTGTGCTGGCAAGATGTGTCTTATGTATCTTCACTACACACTGAAGGAGGAGGGGAAGTTTATTTTGACCAGTAATGAGAATGAGATAAGCCCACAATCTATGGTCTATATGTGCTAATTCCTGTCACTGGGAAGCTCTAAAGATCTTCTGACTGACCAGATAGAGAGGTATATCTCTCTATCTATAATTTATTCTATAGTATCTTTAGAATCATATATAATTCTAAATAGTTCTCATGAAGGAAAAAAAATCAAAAATAAGCTTTTAAGACCTTTTCTCATATGGTTCAATTTTTTTTTTTGTAAAAGTAAATGCTTCCCCCTGCATGGAATTATAGCAGGATCATTCCAGAGATGACAACTCCTGTGGTCAGAATGGATTAAGCTGTGCAATTTTATGTACCTTCCTCTGAAGCAAGAGGACAGTGAAATGCAGTCATTTTCAGGTTAAATCAATAGGACAGAAGCAGAGGCTGATGACATCCTCTCTTGTAATTTTAGAACTCAAGAAGTGATAAAAATAGGGAAATACATGAGAATATATTTGCCAGAAACAAAATTTGAGAAAATCTACATACACAATCAACTCCAAGAGAAATGCAACTTTTACAATCACCTCCCTTCTGAATATTCACTATTTAATGATTCCACCTTTCTACAATGTATAAAATAATTATTCAAACATATCAACATTTTTGCACACAACTGTTCAAGTCTACCAAATCTTAGTACTGCCTAATGGGTGTATAAAGCAAAGACACTCTCCAAAATCAGATGCATGATACACTTCCATTTTCTCTTGAATCAGTTTGCAATGTTATCTATGAGACAGGAAGAGGTTTTTTGAAACATTCAACCAGACAAGAAATCTCACTGCAATATAAACTTTGGACATAAGGGTCCAAATGCTAAGTTCATTTGAGAATAGGACAGAAATATATTCTTCCAAAGTCACCCACCACACTGATATAGGTAATGTCTGCTATGAACTTCTCAATTATTTCAGGTAAAATTTTAGCAATAATTCTATCCATTTACCCAAAAAAAGAACAAGCATGATGCTTGTGGAATTTCAGAGTAACAGGGAAGCAAAGGAAGGTGGTTTAACAGAATCAGCAGGAACTTTCAGTTTTCCAGCATTTCGCTTATTAAAAAAAATTAAAAATTTATCTACTTATTGACATATAACATCTTGTACTGACAGTACAAGAATATGCTCTGTATTTCTTGCATACTGTAAAATAAAAATGGCTCCACTTATATTTATTCTGCTTCATTATAAGGCCTCTTAGGGAACAGTGGAGAACAACATATGTTTTAAACCAGACCTTTTTCTGTAGAAATTCACGTACCTGCTCAGTTTTTAAATGCAGAGTATTCTATTAGTCTTAAATAATAGTGCTAAAACCAGATGCAAAATGTTCCTGTGAGCAGTCCCTGCAACAGCAGTGAAAGCTGGAACACAGTACAGTTGATCTAGCAAAAATGAGTAATTCTTATTCTGTCAAGAGTTGTCAAATGTGGAATGAAAAACTTCGTATTTTTAAACATTAATACAATCTGAGCTTGTAGAAGCAATTAAGAGTGCTTTCCACTTCTTTTTGAAAAAAACTGTTGTTGACAGTATTCACAGAATCGAACCATAGAACTATAGAATCGTAGAGTCAAATTCCTCTTTATGAAATTGCTACATCAAGGGAATCTAACATAATGCAGTAACAGAGGTAGAATTATAATCAGGATGTGGGTATTTGGTGTCCAGAAAGGCTGTGACATATACAAGCCATAATACAAATCAATTAAGTAAATAACAAAATCAGGCATCTTTCCAATCTTGAAATTGAAATTTTACCATAGCTGTCAATTTATAAATAAAGGACATTTTAAACATCAACTTGTCATCTGAAAAAGAAAGTCATAAAGCATGCTTCCAACACAACAGGGACAAATAAATCTTGCAGGTAAATTGCCTCATACTGTGCCAGTTTACATAAAGAATATTAGATATTCCCTATTCTATTCATGTAAGGCAGACAAGAAAGCAAGAAAAAACAAATCTCTCCAAATTCTTATATTCCAAGAAAGGGCACTTTTTTCTTCTCTTAATTACATTCCTCTGGCTCCCTCCAGCTGGAACTATGTTAGGTACATTAGTGGTGTGTTTCTCATAGACCCATATCATAGTGGCACTTAACACACTACTCAAAATCTCATATCTGCATTTATTTTAACTTCAGATGAAAAGTTCTTACTCTCTGGACAACACAACAGCTTGCAATGCTATTCATCTTTACAACAGATTGAAAAAAATTAGGTTTGTTAATCTTCATTCCAAATTCTTACACATTTGTAACTAAATTAGTTCTATGAATTTGTGATACTCTTAAGAAAATTCAAATGCTTTTCTTAGATGCAACATCAAAGAGATAAATGAAATACGCACTATGTGTAAGATACCTGATGTGTCTCCATATACTCATAAACAGCATTCCTAGAAATCTCTTGATTGCAAATGCACTGAAGTCAGAAGTAAATGCTAACTATACAATCATCTGAAAATATTTGCAGAATATAATGAGTAATATTAAAACCAAACCTGGGATGACCTAACTTTAGTGCATTAGAGTAAAAAGGCAAACAGAACTGAAGTTACTGATTAGTTACCTATTTGGTAATTTTCAGTTATTATATACTCTGAGAAGTTATCCTAGATGTTTTTCCAAATATTCAGGGACGTATTGCCAGAAATAAAATATGCAGAAGTATGCAAGACAAAGGGCTTCATTCCATTTTACCTTAGATAACATCATAGCTCAAAACTACAAGTAGATCTAATCAATCCTCTTTATGAAAAGCTATTTCACAAGGAAGCAGAGGCAAGATAAAATGTCTAGAAAATGAAAAATGGTCAGGAGAACTGAACTAACTTGAAGAAGCAATTACTCAATGATTTTGGTAGAGGAAAAAAACATTGGTTAATTTTGGCTTGTAAACCGTAACAACAATATCCACTTGCTCACTGATTGTGATATGAACAGGCCTTGTCCTCTTCAATATAAAATGACCTAATTTAAATGAAATTGGTGCTGATAATTCTTGTCCAATGCTTTGTGCATAAATTCATTTGTGCCCTATACATTTTTATAAAAAGCATTATGTTGTATTTCTGTCTATTTTCCGTGGGAAGCTAAAATGAAATACTACTCTTATACAAACCAGGACTGAATAGACTCGTGGAACCTTTGCAGAATGCACTTTCAGGAGGCTTTACAAAGTTTCTTTGTATCCCTCCATTCTGTTGTAATTGCCCTTGGACACAATGAATATTGCCTATTCTGCACAGTGGGTCCACATGGGGACACAAATAATACTCCTGGGTTGTTCCTGCTGTATCAAGTAAGGAAACTCTAAGGCTTCTCTGTTGTTGTAGGATGCAGACTGCACACCCCAGTCACACTGTTTTCAGCACTGTATGAAAGTGCATTTGCATCTTTTCACCATTTTCTCCATGTTTTACCTTTTAGAACACTTCAGCCACATGCTGAGACATACATCCAAAGAGACCATCAACTGTGCAAGCTCTGTCCCAGCACAGAATGTACTGCCCACTGGTGATTGCAGTATCATTTTCAATCTGATAAAATATTACACAAAACTGTATCTGAAGAAAAACATTTTAAGAACTTGTCCTCTCAAATGGCTCCAGAAATCAATAGTTCTCTAACCTCCAGCCTCCTGGTTTAAAAAATAAGCAAATAAATGTAAACAAATTCAGTAACCTGTTATACTAATGCACAATGTGCAAAAAAAACCAGTATTATGACAAATTAGTAAGAAAACCAGTGAATTTTCTGGAGAAAAATGAACACTGGGAACTTCTCAAATGAATACAAACAATTCATGTATGTACTGAGATCAAGAAGCTATAACCAAAATGTCCAAACCTTACATTAACTTTGTCTCAAAAAATCCTCACTGGATGTGTGAGAAGTTTGATTAAAAAGAGCACAAACCCAGAGAAATTTCAACTTTTAAGGGAGCAACCAAAAAATGGTCATTTGCAGAAGTGGAAATTTGCTTCCCCCAACCCCCTTGTGCCACTCTGTTGTACCAGTTAGTTGGGAAAACCAAAAATGAATGGGTCCAATTCTATCTCCTGTAACCAAACTACAGCAAGAAGTTACAGCAGAAGTTGTTTAGTTTTCTATTGGTTGCAAAGATCACACTTGCTAAATAACAAACATGCTAAATAACTCTTGGTCTGAAAAAAAGTAAGAGACCATTTTAAACAGCATAATATTAAAAGGCAAAAGATTAAGACTCAAATTTAAAGTTGAAAATCTATTTACAAAAAAGAAACATTTTCAATAAATGCTACCATTAAGAGGAAAAATGAAATTTTGCTGCTCATTAGCATTGAAATTTCACTTTTGAAAAGCTAATAACCAAAATTTTCATGTGAATAGAAACTATATAGAAAAACAAGAAGCAATAAGAAATATCACAAAATCAGCAAGTGACAGATCTTAAGGCAGCTGCTAGTCCTTCTTGAATCTTGACTGTGATTGTTAATCAACTTTAAAGCTAAGGCATGCTATTTTCTGATACTACATGGGGAGAATTAATATGCATTTGGTTCATGTACACCCTTTGAGTTTACAAATTAAAGAGCACATAAAATTAGTCATGAATCAGTTAAGAAGCCAAATATTTGACAAACATTTTAACTTCTGTACCACTTTATAACATTTCCCATGCTGAACACACAAACAAAAAAATTAGGATTGCATTATCTAACAGTAAAATGTATCAGTACTGCTAAGTATAAGCCAGCTCCTAAATACTTACTTTGTTTGAAAAATATATTTACAGAACCAATGACAAAAATCAGTGAAATGCAAATTGTTTTAAACTATTCAAGAAAGAAAAGCAATTAAATACTATGCTTAGTTTAAACTATTTTCCAAACCGATTTTAAATTCTGTTGAAATTTTTATTATTTTGCAGTTGAATTTCAATATTTAAAATTAAAATTTAAATTTTAAATTTAGAATTTAATTTAAAAATTGTGCACTAACTAAATTTAATTTTTGTAAAACATTTTAGTTTCAGGTTCTTTGCCCTAACCCGGTTAAGATTATATACAATTTTTTATATCTTTACAGCTTAATCTCCAGATATTAATAAAATAAAGAATTACAACTATTCTTTGATAACACTGCCACCTAGTGCAACTTCTAAATTAGAACAGAGCATTTCACTGAACTTGCTCATTCTGTAATTTAGTCTAAGGTGGAATTATACTATGTACAAATTGTGGTTTCAGTACTACTTAACTGTACTTTTGAATAATGACATTTGTTCTCTTACCTAGAATGCCTGTTAAATATACTACGGCTACACTAATTTTGAAAATATACTGTAAAGCACTATTATATAATACATTCACATCTACTGTTGGCTTTTGATAGCCAAAAATAAGAGAATTCAAAGCTAACATTCTAAAAAACAAACCCTATGTTCCTAGAACTATACATGAATGCAGACAATAAATTGAAATATTACTTAATTAAATTTGATACCTAACAAGGAAAGGTGGAAAATATTTCAGTAAATTTAAAGTTAATTACAACTAGAAAGAAGGAAGAAATTCAGGATTTCTAAGGTGGAAATGATATCCAAGAATCAAATTGATAGTAGAAAATCATCTTTACTTACACAGAATTGGTCAATATACACTTGACAAACCCAGAGCTCTTGAGAAAATACTAGATTTACTTAATTCCACTCACTTCTATAGCTATGCTGCCATCTAGTGAAATGGATACTCACTCTTCTCTGCAAGACTTAAATTTTGTCCAAATGAGAAACAGTTGGTACATGTACTACAGCAAACATTGTTCACCTGTAAGTACCTTATTCCCTCTACTTCTTCTTCACCACTACATTTTTGTAACACATAATACAAGGTGACAATTCTGGCCATGGCACAGTGAATTTATACACCTAACATGAAATGCAAACAGGCTTACAGACTTCAGTGAGAAACCAAGGAACAGATCAGCACAGATCACAGTCTATGATCAGGGAAAAGTTATTTATTAGCAGATTTCAGACCATTACACAGATAGAGTATTGGATTTACAGCTAGTAATACAGATAAATATTACTCCGAACCTTCAATTTAAATTACCTGTTGTGGTTGTTTTTTCATTACATTAATTAGAATTCTGACTTACAAAAAACGTTTAAACATAACATTAGTGAATTCCAGATACTAAAAAGCAAATAAAAAACTAAGTACACACTCACCTGGGAAAATATATTTGCAGTTGGAGCAACTCTGTTGTCCACAATACTATATAATATTGCTAACAATCTGTCCAGGGGAAATGGCTTTGGCCCAAGGAGGTGATTGCTGGTCTGCAACAGAAACAACACTTTTTAATTCCCTGGAGTACTACATGATGTTATTCTTATCTTTTTGGCCTCTGGGGAGGCACTGTGATTCACAGTAGTCTTTCAGACAGGACACTTACACATCATGGACAACACTGAATACATGCTTATTGACCAAGAAAAAGACATAGACAGAAAGATCTATTTAAATGGCAGGTGTTCAAACTGCACAATAAACAGGAACATTTCTGAGCTGTAACAGAGGATCTTATGCCAAATTTCCTGTCACTAGATTTATACATTTACTTGTCTTGTCTGATGACCTTGCCCAACCTAATGACTAAAGAGGAGAGGCTATGTTTTATGGCATTCAAAGAATCACAGAATGGCTTGCGTTGGTAGGGAGCTTAAAGATTTCTTCCAAAGGAGGACAAAACTGGACAGAGTATTCCAGAGGCAACGCAAAGAGTGCTGAGTGTAAGACTCAGAGTGCACATGCCTCCCACAGGTGTAGCTAGCTAAAAGAAAGAGTTCAGATGGCTGAGCCCAAGGTCAGCTTCATGGCTGGTAAGAGCTGCTGTATAATGAGCCCCCAGCCCAGCTACAGGCAACTGTGTTATCAGAACACAGCATATTTGCTCAGCTTCACAGCTACAGAGCTCTTTTGCATCGTGCACACCTCACACCTCAGCTGACACTACTAGCCATTTTAGGCATTACGGATTATTGTATGTAGCAACATTGCAAAATTTCTTTGAATTCACTTGAATTCAAAGAAATACAAAGTCATGACTGTTCAATGCTAAGCATTTTCAAAATACCAATTCTACAAAAAGGAGATGTACAATTTATAAGGCAGAACTGGGCAGTACTCCAACTCAGGCAGCATAGTTAGGACTACAGAGATTTATGGCCAAAAGTTCTTACAAAGGAAATACTTGTTTTATTTTAAGTTAGAATTTAATTCTCTCTACTTTGACATCCAGTTGCTTTTTTGTAGTGTACATTGATTTATTCTCACTAGCAGAGCAGCCAAGATTAAAGAGAATTTCCAAGGGAAAGTTTGTTTCAAAATGCTTCTGGGAAAGAACACCTCAAATACACCACGAGCACTTCCGTGGCATTAGTCATCAGTAAAACACAACCACTCATTTCTTCAGCAAAACCAGAAGTTATTTCCAATACATGTTTTAACTTTTCAAATCCAGGAGGTGTCCCCAAAGCTACCTCTTGGCTAACAAAGCAAGCAGTGTGGAAAAATCATGGAAACACATAGCCAAGGCTTTAGCACGGCATCTTCAGTCAGAATGCAGACGTGGTGTAAGGTATGAACTGTACAATCACCTGCCCTTCTGCTTCTGTATGTGCCAGCTCTGTAAAGCATTTTCTTTACTGTCAATAAACAGACTAATTAAAATCAGTGCAGTCCAAGCAGCTAGGAAACACAGTTAGCATGGAATAATCTCTGAAGCTCTGTTTAGTATATACAGTTACTTCAGAAATTTCTTGTTCTCGTTTAGAAAAAAGACTGTTTGAAACTTTCAAGTTATCTGAAAGAAATGCTTCCCTCTAGAAAAAGCAGAAGAGTTAATTCTAAGAGAATAACTTCTTGGAAGAATAATAATGGTTTAGAAATTACCTGAAACATAACACATGGTTAGGAATTAGAATTTTACAAATCTTCTGCAAGGAGTTAAGGCAGAATGCTACACAGGATAGTATTTATAAAAATGCAAGGGACTCAACATCTCTCAAAAAACAGAAATATCTTCCAGAGTCAGAAAACCTGGTCAAAATGTTTCATAGGCATCAAATCAACTCTGTATGCCCTCCATCACCTCTTCACCAAGGCAATACATTCATTGTTTAAAAAGACTAGTCCCCAGCTGTCTCTATGTGTGCTCATGCTTTTTATCTGCAGTGCCAGTTTCATGCTCCCTCTGTTTACCTGGCCTAAGCCTTTCACCATCCCACAACTGCAAGCTGTGTATTCACATTCCAAAATTTCACAAGCAAGAATGAGAATCCCACGAGTTCTTTAAAGAGCAAAAGCTTAACCCAAACTCAATTATCTGCACAAAAAGAAGAAACTCCTTAACCACATCTGACTGAATGTGCAACCTTTACAGCATGTACTTGAAGACTGAATGATACCTCTTCTTTTTCTGCAATGCAGAAAGCATTTCCAAACTTCTCTGGTGGCTCTATGAATGAAGCATGTTCAGCTGTAAGCTATAAATTCTGCTACAAAACAAATCCTAGACTGAAGCTGAAGCAGATATACAAAATAAACTCATTTCCAATAAAAACACACACCAACACATTTGATCTTCTGACAGACTGACACCTGAAAAAGTTTCACCTGCAAAAATAGATTCACCAGGAAGATCTCTCACTTGTCACTAAACTAGAAAAGCATCATTCCAGGCCAACCATGCAAAGAAACCAAACAAATTCTGCCTTTATCAGCAAGAGGGCAATTAATAGAATGGTAAGTCAATTTCTTCCCCTCATTCACAAGATTGATTTTATCTAATTAAAAAAACCCCACAGCCTCTGGACTGACACAGTTAAGAATCAAATAATAGATTTTTAGTCTTGCTATACCTAAACTTTCAAGGAAGGATTTATTTCATCTAATGTCAGCTTCCTGCCAAGCAGCTACGGACAGCCAAAGCAGTTTCCTCAGTTCCAAATATAGCCAGCAGAAATCTAATCAATACAATTTGTGGCGCAATTCATCTGCCTCAGCATAGAACCTGCCACACCCTACACTCCAGTGACTGCACTGACTGACTCTGCAATGGGCTATAAACTGGTTTACATGCAGGCAGCCACTAGTTAGGTGAATCTGATCTGTAAATCAGTCTTTAGACAAGCTTGTCTGGGTAAAGGTATATTGACACAAACTGTCACACAATTGAAGCAAATGAGTCTATTTATAACACTACATCTGTAATTGTTTATCCCTACATTTCAATTTCCATCATTATAGAAATATTTCTACAAAAATTTTTTGAAGAATATAAAATTATTTTTGAGAAAAATGCTGATACTTGGTGACTCCACTTATTACGTCCTTTAACTAGCTTTATTTAACACACTTTGATGTACACAAAAATATGGCTTTAGGAGACAATTTTATGTTATTTTTATTTTATTGAAACTGTCTTTATCTCACAGAAATTTGTAGCATACAAAAACAAGTGCACCAAAAATTGTTATTTCTGCAGTTCTGCTGTTTCTACAGTAATCAATGACACGAAATACAAACCCACAAGTACAGTGGAAAGAAAATACTTGCTGCCAAGCTCAGCTTAGAAGGATAAAATACACACCTTCTCATGCTTCTTCATGAAGTTGGTCTTTCTAATTTTCCCATGATGCTGTAAACAACAGACAAGAGCAAAGGTAATTAAAACAGTCAATAAAGAATATATACACTACAAATGGTAGTATGTTGCTCTAGGTCTACTTCTTTACTCCATTTCCAGTATTTGCCTTTCACGTTATTACCAATGATTCTTACTATAAGCCCTAAAATCACACTTGCCTAGCTTCTTGCTTCACCTTGTCCCAAGTGCTGCAAAGCCAAAACACAACATGCTAATATTTTTTGTGACATGCATAAATTCTTTTTTTTAATCTACTCAGGAACTGATGAGGTAGTAAAAATTTGTTTGTAATATGACTTCATGCCACCATCCTCCTCATATCTTCAATCATCTAATAAGAAGACAGACGATGACTATCATAATTTTTTAAATGTATCCATGTATAAAATCCACCAGGATTTTCACCTTTTAGTGACCCTATTTTAGAATTTGGATGGTATAGTAGTTGGCAGAATGACAATCAGGAATTTAATCAATACAATACAAAGGTAGTTCAAGGTTCTTGAGCCAAATGACAAAAGGAAGGAGGAGGGGAGAATGGAGAGGTAGGAGTGGGTGTTGAAGAAACAAATGTAATTTAAAGCTGCACATTTTTAAAACTGTCTTAACAAAGGAAGGCTATTGAAAGGAAATAGTCAAGTGCTCTTGGATCTCAACTAAAAATGTGAGGACAAGACAAGGGCATTAATAAACAATGTTACAAATGAATGGGTTAGAAAAGAAACAAAAAAACCCAAGGGGGACATGAAGGATAAGGTGTGAGGGATGTAAAATGAGTGAAAAGGTGTAATAATTTTTAAACATAATTAAGTGTTATTTCTCAAAATATCACCTGATGGGTTTTTTCTTCTTCCACAGCCCTGAGAAGTATACCTTATTAACATACTTTATATGCACACTCAATGAATCAGGGAAAAAATAACTCAAATAAAGGAATTATTTTTTCATTTAAATGTTTAAAATCTTGTACTTAGTATTTGCAGCCCTCAATAACCAGCCATGTCATAATTATCTTCGTAAATGTGGCTTTTCTTGACTGACTTCTGAAGAGCTAAATAGTAGACAGGGCTTAGGTTCACTTCACATGATTTGTCTGGTGACAAAAAAGTAGCTAATTCAGTTAACACATATTAAACACAATTAGAGACAGCAAAGTAATCATTTTATCATGCCTTTGAAAAAATGACTGCAGTGATAACCATGACCTTTCAGAAGGGAAAGTGATCAAGCCTAAGGTTACACAACATGCTTTGGATGGATCACAACAAACTGCATTCATGCCTTNGGACCTTTCAGAAGGGAAAGCGATCAAGCCTGAGGTTACACAACAAACTGCATTCATGCCTTTCACAGGTTACGCTGGGATCTCCATATGGTATAAATGGTATCCTATTTCTGGTCAAGCACAAAACCCCATGAAATTCAAAGCTAATTTTCAATTAGCTTTTAATGCTGTTTTCTATAAAGACTTCATATATACATATTCCTATTCTTTCTTGTTTTAAAGACTTCCAAACCAGCTTCGTATATTTCTCTCAATCTACTGCAAAGCTCTTGAATTTTCCCATAACCAATACCAGTGGTGCCAATTACCATTTCCCTGCTCTGTTGGGCTGTTAGCCTTGCAGGCTGCACCAACTGTGACTTTATTTTGAGCTGTAGTAGAGCCTAGCATCTAGAGTAGTGATGAGCAACTCAAGGACCATCTTTTTGTTTGCATCTCTTTTGCTTCTTTCAGTCCTTAGTTAAATCACTCCAGAAAATACTTTTCTGTGATCTATTCTGAATCTCATTGCAAACCTGATAAAAATCATATTCTATTTCCACTGTTCAAATGACTCATAAAAATACTCAGCTTGAAACCCTCTCAAAACTGTTGGTTTTGTTGGGCTTTGAGGTGCAGCTATTTCTGAAGTTCAATTTTAGACCTGTAGAAGGGCTGCTACCACATGACACACAGCAAAAATGGTGACTTCTGCTTCACCAGTTCTTGGAAAAAACACCTGATAGCACTGATAGAAATAGCTTCCTGATCCCTGCTTCAAAAACCTTAGGAATTCATGTTTTTTGTACAAAAGTTTAATACGGTTCACGTGCAAGTGCGGAAACACACTCAAGAGATTCTACAAAAGGAGAAAGGAAAAAAACTAAGTTGAAAAGGTTGTTTAGTGAACACAAGGAAGATGTGGCACATTTTGGTAATGTGCTCTACAGACTTGACTCATGCATGCCTTCTTGTTTTTGTGTAGAAAGAGCTCTTCAGCAAAAAAATCTCCAACAAAGAAAATGCTCCAGTCAAGTGCAAAGAACAAGGCTTGCCCATAAAGAAAATCTACACTTACTACAAGTAACCCTCCACTCAGGAAAGGACTGAATAGAAGGGTGAAACACCTATAGCTTTCAGTAAGATCATACCAGAGTTTAAACTGAAAACATTCTAGCATTTAATCACAGAAACAGCAGCAATTTCTCAAAATGTGTCTATGATTTTTTTTTTGAAGAGGGATCAGTATTTTCACAAATTTGTCTTTCCCTCATTTTCTTTAACCGCTTACATCCATCCATCATGAATACCATACATTTATACACACATACATGTATCAATACATACTATAGTAGCTGGCAAAATGCATAGAAAGCCCAACAGCCTGGTCACTTTTCTGATACCTGTCTTCCTACCTGTATTTTGTCAAATAACTCAAAATGAGGCAATGAGGCAGGCTTGAGGAGCCTGAAGATCCTGGGTCAGGAAGAGACACACAACAACAAGAACCCCCACCAATGGCACCACAGCACTTGTCTGCAGTATGGCCACAATTTAGCTCACAGCAAAAAAGAAGGAAAAAACCCATCAACATGTACATGGCAAGAACTTACAGAAAATTATGTTTAGCCCAGGAGTTGGTAGTAATGATTAATACATTCATCCTAGAACATGCATTACCACCATTTCAACACAACACATACCAGCTAATGTAACCGCATCTCCTGCAAAAGCAACTGCCTGTATGTTTCTGTTTCAAAAACTCAGAACTCTATAAAAAAATTTAACAGTGCACTAGGTCATTTTTACCTCATTAAAGGCCAAGGCAGTTGTGGTTTGTACCTTACTCTGGAAATTTAAGTGTGGCTTATAACTAAGGACACTGTGGTCACTCCACTAAAATCTTTCCAAAACAAAGCTGTATCAACTTAGAAAAGCAAAGCACAGTGCTCATGCTATAACAGCTTTATGCATAATTTGACATGAAGAACACGTTGGGTTTGTTAGACATTTAAATCACTCAGTGATGATTACCAATCACAGTATGTGATCTACAGAAAAGCTACTCATCAAAGCAAACGAAGTGCACACAGAAACAGAGCTCACAACAAATAGTTGAAGAGTTTTACACCAGGAAATTCAGTATGCAGGAATTCAGTTAACAGCACTAAGAAATTAATTTTGTTACCTTAAGAAAGAATCTCTTATCTGTCCTAACTGGATTGTAGGAAGCAAGGTAAGCAGCTATTAGAAGAAATTTGGAGTAATAAGGAAGTTCCACATGAGTATGTGCAGAAAGTCCTGTAAAATAAACAAACAGTTTATGAGTTGACCAAAACCCAGCCAGAACATTCACATACTTCAAATAAGATTTCCCTGCATTCATTTTCTTTTCCTTCTGTCCTGTTCTAATGCCATGACTAAATAAGTATGACTTTCTCAGCCCCATCATCACAAAGTCAGGGAAGAGCCAAGGAGCACAGCACAAAAAGCCAAACCAAGCTATCATTCTGAAAACTTTTTGACTCAGCAACTGTACTTGAAGCATCAGAGGTTCATAAATCTTTGTGAAAAAAGGTATAAATAATTCCAGGCTAGTTTCATTTACGGGAATTGTCCTGACAAACAAGGCAGATGAAGGGATATATTTAAATACAGCAATGATTTTTTTCAAGACTCAACCTTTACACTCCTCCAGAGTGCCAAACAGCTTGTCCAGGAACAAGGCTGGCATGGTGAAGAAGGCAGCAGTGCTGCACTTCCGATAAATATTTCACCTGTGATCAATGATCTTTAGCCACTGTTCTATTTCCTACAGAAAATGTTTTAAAAGTTTTAAACTTCATCCAACTGACTTTGCTTCTTTGTATACATGTATACTTAAGAATTACATACTAAAACCCACAAGAACTACAATCTAGTGAATCTGTGCAATCTAGTGAATATGTGCAAGAACTACAATCTAGTGAATATGTGCTTCCCCTCTTTTTCAGGGGAACTCAAATTACTTTTATTTTCTATTTTTTACCTTTACAGTCCCCTGCTCTTGTTTTACATGCTTATGCATAAGAATAGGATCATCAAACCACCCTTCATCAGCTGGCTAATTATAGAAACCATCAAAGGGTCTCTCTCGTGCCCTCTTTGCTTGCAGCTTTTTACTTCAACAGTTTCTTGTTCTGTGAAGCACCTGCACCCTTATGCTTTAATCCACAAATATCAGCAAATAAAGATCAAAGAATTAAACATGTCTAAACAAAAGTTATGATTCAGGGTCCACAGTATAAGGAAAAGAAACCCAGAAGACTGCTAGTAACGATTTTCTCTCATGTAAGCATAAAAGAACAGCAGTTTTAGTTTCATTTACAATTAAGAGATTCTCTTGTACTGCATGCTATTTATAAAATGCAACACCAAATACTCTTGCAGACAGGCAATATAGTTTAATACAAAAACATTTTTTCTCCATTCTTCTGGTCAGCCAATATTGCATCACACACTGAACTATTTGATGATTTACACATTTATTAGAGTTAAAATTCTATTTATTAGAACTTCTTTTTAAGCATGTTGCTACCAAATGCCGTTTTAACAACGTGACATTTTTTCCTACTACATATACCTATGAAAATGCATTCAAAATCAAGTCTCCCTTCATGGGGTTGTCAGGTGCAAAATATTTCATAATCATCTGGGAGAGTTTAGTAAGAACACTTTGAATCAAACTCCTTTGATCAAAAATGTTGAAAATTCACCAATCATAAACCAAACATAGGAAACAATCTGATGATTGCATTTATCTCAAGGAATTATTTGTCACAAGAAATAATATTAAAAAGTGTTCCCAAACACTACAAACTGATGAAAAGACCATGACCAACTGACATCACCAGGAAAATATTTTAGTATTCCTTCCTGAATTTTAAATGAAGGCTGACAAATATATTGAGATTTGATTTTCCAGCCTGTCTAAAGTATAAAACCAACAAAGCTCTACTTGTCCAAGGAAAGAACACTTGCAGTTCTGACATTTCTCTTTGCAAGAAATCTGGACCCAGGATGGGTGTTTTGTTTAGGAATGAGCTAATTCAGTGCAATACACCAGGCAGAACATTCTCTTCTTTCCATTTGGACAATTCTGCCAGTTGGCCCACAGAGGTTTGACCATCATTGTTCAGGCCATTCCTCACCCATTCTGATGTAAGAAATACAGATGTATAGAAGACTTATTTTACCTGCAAGGGATGTTAGAAGAGGTTACTCCCAGTATATATGACAGGGGAAGAATACTCCTTTGTAGAACACCATCTCAAAAAACCATGATTACCCTGAACTGTAACTGAATACTAACAGGTAGCCTTGTCTGTGTAGTTTCCTTCACATGTTCTCAGATGATAATGACCAAGATGACCTGAAAAGCACATTTCACATTACAAGCCCCTACAGTTACTGTGTTTGATACCTTTCAACTGCCCAGGCTCTTCACCATCATGCTGCAAACGCTCCCACTGTGAGCTGGAAGACAGAAAATGCAAATACATAAAGATGTAGTAGTTCATAGTCTTTCAGAGAAAGCTACCTGCTTGATATATGCTAATTTTCTGACACTGGCTAAGATACAGTTAGTGAGAGAATAGTTAAAAATACAAGGTCTTACTATCTCACATGTAAAATTTAATAATCTGCAGACTATGTTTTGGATAAAAAAGCAAAAACTGTTAAAGCATAAAAGATCTAACTGTAAAATACCTGTTTCTTTCCCATCCAACCACTATGAGTAAGCAAATATGCACAGCGTTCCAAGCTTCAAGAATAACGCAGAATTGCATAAAAAGTAAAAACACTGATAGTTTTGATTCATTTTAATCTGCTTAATAACTGTTTATGTTTATGAGAAGAATAGTATAATTACTTCATAATGTAATTTCGAAGCCAATGGAAGTCATCAAGATGGATTATTCTATCAACAAAAAATGCCCCCAAGTAGTTTGGTGTTTTCCTACACAATAGCACAAAAATTCACTTTAAAAATTCCCTTAAGGAATGACATTGCTAGCAATTTCATATTTTGGATCTTTTTGTACACCACAAGGGGATTACCAAAAAAAAAAAAAAAAAAAAAAAGATAGGTTTGTTGAAGGAAGGGTTTTGGCTTGTTTTTTTGAAGTTCCTCATGAACAGAGTTTATCAGCCATAAGCCATAAAACTTATAAAAATAGTGTAATGGGAGCTCAGGTAATACTTATATTCGTTATATTACAACGAATGACAAAACAACTCATGAGTGAGTTAAGGTTTTATAAGTAGTCTATTTCACAGGCAGAAAAAAATGTTCATTTTCCTTTCAGTTCAGGTAGCACAAAAGCTGATAGCAAAGTTCTAGTGCTATAAATTACATAATCAAGAAAAAAAAGAGTAATCATAGTTCTGTGGCCAGAAAAACTGATACAGTGATTTTAATTCCTCAAGCATTTACTGGTACACAGAAGTAAATCCTAGAACTGTTAGACAGAAAGCTGGAATTCCTAATATAAATCGAGTCGAGCTCTAATTTATAATCAAAGAAAACAGTAAAGGGAAATTACTTATTTGGAAACAATTCACAAGCTATTTTGTATCATAATCTTCTATTACAACCTAATTAGAGTAGGCAATTGCACAATATAAAAAGTCAGGAAGATCCTGAGTAGACTGTGTAACGAAGATCAATATTGAATATAAATAAATATTTGAGCCAAACAGAAAAATGCTGCACTGTACAGTGAAGTCTAGCTTCTACAGTGCAAAATCAATTCTCCTTTTGAAGGAATGATCACATCTCTAGAACATTAGCAAAGACTTCCACTACACACTCAGGTTGTGACCAGAATACTCTACAGCCTCAACAACATTCAAAGGAAAGAAATCAGTATGTTTTTACCAAGATAAAGAAACCAAGCAATACTGAGTGATCTTTCCTTACACAGTGTAACATAAGAATCACTCATCTTAAAGGTGGAGAGAACATTAAACCTAAGCCAATTACTACCACTGTGATTGAACACCACCATCCTTTTTTCTAGCAGTCTGGCAGCTTACAAAATAAACAAGGAATCTAAAACAACACCAAGAAAAATAGCCATTAATAGGACACCAGATTTTAATACTGTCAAAAATGGAAATTTCATTTAAGAAAAATTCTGCCCTTGGAAAAGAAAATAAGGGATCAGAAAGCACAGTCAGCAAACAAACCTAGCTCTATCAAAGCTAAAAAATACAGATACTCAAAATCTGTAATGTCTCAAGAATTTTGAGGCCTGCAAATAGCCTTGGTACAATGAGTATCTGGTGAGCCAACAAACACAGCAGTGTGTTTTTAACTGTGTCTGTATATTCTGCTGCTGGATTCCCATACTTGGTAGTTTCATACATTACAGAAAATGGATCTAGCATCAGTGAAAAGGAGAACAAAACCTGCTGCCACTGCTTTACTTATTGAATCCATTATATGCTGCAAATACCATTTTGTTTAAATTTCCTCCTGAGATATGCTATTGCTAACAGCATATGGCAAGAAAGAAATGCACATTAAAGAAAAAAGATTACATCTAGCAAAAAAGAAACATTGGCCATGAAACACAGTGAGAGGAAGGCTGTTAAAAACAGCAACCTCAACAAAGCAAACAAGCCTGTGCCCTCCAAATTACCTGGATATTTCCCGGAGATAAACAGTCTGCATTGCCTTCTTCAGATGAGGTTCGATATTTTTCCAGAGTTTGCGGGTGTCGCGTTCATTTGCTGCAGCAAACCAGAATCAACTCTGTTAAACATTTAACTCATCCAACACTAAAACTCATGCCTGACACCTGAACAGTCACAGGCATGACAGAGTGTAACACCCTGACTGGCATGCTGCTTTAGGATGATGCACCATCACCATCCATCCAGCAAGAACATGCTGCCACACAAGGCTGCTTCTCCATGACTGTTCTGAGACAATCTGCGTCAGCTTGACAGCACCTCTCCTCTTGGTTTCTTTCTTCTCTTAGCCTTGACAAAGAAATAACTTCTCCCATTACTTTGTCAAAGTCCTGATGGCTGAGTGAGGAGAAAGATTTTTAGGAGGCAGGAAAATTTTCAGGGTGTTTCCATTTTTGTTTCCTAAAACACCACCACCAAATACAATGTCCTGCTTCCGCTGCAAGTGCCAAAGACTGGGCGCAACTGGAGTAAGCAGCGCTGTGACCTGAGGTACCACTGTGCCACCACAGCACAAGGATCAGAGCAAAGTCTTCACCAAAACCCACTGAACAGCACCTGCTCCCCTCAGACACCCACTCAAATCAAAGACACTGCCTTACCTTCCCCTCTGACCACTGGTTCACAGTATTTAGCAAAATTGAGTGCTGCCTACAGAAAGTAAAAACAGAACATATTAAAATACTATCTATCTGATCCAGCTACAGAGTATAACTAGCAGGGTGATTAATTCCTTTGCAAAGCCAACAAATCCTTTTTCAGTCAATAATAATGCCACTTGCTTACAAACATTATACTGTCAAACGTGGTGACATTTCTGCACCAAAAAATACAAAGAGAAGCAATCTATCACAGGTTACATGGCTTTGAGCTCAGCAAGATCTGTTTGTTGTACTCGAGGGCTGCATTTTTTTAACTAACGTAATAATTTATGATTATAAATGAAAAAAAATTGTTTTCATGAACTTTTCTTACTCCCTTCCTCTTCAGTTGAAACTTTCCATTCCAGGAGAAGTTCAGCACACTTAAACACAAGCAGAAATTATTTATTTTTTAAAAAACTACTGATTTTTAAAATATGCTAACATATTACATATGCAAATTAACTCATTTTGCCTAAAGATTAAGAGATTTTTGACAACACTGCAATCTAGACTTTCTTCTAAAATGTTTAAATCAATATCACACAGAATTTTGTAAAATATCAATCCTCAGACTTCATTCTCTTTTTGTCCTACTGCACTTGAATAAATCTCTGTGCTAACATACAAAACCCAAAGTGTAACTTCCATATATAAATCTAATAAAATTCCAGAATGTATTATTAATAATCACACATAACAGTATGCACATTTAGGGTCTGTACTAGACACTAAGGAGTTCAGAAGCCTGCATTCAGTTGTGCCTGTCACTATCTTCTATGGAAGAAACTTGTCAACCACATGAAGAATTTAGGGTTCAATCATGTAAGTATTTTTGTAGTGTTGCACAAGCAAATAGTGCATCTAAAGCTAATGAAATTCTCATAAGCAGAGCCACTCAAGTACACTTCTGCAAGAACTGTGACCCTGGTTTCTATTTGTCTCCAGCAATCTCATTTACATATAAAACCTGCATGGTTAACAGATAACTTTAGCTGAAATTTAGCAGCATGTTCCTGAGGGAAACACAGGCAGAACATTCAGATCATCTCTCAAGTACCAACTTGTCCACTGATCACGTCAAACTCGTAAAATTTCCTTGTACACAGTATAGTTAATAAAATAATAATTGGATTAAGATAATGTTTGTAATAGTTATTAAGTTTATGTAAATGTCACCACTAAGTAACTGAATTTTCTTCTGTTAAGTTTGTTTATTATTACATTATATGGTTAAAACTCCTTCTTCCAAATACTTTCAATATATTGCCAGAAAACGACACAACATCAGAAGCCCTTTACAGCCACCAAAACAACTGCAACCTTTGTTACGGATTTTTTGGGCAAGTGGATTTTAAGCTAACCCATTCTTAGGAGGGCAAATTTACACTAGACATAAGGAAGATTTTTTTACTATGAAGGTGGTGAGATACTGAAACAGGCTGCCAGAGAAGCTGTGGATGCCCCATCCCTGGAAGTGTCGAAGGCCAGGTTGAATGATGCTCTGAGCAGCCTGGTCTAGTGGAAGGTGTCTCTACCCATGGCAGGGGAGTTGGAACTAGACCTTTAAGGTCCCTTCCAACCCAAACCATTTTATAATCTTGGATTTTCTCTCTGTCCATGTTCAACAATAAATCCAGACTTTCATTTGGCAAGACATCCCAAAACAAAACACGAACTCTGAAGAAGCTCATCTCACCAGATGCCGAAGTTCTTTCAGGTCCCTACAGACCATGTAGAAGACACCAAGCAAAATATTGATATATGCAGAGTAGAAATCTGCAGAATATTCTGGGGGATGGTTTTGAGACAAGATCTTCTGCAGATGTCCTGTTTAAACAAAAATAAATTTTGCTGTTTTCAAGCCAACTTAATAAAAAAAATCGACCACATCTGTGGAAAAACAAACAATAGCCATCACTAAAAAGCCCCAACAAAATCCACCAAAACCTGATTTCAAGAACCAGCAAATGTAATGGAATCAAAATACTATTTTGAGTTGTTCTGGCAAGTGCAAAAAGACAAGACCTTTACAGGTTGTATTAATATAACATTCCAGTAGCTATTACCTATTCTGAGTACTGTAAAAGGCACACTGATAAACCTGGAAAAAACTTTTGAATGTCCTTTGGCAAAGTATTATACAGTCCCTGGAAAGCAGATTAAAAAATTAGTTTACCTATGCTGTAATCTGGAAAATACATGGTGAAGGGCTCAAAGCACCCACTGTTTGGACGGAACAGTTCCCACACTATTTCACTGAGCAGAACAACTGTCACGTTTCTGTCAGTCTACAAAGGGAAGAAAAAAACTGAATGAGAGAGTGACAGGCAGAGAAGTAACAAAAAAAGTGCATGTTACAGCATCAATGAGAAAAATTATTATTGTGACTTTTCTGTTTCACAAAACTCATTAAATTTACGGTTTATTACTATGCTACTAATTTGCATTAAAGCTTCAGCTGGCCTAATCAAGCAGCTCATACATTTGCAAATCTTCATAATTATATGATATTTCTCTCCAACCCTTGCCATTTCACTGACAGGTAAGCTTTGTGGGATGATACACAATAACAAGTAGATTCCACCCCAAAATTAAGAGAACATTTTACTTTAGTAATTAAACACACACTTTCAGAGCAAACAGAAAAAAATAAAAAGCAAAAAGAAATCTCAGTGCCTCTGGAACCAAGCTATCTTGTACGTTATTTTAAAGGTAATTTGGTCTTTAAAAACAAACACACACACATCCCGAACCAAAAATATAATATTACCTGTCCACTCTCCCAACTGTTTTACTACTTAACAACAATGGGGCTGTTCATAGTAATATTTTTTTTTGTTGACAAAATACCTGCTTCAGATTGGATGCTTTGATCAATAAGTAACAAAAAGCTTCATATTAAAAACAATATTGTTTTATTTTGGTCACCCTTCAAAATATTTGCTACTTAATATGAAGCTAAAACTATCTGTGAAGATATGTCATTCTCCCTCTCTGCAAGGTTTTTGCAACCATACTAAAAATTCTGCCGAACAAAAGATGCTTTTAGATATGGTTCTTCAAGAAAGTGAGTGTTGTTGTGAATGACTTGAAAGATGTTTAAATGCTATTTCCTTCCCTGAAATGTAGTGAAAATCTTTTTTTATTTATTTTTTCCATTTCTTGGTGAAGTAGCACCCACCCATATTCTTTACTGTTTCTTCTTAGATTTTATGGAACATAAATATTTTTTTCCCTTTCAACATGAAAGTATCTCTCAGCATTTCTTTCAGTTGGTTTCCTCTCCCAGAACTCCTTGTGTTTCAGCTGACAGAATTACTAAGATATTTTCAGTTCACCTCCTGACTGATAATTGCTACCACAATCCTCAGAGAAATCAAGCATCCATGACCTATTCTTCAGCAGCAACCTGCCAGTCCCATATCCTTCACTACTACTAGTGGTATTTCTGGTCTCCTTCCACTCCAGTAAAGGAAGAGATGCAAGAGATTTGCTCCTACACCATTGCTCTGCAACACTGGCTGCACAACTCTTTTAGAAAGCCTCAGTCCAGAATCCAGAATTTAAGCAACTGGAATATCAGCATTCAAGGCAACAGACTTGTTTGGAGGTTAATTTTAAATCTGGGAGTGTTCCTCTGGCACATGTAAGTCTTAGTCTATGAGGTTTTGATCCCTGAATAGCAATTACAGACCCATGTTTGCCTCCCTTCTCTGCAGAACAGGTTGTTTCTGCTTCAGGAGCAGCCTAGTCCAGAACATGGGCAGAACAAACAAAAGAGACAGAAAATGCACCAGCTGTGAGGATTAAGAACACAGCTGTGAATCAGTCTTCATTCAGCAGAGAAATCAATGTGACCAGAAGATTAAGAGCACCACACAAAAGCTTTGAGATAACAAGTATAATTTCAGCTATTTACATGTTCAGACATTTCAAAGTACCAGCAACTTCTGGTTTAGTCTTCAGTTTCTTTTCAGGGAATGTACCATTTTTGCTTATTTTAAGGCAAAAGTTTTGATGCTTCAGAAGTGAGAAAGGAAAGCACATTGTGGATTACTCCAATCAGAAACTTACTGCTTCACAGTTCCAGAAGTGTGAGAAAACTCTCTAGCAAGTCAAAGCACATTCACAGCTGCTGAGCTGTGCAGCTCCAGCCAAATTAAACAGCTGGTAGTCTCCTGAAAATCTCATTCTTAAAAGGACAAGTAATTCAGAAAAGACAGCTATATATCTGACACAAGCCTCCAAATAATCTACAACACATCAGCTATTGTAAATAAGATACCATTAACCACAACTAAAAAAAAAAAAATATAAAGGGTCCAATAAAATCTCACAGTGTTCTAGTCTGGTTTCTAATTTTGATCACTGTTTTGGGGGTGGTGAGGCTTAATTTTGCTACTTCTCTCATCTAAATAATCACTTATCTTGATCTGTGAACCTGGATGTACAGGTACCACATGTTCTGCTACTTTCAACAGGCAGGATACAAATGATAATTTCTTTCCAGGCACTTACCAACTCTTGAAGCCTAAGAAATGCTGGTAGGATGTTTGCTTCCATTTCCCTCAGCTGTTCTGCTCTATCCAGAACCTTTTAACAAAGCAATGATATTATATACACAAAGTCAACTCCCGCTCCCACATCGACTTAAAATTAATTCTTAGCTGCTGGAAACTGAATTGGAGAGATTATTGCTCCAAATGTGCTTCCAGGAAGCCCAAGCAGCTCTGCATCTAAAAAAGCATACAATCCCTAGACAAGCAACACTCTCATGCCTTGTGGCAGGAAGAATTATTCAAGTTCAGTCAGGAATATCACAACGAAGTCATGATATCCTTAACAACCTCCATTTTTCCCCCAAATTCTTATCTTTCACATTTACATGTAGTACAGTAGCACTGTAACTACATGCTTACTCTAGGAGAGTTATCTTTTCCCACTATGAAATTATTTTTTCAGAAACAAATAAGAGCTGGTATTTTAATTTAAAAGATTCACTGTCATCTGGAATTCACTGAACTGAATTTTGAGAGAAACTTTTCTTGCCGTAGTTTGCAGCCTAGGAATTTACAGGATTTATTGTATGCAAACCTACATAGCAGTAACAGACATGTAGCATACGTACACAAACATGAAACATCTCAGGTAAATAACTTAAGAGTCTGAAGAATTAAAACAGAAGCATGAAGACATGCATGGTTATCCTTGGGTAAAAAATGTGTACTCCCAGAACATCTAAAATCTTGACAAGAATGAAAGAAGATAAAAGAAACACATTTCTTTTGTGGCTTATTTACTACTAGCAATATAAATCTGAATTCTGAAGTTCATTACTTCGTTTGAATTATTGCTGCTGAGATAAAAAATATAGGTCCCTAGAAAAATATATTTTTTATCCTACTGTGTATCTTCTCTCCACCAAAATCTTACGACATCTATCATTCCTGTTGCCCACAATAAGGAAAAGAATTTTATGTGTACAACCAAACATTTTCTGAAAATATTATTTCAGAGTCTCACCACTCAAACCTGAAAGCATATCTCTGCCTCACAATCTCACACTTCTTGGGAATTTATTTAAAACTACAACATATGATTTTATATTGGTATCTGCATTTGGTTCATGTAATAAGTGACTTCAGGAATGAAGACTGCTTTACACTACAGACCAAAGAGAGGTTATGTATTTTTACTAATAAATTACTGCTCATTGGACCCAGTGACATGCAGCTACCAAACACAAAGCTTTAAGGTCTTGACCTAAGCAGATCACACTTTTGAGTCAAATGGGAAACTACAGTTCCTACTTACAGCAGAAAAAATACACTGTGACCCTGTTTTGTGGAAAATGTCAAGTGGTTCATAGAAGCAGCTTTCCTCCAGGCTATAAATCTCTGCCTTATTCTTTGGTGTCCATACAGACTTGTCACTCTTCAGTTTTTTAAAAAAGCTTGTATTTTCTAAAACTGACCTCTCACATTAAAAAAGTAGCTTGATACTTCTGTAAAGTGCTAAATATTGTAAATGTATGAATGACTACAAGTTATTTCTACTCCAATTTTTCAGGTAGTTAAAATGAATAAATTCATTTTTCATAAGCAATCATAAGCATTCAGCACCAATGCTTGGGTTAAGACAAACATTTAGAATTCTTTGCTTGAAAGTAAACATTTATCTTAATTTACTCTGAGCTAATTGAGCTGAAATATTACATTATTTACTACTGAAATTAAATAGAATAAGTTAGCATTGCCAGTTTATATTACTAGCATACTGGTCTTCCATCAGTCTCAATTTAAACCACTCTACAATAAATCCAGACGACATAGGTTAATAAACATGAATTGATTTCTCCCATTCCTGTCTGTTCCCATGCAGAATGTAACTGAAATACTAATTTAATACTTAATTCTTCTGAGGCAACAACTATTTTCATGATACAATTGAACCATTGTAGTTATTTAATGCTTTATTTTCTACAACCATTGTTCAGGAACTTTCTAATTTTCTGAGTGATGCCAATTTTCATAGAATACATGAAGAATTCTTTACCAATGTAGAATAGCTTTTAATGCAAATACTACTCTGAAAGCAAGATTTTACCATAAGAAGTATTATGTGAAATACACTGAAGGTTATTAGAGAGATAAATTTTGTGCTTATGGAATTGCTAAAGAATGTCAATACCACTTCTGTGACAGGAAGCTAAACTACTTGTCTATTTATATCTTTTTATCTGTTTTAAGTGCTGGTAATTTATTTTCTTCATTCCACTTCTAAGAAGTACATCAAATTATATAACCTTGTGACCTATAGGAAACTATGAGATAGTACTGTTTCAGCTAAACATGATATTAAGTTATTTAACTCAGTGGCAAAGTATTTTTAAATGGGAATAAAATATATTTAACTGTGAAACAGAATGAAGAATGTTCAGTATAATTATGAATTTCTTGTTTGACTGCAAAAAAACCCTGAAGCAGTATGGGCACATTGAGAGCTTAATGAGCCTGGGTAATCACTCTGCATGTTTCTTACAGCAATCAATCTTCACCACGTTCTTGTTTGCTTAACTAATCAATTTCAACTCTTTAAAAAAAAAATTAATTCCTACTGCTGGCCTAAAAGTTTGGTCTGAATATTCTGCAGGTCCACACTATATATATATACACACACATTTACACATCACTAATACTACAGCTTTCATATTGTCCTCTCATCAGACCTCTTGTGTGACTGAAATTTGTTTCCATGTTAATCTCTCAGCACAATAAATGCTGTTATAGTCTGCAAATTTTAATTCCTTCATGCAATTAACATTATCACAGTAAAAAAACCCTGAAGACCTAAACCAAATCCTAGTTTTCTGGTATTAAACTGATTCAATCATTCCTGCAACCTAAATTCTGATTATTTTTCCTGCAATCTGCAGGAATTTCACCATATCATAAACTTGATGATATCACATATTTTTTCATTGCAGTCTTTTTTTTTTTCATCTTAATTTTAAAATTACAGGTCCTGTCTCTAAGGGCCACAAGTGTAGCTGAAGATGTAAGATCTCAAAAGCACTTTTACAGAGGGAGTTATGCATTTTAGTTGCTTAATATTATCCTTAAGTTCTGTTGTAGCCTACCAAGCCTTGTCATTTGCATTCTCCATATTCCCTTCTGCCCTGTTCCCCATCTCTGCTTTCTCATTTGTGATGCTATTTTCACAAGGAAACAGGTAAGCAGGACGTACTAATAATGAAACAAATAAAGGCCACCTACATTTAAAGACTTTGTAACACTATTACATCCCCAATTTAAATGTGTGGTATAATTTATGTTATTAGTTACCATTTTTGTGTAGAAAAAATTCTAAAAGCAGGAAAAAGAGAGAACATCACCTAAAGCTTGTAAACCAACAGAAAGAAGCTGTCAACAGGTTTTGAAGGAGGTCTATGGAGAAATTTTTGTGCAAACTGCTCTATGAGGCAGACATTTCACACAGAAATTATCAATAGCCATTACCCTCTTAGCAGGAATGAGACTGGACATTAAAATGAAATTACTCACAATGTACAGTGTTTGATCTTGAAGCTCCTGACCAGCCAAAGCTTGTTTAAACAGACGAACAAAGTCATTCAAAGTATCACAACGCACAGGAGAGGTCTGCTCCGTGCCAGAAGAACAGCTTTGCAACTGGATGAGAATTTCTTCTAGAAGAAGTCGTGATGTGAAGTATTCCACGCAGTTCACAAACACATGAGGAAGCTGAAGAGAACAAGAAAAATTATACAACTGCATTTGGCTTTTTCAGTGTAAATACTCCAGAAAGAGTTTTCTCTTCCATATGAGAGAACAAAAGAAACCATACCCTGCCAACAGAATACAGAGCAAGAACCAAAAGCACTTGTTAAAAAAAAGGATCGATTATGTACCTACTCAAAATATTATGTATCACTGAAGAGAGAGCTGATGAATCTTCAAATTGAAGTATACCTTCTAATTATGTTTAAAAACTGAAGCACAATGTATCCTTTAACTATGTGGAAAGCTTGTGAGCAATATAGAAAAAGAAAACCAAACAGCATTTAGTTCAAAGAAATTTAGACAACTCTAAGATGTTGCAGTATCATAAAATGGTTTATTATGAATTACAGTGTCAAAAAAATACAGGTATCTCAAACTTACATGACAAAGAAAGTAATCTCCCCAGCACACTCCCCAGAATTACTGTGAACATTTCTGGCATTCAATGCATACAAATGATAAAGTGTAAGCTTCTGTATCAGAGCCATGTGATCAGCACGATTGTGCAGAACATTTTCAGAAAACCAGATCTTTCCAGAGCAAAGAGTGAACAAAAAAGCAGAGTATGAGATACATTATAAGTATTAACTTAGTAATATTGAAAATCTACGGTCATGTGTCTTTAAAAAGAAGGCACCATAACCTATAAAATAGTACCAGTAGTCAAACCTACCTAAGGCAAAAAAAGATAATTTTCTAGCAACCCTATTTTTAAGACACAGCTTATCTGCACAACTCCATAATCTCTGGTAAGGCTCTTTTTCACACTGAACATTAAAACCTCTGGAAAACATTAGTCACTGGGATGCAGGAATGTGGTCATCCATAACAAAAAAAAAATTCAAGTACTTCATTCCAGCCTTCCTACTTAAAATACAGCATGATTCAGCAGATGTGAGGAAGTGTGGGTACAGGCTGGCAATCCACTCACACAGAACGTCATAAAAAGCTTTTCTATGATTTTGAACACCATTAAAAGGAAAGGGTTACACCGCCAAAAAGCAGCTATTCAAAGAGCTTCACCTCCATGTCAGAAGGAAAGCTGAGGGTGCCTCAGATGTGATTCACACCACCACAGTGCACAGGAGACACCCCCACGTGGCACAAGAAGTTCTGCAGAGTTGCTGCTGAGAGCAGCTGCTCCCCAGGGCCTGGCACGGGAGCGAGCGGCCAGCGCTGCGAGCGAGGCATGTGGGGCTGCTTCATGGAGGGGATCCTAAACCCCTGCCTTCCACCCTGCTCCCTCTGCAGAACTCTTAATGAAGGGGCTTTCTGCATAAAACCTGCAGGGCCTGCAGATAAGTGATAAGCTTACTCTGGACAAGCTGTAAGTACCAGGGCTATAGAAACACACAAGTGTAAATGCATGGTTTAGGCACGAAGTGGGCACCTGTCATTGGATTTAAATCCCTGAATTTCATGACCAACAAAAAGAGAGATATTAACAGATCTAGAAGGAAATTTCTGTAATGACACCCCTCAACTTAGGAGGACTTTAGAACATGTTTTGGAAAAAATTAAGCCTGAGCTACCTCAGCCTAAGTCATGGAGACAAGGTGAGCAATATTTGCCTCCTTCTTCATCTTTTTTAAAATTTTTAAAGAAAGTTGTTATCATTTATATTATATTTCAGTATGCACAATTTAATTTTATCCAAAATGTCCTAGTGAGCAGAGTGATGCGCTCATGACACAGTAAGTGGAGGAGAACAATCAGGAAGGCAGAAATGGTTGAGGATACAGACCATTTTCAGAAAGTAGAGGCTATTTTGAGGAACCATGGTTATAAACTGTAAATTCAATATCCCTTGTGACCATTCTTACCTGTAAGGTAGTTAGAAGAGTTTGCATCACATAAGTCTTTCCACTAGATGTGTGTCCATAGATAAAAATGGATGGAAAACTAAACTGCTGACGCTAAGGGGAAAAAAAAAAGTGTTGCTGTTTCAATTCTTCTTCTTTTCACTCAACAGAAAAAAACGAGTTCATTCAACAGATAAATTAGTTCATTTAACAATGAACTTTCCCCCTGGAAAAAATGTTATCTCCTAAATTGAGGCATTGAATTTAAAATACAACAATTATTATGGAATCAACAAGATCAAGTTTTATGCTACATCTTTGTTGAAATGCTGGGAGGGTAAGTTGCAAGAATCAAGAATCACAGAATTGTCGGTGAAACTGCTATAACAAACAACAAAAACACACACACACAGAGAAAAGCAGTGGGCTCTTAATTCAAATTAGTTAACTAACTGAAACAAAATCTTGGCACGCACAAATTGCAAGCCATACATTCCCCTAGCTTCTGCAAACACTGCAAATTGCTTTTCATTAGCACCAAACAGAAAAGAATTAAATAGTGTGAAGGAGGAGAGGGTAAAGCTTGCTCTTCTTTCACAAAGTAATATTTGATGTATCTATTTATTTAATGGTCCTGATGCTGTTTATTTCATGCAATTTTTTTTAAGATGCAGGAAAAATAACTGAGTTATTCCTTTTTTTTCCATTCTGAATAGGTTTTCACACAGGTGAAAATGAAAACACAAGTTTGTGTTTTCATTTCTAAAAATTCTGTATATTGACCTAAAAATTAATACAAACATAAAATTGACACTTTTTATGAAAAACCACAGTCAATTTATCCAAGAGGAAACAATCTTGTGCAAAACATTCAGGTTTGAGTACCTGTACATTGATCAAGAATTGAAGTATCTATTTTTAAGAGTTGTTGCCACCATGCTTGTAACATATACATAAAACTTGAATACTTTGATGTTATTATTATTAGTATCCATAATTAAAGACAGAAAACAGATACTAATTTCCAGTTTGTTACTGAATGTAGCAGACATTCTGAAAGCTAACTGCTGTAAGTTCACAGATAAAAATCCCCATTACTTTTTACAACAGCTTTGTGAAGCAGTAACAGAATCAATTAACAAGCCAGTGATTTCTCACTCTTCTGACCCGCCTCAAAACTAAGAATCAGAACAATTTAATGTACTTAGAATTCAGGCACTCAGATATTAGATTAACAGGTCAAAACCAAACAGCCTTTCTACACTGACACTGAAAAGAAATTACTCTAGAATTTTAGGTCCAGAAGAAAGAGACTTACTGCCTGGTACTAACTGGCAAGGACAGAATAGAGGCAAAATCAGGCTTCAGAGAGACAAAGACACAAATAGCTCCAAGTTTGTTGAGGTCCTTCCAGCTGCAAGACATCTTTCAACCTTCCAACATACTTGAACCTACTGCCAAACACTAATGTTAAAGAAGGTACCAAAAAATAAAACTTCAACAAAGAGGCATCCAAAGCATGTTCACAGTGACATCACAAAAACATCCTTAAATTTCTTTTCTCCCCCGAGACAGCAGAATGCTTTTGTCCTATTCAAACACAGAATACAAAGAGCACTATTCAAACACAGAATGCAAAGAGCACTACCTCGCCAAATATTGACAGCAACGTGGACACCTGGGACTCTCGACAAGGCACCAAACTTTCCAAGTGAAGCAGGTCAGCTGCTGGGTATGCTGGATGTTCAAGATTAGGCATTTTGATATTCCTGTAGTTAGTCACCTAAACACGCGTGTCCCTTTTGAGGTGCAGAGACAACAAATAAAGTGATCTGGAAAATAAAAAGTTTTCATTATCATTTGCTTCCATGCACAAAAGGATAAGGAACAGCAATTGGCATAAAATCTAAACAGACATTCTAGCTCAAGATAAGATGATATGATAGACTTATGACTGTAATAGACTTAAAAGACTGTGGCAAAATTGGACTTAACTATGTAAGGCATTACACAGACATTTCCACACCAGACAAAATCCAAAAAAGCAAGTCAAAATGGAAAGGTATATAGGATATGAGCAAATCAATACAAGAAAGAATAATCCTAGTTTAGTTAACTGAGAAATTACACATTTAATTTCAGTTTTATATACATTTAAAAGTAGCAAGAGAATAAAAATTAGTAAAGTAGATTAGTCACAGATCATCACCTCCCTGAAGAGTCAATAAACCAGGATTTACAAACAACAGGGAAGAGGTAGGACATAGGGAAGGATAAGGATGACTAAGTAATAGATCTCTGGCTGCTAACAGGAACGCTAACCCCATCTTGAAAGGAGCAGAGGCATATGAAGAAAATTCAGTTGATTACAAAAACTGGAAATACTCCTTAAAAATAGTAGGAGTCCAAACCCGTTATATAAAACTGTAATATTAATTATTACATTATTATTAATATTAAGGAGGAAAAGAAAAAGAAATACGACAGGAGCCTCTAAAACCAAGGACAAACAAGTGGGGGAAAAAGTTCTAGAAAAGGCTGAAAAATTTGTGTAAATATAAGAAAAAAAAGACAACCTTTTTGCTCCAATGGCTACATAAAAACAGGGTGTGAATGTGTCCTAAATGCATCTAAAGCCATAGAGTACTTCAGCTTTCCAAGGCCACTCCCAGGCAAACTTCCCTTCGAGGAAGCACAAATCGCTTGCTGATCGCACCCTATCTGCCAGCCCCACAACGTGTTCACAAAACAATTCATTTAGATTAAATGGCCATGATAACACAAAGATAAGTATCAGCCGAAGCTTGAATTCAGGATGTTCCACCCCAGGGAAGGTTGTACGTGTGACTCCAGCCAGACCAGGAAGTTGCAAAAAGCACTCTTCAGCTGAGACCGAGTTAAGAGCACAAGTGAAACTTCACGGGGGGACTTCATTATTTACTAGGACTTCCCTCAACTCACTGGTCCTAAAATACCTACACTTGGCAGATTTTACACTCTAGCATAAAAGATAACGTACATAAATGACTGAATTTAAGGGATTAGCACGGTTCTGCGTCCCCTCAGGCCCTACAAGCCCCCTGGCCGGCACGGGCGTGCCTTGGCTGAGGGGGAATGGCGACCCCCGGCCTCCATCGAGCGCGGCTTAAGGACTCCTTCCGCCACGCGTGTGCGAGGCTGAGGGTGCTCCCGGCCCAAGGGGCGGCTCAGCCCGCGGCGGGTTTCGCTCCCGCACCGATTCCCACGGGGAAAGCGGAGCAGAAGCAGGTGTGTCCTGCCTGCACCTCGCTGAGCTCCTTCCCGCCCGCCCCGGCTCCTCTCACCGCCTCCTCGCTCGCTCCCGCCGCCGCCGCGCGCGCATCGCTGCCCCCGCCTCCCCGGCCCGCGCGCATGCGCCGTGCCCACGGCGGGTTCGCCTGGGGCGGGGCGGCCGTCAGGGGATTTCGGCTCTTACCCGGCCGGGTATCCCCCAGGATATCCCGTGTTATCCCCCAGGGAGAGCTGCCGTGGCGCTCTGCCGCTTACCCAGCCGGGGCATCCCGCAGGATATCCTGTGTTATCCCCCAGGGAGAGCCGCCGGGGTGCTCTGCCGCTTACCCAGCCGGGTATCCCACAGGATATCCTGAGTTATCCCCCAGGGAGAGCCGCCGGGGCGCTCTGTCTGCGGGAGCCCCAGGGCTGNTATCCCACAGGATATCCTGTGTTATCCCCCAGGGAGAGCTGCCGTGGCGCTCTGCCGCTTACCCAGCCGGGGCATCCCGCAGGATATCCTGTGTTATCCCCCAGGGAGAGCCGCCGGGGTGCTCTGCCGCTTACCCAGCCGGGTATCCCACAGGATATCCTGAGTTATCCCCCAGGGAGAGCCGCCGGGGCGCTCTGTCTGCGGGAGCCCCAGGGCTGAGGCGTGTCGCCCACAAGGACAGGCGTGAGGGTGTTGCAAAATGGGAAACGTAATCTTTTCTTAAGAAGAGATGTTCTTTGATCTTTGTATACTTTGAAATCCAATCAGCAAGAAGGGAGAATTAATCCGTGAAACAGAGAAAGGCGAGCAAGCTCTAAGTGGCGACCAGGTGTTAGAAAGACGAGTTACTTGGTAGAATTGCCGTCTTAAGGTCTAGGGCTGGAAATGTTTCAATGATCTCAGATGTCGGGGGAGTTTAACAAGGCTTGGGAAGAAGGATGTACTATTGGTAGTGGACACAAAAGATACAGAATTTCCGGGCCTCAAGGACAGTTGGCAGAACGCCCGAGATAAGCAAAAACTTTAAAAGCCAACCGTGCCAAATCAGCTCTGACTGGGTAAAAGGTAATTCCTGCAGGGGTAGATGGTGACCGTGGACCCAAGAAACCCCCAGACCCAAAAGAAGAGAACTAATGAGCATGCGAAGTAATTGGCATGAGAAGCGAGAGAACCATTAGCTAATGAATACTAATTAATAAGAGAACTCTAACATGTAGGAAATGAACACTATTTTTTTCACATTGTTTGTTGAAATGTACAAAAGTAAAAAGTTTTGATAGTTGGAGTGTTTTATTTCTGGAATATCACCATGTGCCCAGGTTTGTGCAACTCAGTAAAAATTAATCAGTGTCTTTCTTGAGTGTGTAATTATTGGCTTGTTGCACTCCAGGTAACAAATCTGATTTTGTGGGCAAGTGGAGCCTAGCTTACACATATAAAGTGCACATAACTTACATGTATTCATACACAAAACTGCTTCAAGCCAGGTCTGTGCAGCCTCTGCTCCAGTCAAGCTCTGAAAATACATAACCATGGGTTCAAATTAGAGCTGAAGTTATATTATGCATAAGCCATGCACACTGTATTAGAGGGATAAATGTGGCAACTGCATGGTGGGTTATGAAAGCTAAAGTGATAAACTCCTTCCATACTCAGAGTTGGGTGAAATGTTAAATAAGTAAATAAGACTTATGTGAATCGAGCATGGCTTATTTTTAGCAGTCGGGGTTTTTTATAAGTATGCATGTACATGCACAATCATCATAGCTTTGTCTGAACAGTGTTTCAGATCTTTAGATGTATATTGTAAATTTATAGACCAAAACCAACCTGAATGGAATTAGATAAAGAGAAGCAAAAAAAACCCAACTGATTTATGGTTATCTATACAAATTTGTGTATGGACCTGTTTGGGGTTTTTTGTGTTTTTTGTTTTTTTTTTTGTTTGGTTGGTTGGGTTTGTTGGTTTTTTTTAATGGCCTGCTATTTATCACAGTTTTGACAAAGCATAATAATATGGTGGAATTATTGTGACTGCTACTGAATTTGCATATGTGCCTACAAAAATTGTAGTATTACTAGCCCACTTCTTGACTTGCGAAAAAATCTTTATTTGGAACAATAGGTATGTTTTATAGTCATATATGGAAGCATATGCTTCCCAACAGAGTGAAATACTTTTTTTTCCTAGCTTTTGAAACCATGGAATCTGTTGGGGCAGATTGCTCTGAATACAGATAGACCATGTTTCAGAAAAAAATCCCTAATATAATAACTGAAATAAGTATCAGTAAATCCACATTTTTGTAGCATATGTGGGATATGAATTGAAATACTTTGGAAGCAGTTTTTAGTGATGTTTAGAACTTGGATCTTTTATAGATGACTACTGAGCAAATCTGAAATTTGGGTTGGAGTTGAGCAAGAATCCTAAAAACAGAGGTCAGTTTTTAAACATAAAATTTTCAATTCAGTGGTTATGTTGGAGAATCAATGGTTCAGGCTGAAGTGCCTCCCAGGGTCACTTGGACACAGCATAAATCCATGTTGCCTCACAGAGGAGAGTCTCACTCTCCCTGCTGTGTCCCCACTTCTACTCATTTTCTGGACCTAGGATTTGAGTGGTTTATAAAGAGAGCTTGTTGAAGGAACCAGTCCAGCTGAAATCAAACCAAAAGATACTTCAGTGATTACAGCCTGGCTTCCAAAAGCCTGCTTATTAACTGGGTAGGACCCCCACTGCTGTCTCCTTTAGTTTCTAATCTGCAGTTGAACCAAAACACTCAGTAACAATTCTTTTTATAAATCCTAGGTGAAACCATTATTACAGTGAGGTAAAACTCAAAAAAAAAAATTCTGTATAGCTTTAATAATTTAAAATCATAGAGAATATTGTAATTGATTGAAATGGTGGGACTATAATGCTATGGTTTTGCAGGACTTACCTGAAGTAACTACCAGAGAATCCTGGACTCTTAAATCTGCAAATTAAAAACTGTCACAGAAGACCACAGAACAGTTCTGCCAATTACTTGGACGTATCAGTGTCCATATATTCCTACAAAAAATCTCTACTTCCCAGTAAAAATGCTTAAATTTAGTAAATGTGACTTTTATTTTCATTCAAGAGGCCAAAACTGTTTAGTAGCAGTTGCTAGAGATAGAATTCATGCCTAAGTATAGCTGGTTATGTGTAGCATAATGAATTTCAGGTTAGATCTTTCATCAAACACCGTTTTCACTGATGTCGCTCAATATGCATTTCTGAAGAGCTTTAAATTATTCCTTAATTTATAATAAGCTGTCACATGCTATTTATCTTATTCTGACTATGAGTTGCTTAGATACCAAATATATTCAAAATGAGAAAGTAAACAGTAAACTGAGGCTTGGAACTTGCACGTAACAGAGCAGGAGATAGACCTTGCTCACTCTGTTTGTGGTCTGATATTTTATATTAACACTATTTTCTTTGTGAAACTTATTTTCAGTACAGATAGTGATTAATTTTCATTCAAGTTTTTGCATCCATAGTACCAGTTCAGCAGCAAACTTTAAATATAGAATATTTACTCATTTGGTTCAAATCACTGGGATTCCTCCTTTCTTAAACTTCTGTGTTTAAGTGAATTGCAGGATTATGTTCTTTACATATGTCTTTCTGTGTATCTAAATAGTACCATATATAGTACCCATACCTCTTTATCTACTTTCTGTATGTATGTAGAGCTATACAGAGGGAATTGTGTATATAGATTATGTGCAGTATTTTTTTTATTTCTCCCTTTCTTTCCAAGATACATTTTACCAGAGATGCCATTGTGTAGGGTGCTATTGAGACTGCATCCAGATTATTTTTTAGCAGTCTCTTCCTATTCCAAAAAGTCAATTGCAGATGACAAAAGTACAGAAAAGCACTTTGACAAAGAGCAGGAAGGAATTATTAGTTTTGGAAAGATGTTCACTTGAAAGCACCATTGAGGTGGTTTAAGAAATGATGGCTACCAGGTTTCCTGCCTTGTTGGATGATACAGTTCTTTCAACAGAGCAAGTGGAAAGGGTAGTGTTACAATCTACCTCTACACAAATCATTCACTTAAATTCCCAGGTAAATATTATTTAAAATATATATGGAGTGATTTTCTGTGAAATGGATGAAAAGATCTCAAGTGACTTATCTCATTGTCCTGATAATGAAACAAGAAAGTTAGGCTTTGTAAAAGTAGATTTGGATAAAAAGGCTTTGAGTTACATCAGGAGAAATAGCCCCTGGAGACAGTTCTGTGGGATGTGAATGGCAGGAGCACAGTATATTCCCTTCACATCTTCTGCTGACTCCCAGTCATCCCCTGTGTCTGTGCCAAGGGGTAATGCCAGTGGTGACCTGGCACTCCTCACAGCCAGCAGGGGTTCTCTTCCACCAGCACTTGGCAGCAGAATCAGAAACTGAGATTTGATCCATAATTTCTCATTAAGTTTGCTAAAGATAGACAATGATGAATGTTTAACAATCTAGTTGTTAGTGATTATAATCACCAACAGTGGATTTTCAAGGAATTAGGAGTAATTAAGCTCTCATTTAAACTCATCAATATGGAAAACAGTAATTCTATGGATTAAATACTCCCATCTATGTATCTAATGCAGAGGATTTTGCAGACAGAAATATATGATGAACGATCTAGAGTTTGAGATCTCCAAATGAGATCTGACAAAAATATCACCATAGGCAATTACTGCTCAATTTCAGCTGGTTGCTCAGACAAATCTGTTGCATGGTATCATAACAGTTTACTTAGAATTTAGGCCTCAAGGGAAGCAATCTGCTAAAGGTGAAGGAGAGAAAATAAATACCTTTCCTCAAGCTGCCAATAAACAAAGGCAATTCATACTGGAGGTATTTAATTTTTAGTTACATTTCCATTAATTCTAGGCATGTTCATTTTCCAGATTATTTTTCTGGGAAAATGATGTTCTACCACCAACATCCTCAACTAAATCAATGTATTAACTAGTATGCTTATTTCTCTAAGAAGGTACATAGAAGATTGCAGGAGGAATGTATGTACCCCTCACAGCCAACATTTACCAGGAGTGTGTCAGTTTTGAATGCAAAACTGCTGAGGTTTGATAAGTTATTTTATATTCTTTATAAATCAGAAGGCCAAAGAAGGTGATGTCATTGTAGGTATGTAACCAAAATCTGTCACTTACCATTATATATTTAGATTATGAAAGTCGTGCAAAGTAATGCTTTGGCAAATTTCTAGCTCAGGTTAGTTCTACCTGAAAATTCTTGGTTTACTTGCCTAAATGCTTGAACATAGACTGAATTAATTAGGCATGTGAGTTTGGACTCAATCAATTTGCATAACTTGCATTTATTTGTAGATCCCTGTGTGAATTGAAATAAAACTGAACTTGTTTTCATCTATATTAAACTCCCCATAGTGCCAAGAAGTAACTCACACTACATTTATCTTTGTTCATGTGCTGGGCTCCCCTGAACAGAGCCTGACAGCCTTGGCTTGCAGCTTTACCCCAGTTACAGAGTCTGCAGCACTGGGACATGACATCCTAGCAATTTTAAAGTGATTTTTCTTTTCTCTCATGACATCATTTGTGATACAGAATTCACATTCCCAGGGAGCATAATCTGTTGGGAGGGTTTTGCTTTCCTGAGATTGGACATATTACTGTTGATACATTCATTGTGAAATGGTTTTCTTTCATGTGAGGTTGGTATTATTTTGAAAGTGGTTGAATTTGATTGTTATTTTATACTCACAGAAAATAATTTCCATAGGATTTTTTTTTTGCTAGCTTCCAATAAATTATGAGAGATAGAGCACAACTTTTTTTTTGTCAATATAGAATTGAAAGTTAATTTAATATTTAAAAAGAAAATCAGCAAAATATTGAGTCTCCAGGAGAATGCAGCAACTGAGTCATCACATTTGTGGACTAAACTTTAGTATCACATTTTTAATCTGGAAAAGTAAAAAGCAGTTAAATTTCACTGTGATCAGATAGACTACTTATTGAGGCTCTTAAGAAATCCTATCTACTTCTCATCCTGAACTTTTCCTTCACCTTATTTTCCATGATGATATAACTGTCTCAGTCTTATGCCAACTCTGAGCAAAATAAATTTGGCATTTAGATAACTGCATTGGAAAAAAATTCCATGCTAACAATTTTTAATAATCCTAATTAATCATTGATTAGTGCTAATGACAGCAAAAAAATTATTTGCTGTTTGCACTGAGCTGAATTAATTTACTTGTAAAATGAATGCAATTAACCACTGAGACTAACAGTGATAATGTATTAACCTCCCATTTCTAATGCACTATATCAATTAAAAAGTGTCTGTTTGAGGTGATAAGCAAAGAAAAGCAAGGTAGTTTCAGGTGGTAAATCTTTCATTGCATTTATCACCCATGTGTTGTGGTTTCTTTCAACTACAATAAATAATACATGATTTGGAGAGAAAAGCAGTACAAACCTTGGTAGATACAGGTATTTTTTTCTTACAGTACCCTCTGGGTAGCAATAAATGACCATGTAGGGCTGACCTCTTTCTTCTTCATGTCTTTCAGCTACTTTGTCAATATTTACAACAACTGTCATTTTTCTCAAAGCATTCTAGCACTTAACTTACACAACCTATACTCAGCTTTTATCTATAGAAAAATCTGTGCTGCCTTTGACAACTTCTGCACTTAGAAATGTTTTTTTCAGCTCTTTACTTACTAGTGTGGTCTCGTAGTCAGGCATGCCCTGTGCTTGTGACATGCAAAGAGTATTTTTACTTGTTATTATTTAAATAGTCAGAATTGAGTATTTAAATATTGGCATGGAAACCACATGCAGTATTTCATTGATACCATATACTGAGCATCATATTCCACCTTCAGGCTTCTGTTTGGCATCCCCATCTGTAGGTCCAGTGATTGTCAGCCCCTTAATTCGCCTTTTTTATGAGAAGTTCACTATCAACAGGCTCTGTTTTGGACCATATAGGTGACAAGTATATATTGATGACAAGTATATGTCCCCTTTATGTGTTAAGTGAAAGTGGCCCATCCACCTGTGTCAAAATAAGTAAGTTATAGGTGTGGGTGATTCAGTCTGTCAGCACTCCTCAATGCAAAACACACTTTGCCTGACTACTAAGACTTCACTACCATCCCCTAGGATCTTTGTGTAATATTATTTCCTTCCAAGGGATGATCACATGCTTCTTAATTATGACCTGTTCTGATGTCTGAGGTTGCAGTTCAAAAAACTGGAAACACGTAGACTGGAGACAGATCAGGTTGATCACCAGAGTAAATCATAATCACAGTATAGCAGAAATCTAATTATTGCTTTGTTTCTTCTTTTCCTTGGTATATATCATAAAAGGGTAGTGTTAAGGAAGAAACTGGAAAGAGAGAGTTCTGCTGGAATATCAGATATAAAAAAACCTTTTTAACTGTAGATGGTGTTGATTGGAAGGACATGGTTAGTTGACACCAGGAGCTGATCAGAGATGCAGGCAACATTTCCTGTTAAAGAGTGAGGAGATGGTGTGTGGTGATGGGTTATATATGCAAAAGTCCTTCTCTGAATGAGACATCATTTCAGAGTGAAGACATCCGTGATGGTGATTGGGTTACAAATGACCAGGAGGATGGAGATGTTGCCCACAGGAAATCAAGAAAGAGGATTCAGGCATGTTAAGAACTCTGGATTAGACCCTTTAAACTCAGCATGACTCAGAGGACTGATGTGAGAAAGAGAGGCTGTGATTTTTACTCTTGTACAAAAGAGGCCTAGCTTAAAAAGAGAGAGTTATTGCTGAGCTAAAATAGAGGTAGGAGCTAAATCTGTTTTCAGTAGAGAAGATGAGAAGATTTAAAAGAAAAAAGGTGTCTGCTGGTGCTCTATCAAGAAGAATTCTTTCAACTATGAGTAAAAAGCACTTTCATTTGAGGACATTTCAACTGGTGATTTCAAACTTCCAGACTACAGTAATTGTTTTCTCTGCAAAACCAGTGATTCTGCCAAACCCCATTTTTCTGTCAGTATGTATTTGCTGATACCTCAGTTTTATTTGTTTACATGTCTCAAGACACTTCATGTCTAGAATTATGTTCCTTTCTGAAAAGATCAAAGGCAAAAAAAATCAGTATAACAGCTACATCAATTATTTATTAATCAAGTCATGATGTTGGCAGTGTCATTATTAAAATACAGCTATGGCTCAAAAGAGAATGCTGACCTCTGCTCCAGCTTGGCCTAATGAAGAAACTTGTATGTCAAAGTTGTTTGTTTTTAAACTGTCATTGTTACCAAGACTGCCCCAGCAGATAAAACCCAGTAGCATCAGTGATCCTTGAATCCAGGCATGGCAGAAATGCCCAGTGCTGTAGACCTCCTGTATGTCTTGGTGGGTTGCCACATGAACACTCCAGAAGGCATTGCCTCCCTTCCTGAGAATGGGATGCTGTTAGGGACAAGAGGAGTTTCTGCTTTTGTTGCAGCATCGTGTGGAGCCAGAGTGGTGCTGTAGTGGTGAAAATGAAGCTGTTTAGACTCTTGGCACCCTGGGCTACTACACTGGGGATCCTGAGCCTTTTGTCCTTCACAATCACTGCATGAGCAGCACTGGCTTAAAAGGACACATTTCAATCCAGGACAATAAGAGATAAATCAAGAAGTAAGGAAACTTAGTACAAATTGCAGAGATGATCCCACACTCTACATGCAAAGTTATTGATGAAGGATGAATATATGCTGTAAGAAGGCCTGCTTGGAACAGCTGTCAGGATTATAAATAGCTGCATATTCCCAGAAGATACAAGAAGGTTAAAAAGAAAAAGATACTCTGCCTTGTGCCTGCTGCTGCTAGCCAAAATATTCATTAATATGGATCACAAGATAGGAGTGAAATTTGTAGCCAGCAGCTGATCCATGTGTAGTCAATTTCTTATTAGTAGTTCTGTACTGAAACTCCACAAGCATTGAGGAAGGCATGGGGGAGCAGACAGAAATAATTAGGGAATCTGTATGTTTAGGGTAAGGATAAGTCTCCTGTTACTGACCCCTATTTCAGTGCTATGCAGGGCTTGGCAGTGTCTACAAGCTGCCAAAAATGTGCTGGTGGAGAACGGAAATGGCATTATTCAAAACAGGTTTAAAGAGCATCCTAAAATCCTGGTGCATCACCCCCAGCTAAGCTTCATTTCAGCACACATTACACAGTGCCAGCAGAACCACTAGTGACAGAACAGGAAAATAAAATTTCCTTGTGTCTGTAACCTCTTTTCACATTCTCTTTTGGTGGAGACTGTTGGTTTGGGCTTTGTGCCTTCCTTAATAACCTCAGGGACTCAAAAGCCTTTTGGAAATGAGCACACACTACATCCTTCAGAACAAGTGATAACTTCAGGACTTGTGGGATAGTGATGCCATCCTGTCTAATCACTAACACAAGGAATGTGTATCTACAGCTCCAGCTCAGAAAACGTGAGGGAACTTTGCTCAGGTTTGTAGAGTGTTCTCTTAAGTGAAGATGAATTTTATCACGTAACTAGATTTTCATTCAAGAAAGCACTTTTGCTTTCTAGAGTTATCTCTAAAACAAAATTCAGATATATTGCTTTGGTATTAAATTTGTTTAATAGTGGGAGCAGGAGCTCCCACTGTTACCCCAAAGCTATGTTTCACTTCTAAAGCATTATATTGAAGCAGAAAGGTATTTACAAGTCAGTTTTTAAAATGATAATATTTCACTTGAGCTGCATTTATGTGGGGTGAGGAAAGAACCTCTCCTATATTTTTATTGTATCATTTACATTGCAGTCAGGTTCTCAATAGCTCACTTGGCAACTATTTGGTATTTCATGGTTTGTGCTGTAGTCTCCACTAACAAACCCAGACAGGGCAGGAGGCCACATGCCACACCACTTAGGGATGACCAGAGCCCTGCTCCTGACCCAAGATCTAGCTGGGTGCAGAGGGTTAAAATCTGCCTCTACTTTGAATGCTGCTTAGCCTGTTCAGGGGCCATAAAAGCTCTTTCTTGTTCTTTCTCCTTGTCTAGGGCTTCATCCAAGTAATCCTAGCTACAGACTAGCAAATGGAGCACAGCCCTGCTATGCTGTCTGTCCAACAGCTGTGGGAGTGGTTGAAATCCTCCATGAGGGCAAGGACTTCAGAGCATGAGGCTGTCCCTATCTGTGTATAGAGGGCCTCATCTGCTTGGTGTTCCTGTAGCAGAACCCCACATATTTAATGTAAAGCATATGCTTAAATGCCATCAGGAACTAACTTTTACAGGAAAAAAGTGATCAGCCTGAACTGATGTGCATCAGCCTGTATTTGAAGCACAGTGGTTTCAAATGCATTGTCAAATCCCCTATGTGACTCGTGTGTGTGTTTGATTTAATTACTGCATGTGATAGACCTAAGAGGAACCATCTGATTTTTTAATGTACTGTATCGGTTGCTAAACCTCATGTGCAGGAAATCAGCAAGAAGTGTGTGTAGCATGAGAAAGACTAATGTTCATATTTCTCCTGTATCACTCAGGCTGTAACTAATACAGCCATTCCTCCAAGGGTAAGGGCTCTGAAAGAAGATTATACAGCCCCTTACTGATGGAAAAAATAGGGTCCTTAGGTTTGGACTCCTGCCTAGCATCCCTGGAAATTCGAATCTTCATTAGAGTTGAAATGGGAGGTGTGTGGTGGGGGCACTGTCTTCTGGAGCAGACAAACAGGGGCTACTTCATACTGCTTTCTGCATCACTGAAATTCTGAATTCACCAGAGCTTGTGTTACCATTTCCATTAAGTGTTAAAACTGTCTTTAAAGAGAAATGGCTATCCTCTTCAGGTTTTCAGTATGTACTCTACAAGAGACTAAAAACATTAATTAGCATCGGTGCCACCTTCTCTCTTTCCATTCAGCCAAAAGCCTGCATTGGATTCTCCATTTCCTGTGTTTAGGCTGGAGGCTGCTCAGGGCTCCTGCCCTATGTTTGCTTTACCTCCTTTTACAATGGCTCAGAAGTAGAGGGGACTTTCACAAGCATTGCTACAGGAAGGACCTCTGAACATTGGCTTGTTGATATCATTCAGAACAGTGCATTGCATGCCAAAATCCCATACCATTTGCTGGGTTTACTTGCAGTAAGACTTGGACTGCTCACAGTACATCCAAGTAGAGTAATTAACAAATCATTAGTTCAATGACAAAATACTTGCAATTTCATCCTTCTTCTTTTGGATTTCTCTGTGACACCAGCAATTCTTCATGTCCAGTACATCCATCCCTGTCTCTGGAGAAACACACAAAGCACTGAGTATCAGCCACTATTGAAATTAACTGAGTAAAGTAAAAGGCAAGCCCAACCAATGTCATTTAATTTCAGCTTTTCCTTTCAGCAGCTTTTCAATCTGTGCCCTAGATTATGTGGGTGTACTTCCATCATAGGAGATGGAAACATACCTTGGAGCATATCCAGAAGCAACAATTTTCACATCTACCTTAAGAATGGGCAGCTAATAAAATAGAAAAAAAATATTATGAAGAGATATTAGCATTTCTTATAACCTGTGGACAGCAAATACAGTACTTCAATCATCCCTTGGTCTCTTTGTAATAACATGTTATTCTAATGCACTGCATGGCCTTAAATGAAAGTGAGTCCTGGCCATGGGATGCCATAGGTCTGGCTGCAACAGATTCCTAATTTCAAATACAGTGTCTAACCAATGCATATTGCAGCTTTGACATTTCTTAATTTGAATCTTTGATAAGGCACAAATAACCAGGTGGGCTCCAGCCGTGGCAAGAACTGAGTGCTGTTCTTCCCTATTGGCAGCAGAGGAGTTAACCAGGCAGTATCTGAGATGCACACTGGCCCCCAGGATAAAAACAAAGCTAATGGCAAGTGACAACCTGCTCTCCTGCAGCTCCAGCTGCAGAATCCCTATGGCAACTTAGCCAAAATGAAACTGTCCTCACCCACGTGTCTCTGCAATTGCAGGAAGCTCTCTCTGAGTGCCCAAAAAAGCAAGTGAACCTGACAGCAGATATGCTCTCTTGTCACCACAGGGATAAGGTATATCTTCAGCAATTTTTTACAGAGACCATCTTATCCAGATCATCTCCGTAACAAAAACCATGACTACTTTTCACTCTGTTCTTAGCAGAAAGGATCCTCACAAAAAATCCTGCCATGCTCAGCAGTGTGTAATTCACTGATCTCTGCAACAGCCACAAATCAGCAGTAACCTGGTCTTTTGAATATATTGTTAGCACCACAGACAGAGAGCATGAACAGACTGAAACAGATGAGTATACTAAGGACATTTTAATGGTTATTTTAAGACCTCCTTAATCCAATCTCTGTACTTGAATTTACAGAATCCATGCTACAAGTTTTGTGTTTCAACATCACTGCATCATCAAATACTGCTGGAGGGGCCTCAACACACCCATATTTTAAAAAAGTCTAAAAAATCTGAAGAAACCTTCAGAAAATATCAAACAACTTTTAAGCAAGTTACATTCCCCTCTACTAGCAGGGAAAGTAGCAGAATGTTTTGTGCCTTTAAGCTTTTTGTATTACTTCTTAATTCTGTACTATCCATGAATGAAATTTGGCTGAGCATATGCATTAGCATTTACTCAACTCTGCCTTTCCATTCTCTTAACTTGATATTTTGATTCGTGTATCAATAAAAATCATCTGACTTTTATTTCAGTCTGTTTTCAGCTAAATATAAAAAATCCTAATAAAGTTTCTCCAAATTTAATTTTAAAAACAAAGGAAAGACAATAGTCTGTTGTTCCTAAACCTGCAGAAGAGCAGTCCATTCAACATTACTAATGAAAGAGGCTTTTGATGACTGCTGCTGCACATTTAGTAATTCAAACCTGTAATACCTGTTGCAACTACAGGAGGTATTTGTTATTTACTGTTTATCCATGAAACATTCTGAACATTTCTATGGGTCTTGATCATTGTCTTATTTTTTATATAAATGCATTTTGGAGATTTTTTCTTCTTTTTTTCTTTTTTTTCCCAGGGAAGTAACTGTGATTCTACCTGCAAGGGAATTTGCAGATTTCCCCTATCAGAAAGGCATGTTGACTGATGAAATCTGCAAGAGATACAAGAAAACTTGAAAAAGGTCATCCTAGCAGCATTAGAGGCCAGCACTTGGGCTGCAGCAGACTGGTTCATTTGTGCACCAATGCAATAGCATTTTAACCTACAGCTGTTGATCCAGAAGCTCTGGAATTGGATGTTTTGAGCCTCACCTTAATCTTCCGCTGAAGAACATGCAAGAAACTCAGTATTTCCCCATTTTTTTCACTTTACTGAACTGCCAGTCCAGTATATGTTCTCACACCCCGGGTTGCTTGGCTCTTAGTGGGTCTGATTCATACAGACCTCTGGTTCCCACTCACAGGGCACAGTCAGCAGCCAGGAAGGGACAATCATTTTCAAATACCTGATGTCAAAGAAGAATAACTCTTTGGACTTTTTCTTTCCTTTTTTGCTGGTAGGCCAGAGTATGAAATATGAAAATTTCCCTGTAATCCAGACTGGAATATTAAGGCATAACATTTGGTTTTTTTCTGCCTGTAGCAGAAAAAATGCTGTTCAGTCTTTCTTCAGTGAAAAGATCTGCTACTGAATGAATCTGCTTGTTTCTGAGACTGCTGAGAAGTTGAGACTCCATTGTCTGAGGCTTGGGAAGGGCTCACTAGCATTCAATAGACTTTGATGTCAGATGTTCAAAATAAGAGTCATGTATGTGATGATTCAAGAATATAAGTAAGGTGGGCCTTTGACAGCTTGGTAAAATCCTATTAAACCAGCAGAAAATTGGATAAAAGGGGTGTGTTTTCATTCTACCCAAAGGGTTTTTGCCTGAAGGCTCTGTTCTCTGTTTCCAGCTGCATCAGGCAGTCAAATGGAGACCAAACTTCTCCACCAAGGTTTATCTCTATAAGTAAGAAATAACAGCTCTCCTCATCTGCTCTGATGTGGAATTGCTATAATTTTTAACTTGATTTTCTTCTCAAAACTTTTCTCACTGAGTCCAGGTGTCTTGAAGTGATTTAAATAACAACACATTTCTCCATACTCAAGGTTCTATTGCCTCCCAATAGAATAATATAGCCCAGTTTTAAAGCAAACTGTCCTTCCACAACCAATACAATAAAACCCAGGTATTTTCTTGTTTTTCACAGTATGACTAAAGTCCTCATAGAAGAGCCAGTGTGATTTTTCAGTTGGAATGTGGATCACAGGTCAGGAAGATTGCTCCTCGTCTGCCCCTCAGCAATTTTACCATGTACATAGGGGTCAGGCTGATCTGTGGCCAAGGAGAAGCTGCACAGCTACAGTTCAGATAGGGCTCACCCTCCCACACATCCTGCTATGAGAGAGTTGCATCTACTCTGGGTCAGTGCTATGCTGGCACAGCACAGGGCTGGCTCCAGGCTCAGACCAGAAATATGTTTGCATTTGCCTGCTCAAGAGCACACTAAGAGGTGTCTGTGCTTCCAGATCTTCTCTCACTATATGCATGGTCATTTTACATTTTAAGGAACAGAAATTTTTGTATCCAGGATTTTATAATAACATATGCAGTTAAACTGTGATTTTCTTTGAGGTTATCCTATGGAAATTATTCATTTATATGCCACATTAGTTACTACTGAAAAAAACCCAACTCTTGTCAGGGTAGTAGGGTACATATAGTCCAGGGAACTCATTATTATTATTTACCATATGAATCAGGAAATGCCGTAGTACATGCTAAACAATGAAAAGGATGTTCAGGTGCCTTTCCCAGGGAAATGACTTCTCTTCCCTGTTGTGTTGTTGCTGTTATGTATTGCATAATCTGAGATGGTGATGCCTATCTCTTCTCTTGAATGATTAGAAGCCTTTCTTGTCAGAATATATTTAGAAAATGCTTTGTCTTTCATTGCTTTTAGTTCCCAAAACAATTGCATCAGAGAGACTTAGGACTGGACCAGTGTGAATTTTTTTTTTTAACAGATGAAGTTTTATCTCTAGAAACCTACTATTGATGCATATTCTGGATGTGTGGGTGCCTAGCCTGCCATAATCATTTTTTCCCTGATGATAGTCAAAAGTCTCCACAAGAAGAGGATGGTGTTGCTGTGCCTAAGTCAGTATGGGTCACATTGTTATGTTATGAATTCCAGTTTTAGGAAGACCTAAGAAATAGATACAAATTTAGTTTGAAGGGCACCCTAGCTTCTCATTGCTCTCTGCTCTTGATTCTGATTTCTGTACCTGACTAAGGACAGTTACTGAGGGCATCCGTTCTGGATTGCCTACAGCTCTTACAAGCAGAGATTATGGCATACACTTCCATAAAGTGAGAATAAATAAAGAATAATAAGCAAAGTTATAATGGTGGCTGGATTGGGTAACAGTGTGTCTTTGTAATTATGCCATCTAAATGTATTTGGCAAATCATCTCCAAAGCATACATGATCATGTAGTATAGTGCAATTCTAAATGCAAAGAACACTCATTTCTGACCGAAGTCGTTGTATCTAGCAAAACCATAAATATGCAACTAAAAGTCAGATGAAAACAATTCAAAGTCTTCATTTTTAATTTCTCCTTACATCCTAATGGAAGAAGGAAGAGATGGTAAAGCAACAGCGGAGAACAGAAAGAGGATATGTGGCAAGTGGGTCAAGTTTCTTAGAGTAAGATATTTATTGGAAATAATACAAATTAATACAAATTAATTTGTATTATTTCCAATAAATATCTTACTCTAAGAAACTTGCATTCTCAACTTATTTCCAATAAGTTGAGAATGCAAGGGCAAAGAGACAGAAAATCCAGTGTATGAAGAGGAGATGGTCTAGTCTTGCCTCCTCTAGAACTGACCCATGGAAGTTTAATGACTTTGGACTTGGTTTTGCAAAACCCTATTTGGCAAAAAAATCAATCTCCTTGCAAGGCATCCAGCCTTGGCCCATGCTCTATAATTCACAGAGAATTAAGTTCATTTCTTTGGTAACACAGATTGGGAGGGGGTTTCTGGAAAGAACTGGCTGAGATTGACAATGGGACTGGAGAGGCTGAATGGTTTTGTGAGAGGTGCAGGCATGGGGGGAAGAGTGCCAGCTCCACTCTGCAGTGCAGGGCTGAATTTTAATTTCCATTAGATTTAGGAATACAAAAAAAAATTCTGTGTTTTAGCAGGTAGTTTTAAAACAAACACACACAAAAAAGAGCAATGCCACTACTGGTTTGTTTGGGTTTTAGTCCATTTGAATAAAGTACATAAGCGACTCTTCTATCTCAGGCTATTGACACAATTTTGCAACTTTTTGCATGTAATCTTACTATCTCTTATACAATCAATACACATTCAGATGTAGAGTACTGGTTTCTGTGCTGGCTAGGGATATACAGCCAAATAACTTTGAAATATAATAAATAATCTGTTGGAGTATGAATCCCCCTGGGCCAAATCCATACAGGCCCAGGAGTGCTCAGAAAGGGGAGGATTGAATTAGAACCTTCAGAGAAACTAAAATACATAAATTCACACAGACATGAAGTTTAATTTTAAATAAAAGAAGATTTTAAGTGCCTGTATAAGCTAGTAAGAGAAGCCCTAAAGCCTGGTTTAAAGTTCAAGTTATCTTGCCTTTTGTGAAGTTAGTTAAATTCCAGTCATAACAAAAATAATGTCGCTTTGCTAGAAATTCCTCGATAGAGCAGATGAAGCTATCTGTGTAGAATTTGTGTAAGAATTTATGAAAATTGTCACACATCAATTTTAGCTTAGGATAGGTCCAACACTATTGTAAGAAATACATGTAAGTACCTAATTGGCTAAAAATAGAATAAAAATGCACTACTCTGAGAGCACTCTCACACAGGACTCACAAAAACAGCAGCGCTGCTGTTGTTGCTACTGTTACAACTGCTGCTGATAAAGACGTTCGGGGGACACAGACTATGGGTGCTGTCACTGCTGCTGTGGCTGCTGCTTCTGCTTGGGACTTAGAGATTGTGTTAGAGGCTTTCTGCATACTGCCTTGGACTGTAAGATCTTTGCCTTCATGGGACTGATGTAGCCATGCAATAAAGGACTTACCTTTATAACTACCCATCGCCATAGTCTTCAATGAAGATGCCCCAGAAACTTCACAACAATCATCTGTGGTCAATCTATTTCCGACAGCTGCAGCAAAGAAGTCAGTGACTATCTGTGAGTGGGAGATAATAACTTGCTAGGCATTAAGAACCACCTTGATAACTCTGAAACAATAAATAGGTAGACCAGTTTTTAAGGCAACGCAAAGCAGTCAACCATTTCTTCCCTCCCACACGTCAATGTCTTTTCCCTTCCCTCTTTCTTCTTTCAGATCAGGCCTCTGAAAAGATAAGTTGTGTTTCTATAGTAATCTAAAGAACTGAGTACACAAAAGGGCAACATCTTTCTCAGAATTAAATAGCCTGTTCGTCAGCCAGATACTGTGCTCCTGTGTTAAGACACAGTCCTAGTGTTCCTTTTCCTGCTGTTTCTCTGGTAATAATAGCTCAAGCTTGCAGACCTTTACACTTTAAGGAGCATTAGCCCCATGTTGCTTAGAAAAGTTGTAAATGTGCAAAATTACTTTCATACTTGCCCCCACAAAGAGAATGAAGTAGTTTAGAAAAAAATAATGTCATCTAGAAAAAAAAGGCTCAGTTTACATGTCATCAGTTATGTGATACTGAAGGTGAGGGAAGATCATTTCTGCGAAGTGCAGAGGTCACCTGCCATTTGCTTCAATATTTGTGGGTGCTTTGGTAGTATTTGGGGAGGGCAATGGAGGTCTCTTTGATAAAGATATATTTCACACATGGCAAAGTCTCAACAACTGCTCTGAGCACTTCATTTCAAGCTTTCCATGGGGTCTCAGCCTCTGCTGCACTTGGCTGAATGCACTCAATTTGTGCTGATTTCAGCAGTTGAATGTCAGAGGCCTGTGTCATTACCTGTAAACATTGGGACACAAATGAAGGAGCTGTGGCAAAAACAGGCAGTAGGCTGTAAAAGCTGAATAAATTGCTGATAAAGATGGGGAAGACAGGAGAGTAATTTTGACCTTTCCTTTCTAAATGTGTCTTTCAGAGTTACCTATTTATAACTTTTGATATCATTGAAGTGCCAGAAGAGTAACAAAACAAAAAAGAGGAGGAAAACCAGAAAGTTACAACAAGAGGAGAAATCCTGAGGAACTGAGAGTGATGGATGAATACCCCCACAGTACTTGAGCTGTTGCAGTTTTAGATGTCAGATCAGTCCCAACCATGAGAAATTGATGTGACATACAGGGGACATAAGTGCCTCAGAGGTGGGAGGAGGGACTGTGAAGATCTGAAGTGACTGGAGAGATGTCTCCTTCCCATGTCTCCAGTTTGTAGGTACTCTGGCTGCACTTCCAAGAGGCCAGCAGGTCTTATGAAGGCTGTTTCTGCATCCAAGACTCATGGCTCTAGGCTGGAAGGCCTCTTCTGTCAGTAGTTTCTCAGCAGATAATTACTTCTGTTTATCAATTTTCCCTTTCTTAGCAGGCTGTCTTGCTGGCTGCTCACATCAATGTTAGTTTCTTGTCTTTTTTTCCATTGCAGTCGTCTGCCAGGTTTGAGTCTCTGTTTGGTTTATGGCTTCTCTCTTGTCCTTAGCATCCTATTGACAAGGTCCTGGATCAGATAATCTTACCAAAATTAGTCTTATTATATCCAACATCTTCATGTGTCAGTGTGACTGACTCCCATCACTGCCTCATGTATTAGTTGTTGTTTAGGTTTGCATCTTTGTGCCTTCTTGCTTGTGGTTTTCTCCTTTTTTTGTGATCCCTTTTGCATTAGGAAGGCCCTTGGCAAAACACCCATCATGGAGCAGATGCTCTTTCCTTCCACATGCTTTTACAGTAATAATTATGATCTTGCTGAGCAGTGAGGAACATGCTACCAGCAAAGGAAACCAGTGTAACATCCAACATAGCCTGTACTAGTTGCAGGACTTTGATCGTCACACAAAATTTCACCAGAAGCCAGCAGAGAGATTTTAAAAAGGGAGTACTATGTTGAAACAACTGAGTGCCCAAAAGACTTTGAGCTGCTGCATCCTGTATCAGCTGCATTCGAGAGATAACATGGTTGGTAACTCCTGCAAACAAAGAATTGCAATAATCCAGCCCTGACAAGTCAAACCAATTCAAAATCCTCCCCCCAGAAAGGAACACAACTGGCTGTTATTTCATAGGCAGCACAAAGAGGGCCTGGTAGTACAATGCATACACATATCTGTTGATCAGTCTGACAATACCAAAGCTTAACCCTGGGAGATGGATTTAAAAGTGCAGGATGAGGTGAATCCCAGGATGGGAGTCATATTCAGCAAATGTCTCTGACATGAGCCTTATTTGACTCCACAGTGATTGCTGTATCCAAGGACTGACTTTCTCCTCTTACATCTCCTTACAGCTTGGCCTAATACAGTTGCTGGTGTAACCTTTGCCCTGTCCTAGATCTGTGTCCCTGCTGTTGGTTTTTTTCTGTCTTTGATCCTTTTTAACACAAAAAGCTCAAATATGCTATTCACAGCCACTGGGACCCCTGTCAGACAAGATAGCCATTAAAGATAAATTGAAATTCAAACTCTTAAGGCATCTGCAGCTGTAATTGTCAGACAAAAGAGGTTTAACTGATAGCACTCGATGATACAAAAAGTGAAGATTCAAACTCACTGTTGTTTTTCTCCATTTACCAGTCAGCAGTTACAATAATTGAGTGGGACAGGGCACAGTGAAGAAGATTTAAAGCACCCATTTTTCTTTGTATAAAAATAGTGCCCCAGATCTGCTGTACTGTCCAGACTCCCCTCTGCCACAAGAGCCTGTGTCCACTCCCAGCACCAACAACACATGATGGCTTCTGCTCTCCACACTTCTTTCTTCAGGAAATCCTGCCTCTGTGGCTAAGACAGTGTTAATTCAGACTGTAGAAAGCCCAAACCACTGCAGTTAAGACAGCAGTGTTAAGACAGCAAGGGCAAAGAGGCCCCTGTTACCTTTACATTAATCAACATTTAAAATCTATCACATGCCTTGAATTAATTTCCAGCCAAAAAGCAATCGTTTTTCAAGCACTTATACAAACCGCATGCAGAAATTAGACATAGCTTTGATGGATGATGATTTTTCTGATCAAAATGGTTATTTTGTGATACTTTCAAATTTCATTTCAGTAAACTCCAATTTTTTTTTGTTGACAAAACTGAAGAGCATTCCCTTGACAATTCCTGTACCACAGAGAGCCCACCTAACCTTGTATTTGAATATCATCTCATTGGCACAGTCAGACTTAGGAAATGTCTGCTGCAGTCCCTGAGGTGATTATATGGAATAGAAATGTCCACATTAACTCTGAACTCACAGGGATGGAGGAGACTGTGCAGTTGATGGGACACCCATTAATAGAGCACAGTCAGGTAAGGTATCACACAGTGCAGCATAATTGTGCAGTTCACTTCTCTTTCCTTCTTCTCTCAACCAAATCAAGCTTGATCCAGCGTTGGAGCCAGCCCTGTCAGTCCTGCGGCAGGCACACAGGACTCAGAGAGGCCTAATTTAAACTCATCAGGAGAAAATACTTAAAGAAAAGAGCTCATTCCTTAGTCATCACTGTGAGAGAGAAGGCACAGAACTATTCATTTTGGATTGCTCTAAAAATGTGTGATCATTCCCTGAGAAAAGCTGTAATCTCAGCAGATTACCTCAGGGCAGGGCAAGGATGTGCCCAGTGGCACATTTGCTGTGTTATTGACTGACTCTACATAAGAGGCTCATGTACAGTGTTCTTACAGGTGGATCTCTCAAAGAACCAGACCAAGACCTCAAGCCAGCATCCAAAATCTCCTGAACACATCTCCTGAGTGCTTAGATGGGCTTTTTCAGTGCCTTGGCTGGACTTGAGCTCTTATATCTTCTCACACATCATCTGGAATAAGGGCAAGGCCAGTCGGGAATGGGATGCTTCTCCTTTCACCCTGAGATGCAATCTGGATCATCTCTATGAGACTGGGGGAAACAGTCCCACAGGAGCAGGCCAGTCAAGGAGAGAAAGTGGTCCTTCCTCACCTGCTGAAGGACATTGTGCTGGTTTGAAAGCAAAACCAGTGAGAGCCTCCAAGTCAGAAGTACAATTTAATAAGAGCAAAAGAAAAGAAGTAAAATAAAGTAAAATAAATGTAATGGGTCCTTGATGGCCCATTAAACAGAGACAGCTCCCACAGGGGTTTTCTGAGTCATGGGGCAAGGCATTGATGGGCCATTAGCAGAAGATAAGGGAAACACTGCCCCACCTGGTTTCAACAGCTCATGAAGATGGTAATAGAATACATACTTTGAGCACATCTTACATTTTTAACCTAGGACAGACATGTACATGACAGTCACTCGGTGAAGCATCAGTCACCTTCCCCAGGTGAGCTCTCTGCAGTGATACAGTCACATGCTGAGCTCACCCTTTGACACAGGCACACACCACTGCCACATCCTTCAGAGGCAATCCAAAGGGATTTAGTATTTAGGAGGCTGTTTGTGGTGTTACAGGAGTAATTCACACAGCTCCTCCAAGAGGAATAATCTCAAAATAGGTTTGCTTAGCACTAAGGAGAAGGTGCCACTATACGGTTGCATGTAGTTTCCATGCATTGAAAAAAAGACATGCAGTCTCATTAATCTGCTTTAACTGTGTGCCATTTTTCTTTTGCTTTAGTATTCTCAAGTTTAGGGAGTGCCAAGGGGAATACAGGACAGGCTGACTACAGAGGAGTTATTTTCTCTGAACTCATTGTCACCTGTCCATCAGGAGTTCTTGAAACAACTGCAGTAAATCCTGAATTTTTAATATGGTTCAAAAGTTCAGAGACAGAAAGATCAGCGCTCAGACAGCTGGAATTATGGTAGTTATCTACGATGTCAGGGTACACATGTTTTTGTAAAAAGAAATCAAACAGGAAACAGTACTGAAAAAAGTGATCAAATATGTTTAGAAGACAAAGAATGACTGCTGGCAAGCGGAGGAAGATGGATCAATAGAAATGAATACAAAAGGTCGAGAGAAAAATTACCTCTCTGCCTGATTCCTTATTGTTCTACATTGTAGCTTAATATATGGGTCAATATTTGCCAACACCATACATGTAAAGTAACAGTGCCCAAGTAGTGGAACATAGGCTGTTGTGTTAACTCCAAAATCCAGGTAGCCAAATCCTTCATTGTATTGTCTCAGCAAATGAGACAGATTTCTTTGCATGGCCTTGCTGTTCATGGATCACTGACTGGGAAATGCTGGTATGGAAAATTCTGTCCTGGTCCCCTCAGCCTTGGGAGTGAAGCCTGCAGGGTATCCCAGGAGGAATGGCTGCTGCTCTGCGTGTGTGTTTTGCAGCTGCAGTTGTGGCCCCACTGAGGCCAGACAGTGATCAGAGGAACCCAGGCAGCCCAGCCCATGAGAATCAGCCTCTCCTAAGCCCATCACAGGAGAATGATTAAGCAATTTCCCTGTTCTCAACAGAAGAATTTTGCTCTACAGTGCTCTGCAAACCAAGGGGGACTTTGTCCAAAGGACTTATTTATGTATTGTTGGAGTGCACTAGATCTGATGGTCCTTAACAAACACCTAAAATGCAAATGCATCTCCACAAGGTCCTCACTCTGGAGATCATCCTTGCAGGGCACAGTTGCATCTTTGGCTGCTGAAGATTAATTAGATATTGGCTAGGTCAGTCTGAAACTGATGTATAAGAGTCTGGCAAGTTAAAACCTACATAAACACCCTGCATTTCAACATATGACAGAGGAAAAGCCTGAGTAGGAGTATGTCCAAGAAGAGAAGGAGACCTTGGGTGACTTACTTGACTTTGTATTTAGATTTTGTATTTTGGGACCTAGACAAAATGCAGCTGTTTTCACCTGAATGGGGGTCAGATGAAGAGGCAGGGATAAGAGAAGAGGAAGAAGTACTGCTCCCACTAATGATGGGGTGGAAGGCTACAATGAGGTCTGCCCAGCAGTTTTCCCTGGGTAGGATCTGCACTGCTGTGCACTGTGAAATCTGCCAAGGAAGGTCTCTCCACTGTGTACAGACACTGCCAACAAACACCCCCCTGCACAGCTCATTCATCTGCACACAAATCAATGCTTGCACTTTGCCTACAGATAGCTCACATCCATCACAGCTGTGACAGAACCTGTGGCATCAACAGCCCACTAAAAATTGAGGCAACTAGATGGCACAGGCTGTTGCACAAAATAAAACAAAAATGGTGCAAAACATGGAATTGGTTGGTAGGAACTAAGAGAGAGTTGGGTTAAGTACTATTGTGATTTCTGTTTCTTTACATATACAGAAATAAATGAAAGCATATTGTGCACATACAGAAATATACAATGCATATTTTGAATTGCTATAAAAAACTTGTTAAATGGTGCAGATAATGCACAACCTCAGGAGAATGACAGCCAAAGACTTGTTTATTATATTATAAGAACAGCACAATGATTCTTGCAAATTCTTTTGCATGCCATGGATTTTAGCGGGAGATGGAACCAGTTTAGCTGTAAAACAATAATTGCAAGCATTGAGTGTGGATCTGAGGAAAAGGCCCATTTCTGCCTCAAATGCCCACTTTCTGTGAGAGGAGCTGCCAGTGAGAGCTGCTCACAGCCAGAAGGATGGCTCAAGGATGGCTTCCACACACAGTGCTCACCCAGGACTTCAGGGTGCTTGGTTACCTGAAATGCTGGGTATCTGAAACCTGGTGGTAAGTGGCAGGCTTCTGGTGAAAACCGGAGTTTGATACTGAAGTGGAAGATGAGGCAAGTGTGTGCAATGTCAGGAATTTCTACAGCACCAAAAAGTCCTTTCAGAATAGTTTCAGGAGAGCAGAAAAGCTGGTTGCTTCCCATAGAGTATATATGTCCAAATAATAAATTAAAAGCCAACCACTCTCCTTTTAAAATTCCCATGGCTTCCAAGGCCTATTTCTTTATTTTGGAGTTTTGAGTAGTAATTTCAGATCTTGAGTGAAAACCTGAATCTCAACTTTTTCATTTGTCTCTCTGAAGCAGAGCTTAGGACACTCTGAGAACAACTTTCTTTGCAGCATAGTGTACTTTTCTTTATTTGTTTGTAAAAACACCATGTGGACTTATAAGACCAACCCTCCACCACAAAATTGGTGTACCTGAAAGGAAGGAAGCAGGATGGCAGAGAAAAAAAACAGTGAGTGGGCATTCAAAATGCAAAGATTTTAATTGATTGCAAATAATTCAAATTAGCAACACTACAGGATGATCTTGGATTCTTTTCAGTTTTGGTGATCTTTTATTTAATAGGCTGAGAAACACTAGTCTAAAACCTGAATATCCATCAGTGCCACTTAGTGCTGTTTAGGTGGCTTCCACTTTTTATGAAGATGTCCAGCACATACCTACCAGTTTACTGTGTTGTTTGGGTGCATAGAGCCCATGGCAGAGCATTAACAAAGCAAATGGCAGATGTTGCAAATTCCATGACTTTTGTGACTCACATCTCTGCATCTGCTGGTCTGGAGCCACAGAGGGTCAGAAAGTCACTGCTGTCATCATGAGTAGGTGAGAGCTGCATGAGACACAAAGAGACTGCTTTCTCTCAGCAACAGAAGATTAAAGTAGACTTGAACTGCAACCCATTTAGGTGAAAGTTTGGCTATTACTATTTTATTAATTGGCTTTATAAAATTTATGTTCCTCCTGTCTTTAAGTTCTGTTTGTTTAAAATCAGTTTAAAATCAGCACTCAGATAAGGTAAAGCCTCAGGTTTCCAGAGGGAAGCTTGGATTGGAATTATTTTTGTGTTCATTTGTGAAAGAACCATAATATGATGATTTCCAGATAATAGTGCCCTATTTAATGCCAAATGCAGCTGGCAAAGTAATTTTGTATCTAAAAATACCATGGTCTTGTCCTTTGCCAAACATTTGCAGTATTTTTCTGCCATTTATGTGATACCTTATTTTTTCTAACTAAGGCTATGAAAAATAGCCATGAATCCATGAAGTAACCCTACTGCTGTGTCATATGGCCATAAGCTTTCCTTTCATTGAAAAATTTATTCAAATTTTCCATTTGGTTTCAAGACTGTATGCATCTACTATAATATTAGTGACAGCCCAGTCTGATTCTTGGTCCAGAAAAAATACCATAAATATATGTGATTTCAGTAGGACATGTGATAAGCTGTAGACTCATATTCCATCTCTGTGCAATTCATGAAACCTCATGCCAGTTCAAGCATCACATGCACTTCCTTGCAGATTCCATCTTTGCCCTTTTCCACTAACTTTCTGCCTACTTTGTCCATGCGCAAAGATCTTTTGTGATCTCTCCCTATTCTGGCTCCATCACTCTGTTAATTTCAGTCTGGAGAAAATCCTTTCCCAGATCTGTATGGGCTTCTTATCAGCCAGGGAGGTAGTTCTGAGAGGATGCCAATACCTCTTGATGTCTGTCTGCTTGATCCAAATATTCCTGCTGAACACAGTTAATGTCCACATCAGTCATCAACTTCCAGATACACTCTGTCTGGATGTAAGTGGATTAATTCATACATACTGAGAGTAAGTCTGCACATTGTCTTCCAACTTTTAACATCCAATTTTATGATATTTTTCTTAAAGTAACCAATGTAGTTAATGACTTTTTTCATATCTCTTTGCTCCCAGCACCATTATTATCTTATAGCCTGCAGTGGTTCTCCTCGCTACGAATATACAGGCACTATTTTGCACTTTAAAAATTACATAATGGTCTTCCCCATATTTCCAAACCTCCTCTTAATGTCTGATGAAAGGAGATGGCAACAGAGGAAAAAGCATGAAGGAGAAGAGATAAGACAATAAGAAATCAAAAACAGGAGTCTGCTGGTTTGAAAGAGAGTTGAAATCAGGTGTTGAAGGAAGAATTCACAAAGAAGTGGGGGTCAGGAAGAGAAAGAGAGTAGCAAAAGTGGGTAAGGAGAGTGTATGGAAGAACAGAAGATTAATTAGAGATCCTGATGCATCTTCCTTTTGGAGGAAGAAAGATATGTCCTCCAGAAAGAGAGAAAGCAAAAAAGCTTGCTGAAAGTCTGATGGGGGAAAAAAAAAAAGCAGGGAGGAAGAAGGGTTTTTGGGAGAAAAAAATGAATCCCATAACCAGTAGTACCATCTGTGTTAGAGATGCAGTTTCTGTTAAAGGAGGACTGTAGATTTTCTGTAACCTAAGCATTTTTAGAAACACTGTGGAAGAAAGGGAAAAACTACAGAAGAGAATCACAAGAAGTACTGGCCAGTTTGTCTTAGATAAAATATCTTTCAGTTAATTGCTCACAGGAAGGTTATTCATCCATCTTGTGAAAAGGGATATTAAATATTTTGGATGCTGAGAGTCTGTGCTTGTTGCTTTTGAATGCCAAGGAGTGCCAGATGAATCTTTCCTGCTCTGCACATCTCTGCTGACCTCCACACTGAGGACTGCAGGTCACACTGCCCTCCACTTGGAAACACAAGTTGGCACCTGAGTCTAATGGTGAGGATAAACATTGTAGAACATGTCCAGGTTCTTTAATTCCAGGAGCTGGTTAGTGAAATGAGCAGGTGTGCAGACAGCTTACCTAATCCAACTGCACTGCTGATGTCCACAGAGGTAATCCATCTGGAGTGCTGCTTACCTGGATAACAGCTGCTACAGCCTGGCTCACCAAGAGAAATGTTTAAAGGGAATCCTCAGCGATGAGCAACCATATCTTTGGATTCTTGCCAGCTTTCACTCATTTAAGATAGTGTACATATGCCTTCTTAATTGAGAGGAAAATCTGATTTTGAAATTGCCATGACACCTGGCATATGTGCATGGTGTGTGTGAAAGGCCATGTGAATGCAGAATAAAAATCAGAGTCCAAGAAGCAGAACACACCCAGCATTTTGCAGTGGGTACCAACTTGGTAAAGTACTGGCACCTCCTTCGACCTAGACCTGCCAACTGCAGCTCAAACATAGCTTATAGTCACTTGTTTCAGTATTGGGGAAGGTTTTGGTTTGCCTGCTTGCTGTCTTCCTCAAAGCAAGAGATGGAATGGAATTGAGAAAGGTGAGCAAAATAGTTCAACTAGCAGAGGATGGAAAAGCTTAACTGAATGAGTAAACTCAGTGAATGCTACCAAAGATTTCTGGCACTGTGGTCTTGTGCTGTGGAAGCAGGTGCTCCTGGCTGATAGAGGAGCTGCAGCTGGAACATCAGCTTTATCTGCAGAGCATATTGACCTTTAGGGGATCACACTGCAGCTTGCATGTTTTGAGGGATGAGGGAGGGATCAGTTCACCTGCCTTTACCTATTTTGGCTGTTGTCAAACACAGCAGAGCAGCAGGAGGTGATCTGTGAAAACACACCCTCTAAGCAAGCCACCCTACCAGTGCACTCAAGTTACCACTGCATCCCAGCTGAACTATCCTGCACCTGCAGGACAACAGGGGAAATCTTACATCCTTCCAGCTTCCTGATGTAGCACCACATCCCAACATATCGTATTCTAGGTACAAGAACTTCACTGTAAGATTTCTCTCAGGCAGGTCAAAGGTCATTTCACCAGTGGCCAGGTGTTCCTGGCACTATGTAATGCCCCAGACAGAAGTGCACCATTTGTCTTTTATTTGTACAGTAATATGGTTGGTTTCCAATTACTCTGAAGTCCATACTGATGGCTCTACTGCCATACTCAGATCTCCTTTTGTCCCTCAGGAAATTTTTGTCTTTTCTGAAAATGACTGCTTCATACAGTGAAGGTTTAATTCTCCATTTCATTTGCATTAGCATAGTACAAAGTAACTGAAGTAAATCAGAAAATTTAGTCTGTATCCTACTGTCTTTTTATTCCATCTCCTTCTACCTGGACAGATTGCTTATCATGGTATCTATTATCACCTCCACTTTTCATTATCACTTGCTGACACTAGCCAATTTGAAATCTCATTCAGATAAATCTATTCCCTTTCCCTCACTAAGCTCACTGTGAGCTGGGATGGGTTCATTTCCCTGAGTTCAGCACCCAGAAAGGAACAGTACATTTGGCAATTACAAGAATGGTACATTCCCACGGTCACATCCTTATCCATTATTTTTAAAAATAATTTCTTAAGAAAAGCCTATCCTTCTGGAGTCACCCTCACCTGGAAAATGGTCTTTACTCTGTTATTTGCTGCATTTTGCATGATTCTCCATTAATCTACCTCCTAATAAACCACTTCTGCCTGTTCCCACTTGTGCATCTGCACCTGCTTTCCCTCCTTCCTGGACTGTTGCAAGCCCTATCAGTACAGCTTCAGGTTCATATTCCTCTCTTTGTTTCCTGCCTCCTACAAACCCACCCTAATCATCCCAAAGTCCCCTTCTGGGGCTAATGTTGGCGTCTGGGCATGGTTCTGCAGCCACTCTCTGACCTCTGGGCTGTGGCTCTCAGACCTTAGACCAGCAAGAGCTGAAACTTGGGATTTTTTTTCCCGTCACGGGATTCACTGCTGCTGTCACTCCAGATACAAATATGATTGTTTTTCCTGGTATTATACACCTCCCCTATTACACCTTGTCTCTTTCAAAATTGCAGGTCCCAAGTGCTCCAGTTTATTTTGCTTACAGTCTTCCAGGCAGTGCCCTATACCTGCCTTACTCCTACCAAAGCATTCCCTGGTTTATGGTCCCGTATCTCCTCTGATTTTTATACTACAACAATTTACACCATTTTCCCTTGCTGCAATTATTGTCATTCCCAGTGCTTTGTATGCACAAAGCCTTATAAAAATAAATTGCTGCTCTTTTTATTGTTTTCTACTCATAGGGGAAAGTAATTAATTAGTTTGAGGAGAGGGGTGTTGAGGAGGCACCAGCACTAGGTCAAACACCTCAAACCTAAAAGTGGTTACACTTTGCTGAAAGGCAGAGAGAACAAAATGTTTCTTCAAGAAGTATTCTGGACATTTGGAGATCAAAGTTAGAAATAAAATTGTTTTGTATGTATTTCCCTTCAGTTTGTGTCACTTTATCAAATATAGAAATTTTCAAAAATGTCTCAGTAATAAATCAGAAATAAAGCTTTGGAGAAATCAATGAATCTTCACTTATTTTTCAAAGATACTTTTAACTGGATAGCATCCCACAGATATGCATGATCTTTCTCTACATGGATATTTATTACCGCTTCATCGGCCTCAGGTGCCTTTTAATAAACATATTAAAGTGTCAGCTAGATTCATTGCATCTCTGGAAAGAACAATTTTGCATCCTTCACTTAAAAGCTAGTTTTGAAACATCCCAAAGCAATTATTCCTCAGTGAATCACAACAGACATCTTGGTATTGTTGGAGAAAAAGTGCCTAAGGGTACTGCTTTTTTTTTCTTAGGAACCAGAAAAACAGCAATGGCACTCTCACACCTCTAACCCCTCTGCTCTCTATGTCTCAACCCAAAGAAACTCTGCTTTTACAGTGATGTCCTCAAAAAGTGTAAAAAGGCAGTTACATAAGAATGCAGGGGATGTGAAGATAGTTAATGGCCAAACCTACACAAATTTTTACCCTGTGTCTTACAGCATTTTATTTTTCAAAAAATATATATAATTCATTGCATCTTTTCACATCAGTTCCTCATAATGTCATCTTTCCAGGAGGTATTACATCAGTTGCTGCTCTCCTCTCTCACAACAGGAATTGCGCACAACTTCATTTGCAGTTTGTATTAATTACAGAAGATGGCAGTACTTAAAGTAATTATGATGCATGGCCTGTTGGAAGATTCCTTTATCTTTTGTTCCCTCCCAGTGTGGCTTTAGAAAGAATGTAGCACAGCGGAGCTAGACTGGACTTTGTGGTAAAAAAAATTACAAGCTCTGAGACAAAAAGAAATTTCAGTACCTTCAGGTGAATTAGAAGGTTTGGGTTATATTCATTATGAATAGGAATGTTTCCTTGTATTAATTATGCTAAATAATATTAGATATACTATTTCTTTTAGTTCTATGTTTCTGTCCACCTTCTCCAGTAAAACATTTGAGTGCCTTACAGAATATTGAAATTAAAAGTGGGAGATGAGTCCCTCAGTACTGGAAACACTGTTCAGTGTTAAAAAGGTGTAGGGGAATCATTCCACCATACCTAAAAGGAGTGGGATCATCTGTGTGGATCTGAGAGTTTGAAGTGAAGTGCTCTCCTCCTCCCCCCACCTCATCCCCTTTGCTCTGTGGGGCACTCAGTACCTGGGGCTGAGGAGCAGAGGAGAGGATGTGGCAGTAGCTGTCCTTGGGTTTCTGTGTGACCAGCCCTGCAGCTGCTGGAGGCTGCAGGAGAGCACCGGTGACTGTGCTGGGTGGCTGCTCACTGCTGGGGACTACAGTCACTTTTTAGGAGCCTTCCTAACCTAGAGCAGGACTGAAGCAGTGAAAGTTCTTCAGGATAGACAGTTCTGAAGGTTACAGCCAGTAACATTATTTAATGGATTTTTCTTTAAGTTAGCTTTCCTAAATCTACATAAAATACAGGAGGATATTTTTCTTATTAGATCCTCTGTATAAAGGGAAACAAAAATTGATCATAAGACTCATCACAAGTAGCTGAAAAAAATTACTATCTGAATTTCTGTTCAGGACCTTTAAGATGTAAATTCTGCAGCAAGTGCACAAAGCTTTACTAATGAGTCTGATGCAAAATGCTGTAAAAACCTGAACCACCAAAATCAGAGTTTAGGCTCTTTAATGTCCAAGGAATAAATCAAAGTATTTTAACTGCTCACGTGATTTCATTATTATCTGTGCCTGGACTTCATTATTTCTCTTCTTCAATGCGGAGATCACATTCTGAGATATAAAGACAAAAAATCTAGTTTTGCTACTCATTTCCATGGGAGTTAATAGCCCAGTTACTTCAAAAGAAATGGCACATAGCTCACCAAGCCTGAATTTGGTTCACAAAATATAAAGTGAAATATGCTTATGCAAAACAAAATCGCATAAAAGTCTTAAAGGATGAAATCTCACAGTCATGGAGCCCAAAACAGAAGCAAAAATTGAACAGGAGAAATTCTAACTCTGGTACCACAAGATTTCACAATTTTTTGTATGAAGTGTGGGTAAAGTGATTTATTTATTTATGCAGGTTGTTTCTTTACTTAAACTTCCTCAGTCCTCAGCGATAAGCCTGCTGCAAATAACACAAGTAAGAGTGTACAGATAATATTAAAAATGCTGCAGAAATGGAGAGGCTTTTCCTCTCAACAGACCTCAAGTCCTTCATTTACTTTTTGGTAATACTGCTTTTATTAAATTATTTCCCATAACTTCAAAGTTAATTCCAAAAGGAATTGAGGATGGCAGAAACTACTTAAAGAACAAAGTGGGTAAGCCTACTTTACATTAACCTGCAAATTGAGACAGACAACCAACAATTTGAGGGAGAAGAAGCAACCTTGATGATCCACTTATGTGCATAACCTGGTTTCCAAGTAAAGGATATAGTTAAAATAAGTACAAAGCAGAGGGAATAGAAGGGAGCTCCCCTGAAATATTACTGGGATATGTCCACAGTTGTTGAGCAGATTCCTTTTCCTCCTGAATAGGTGCCTTTTTGCAATGTAGGTGCAAGTTGCAAATGCAAAATGGATTTAAACTTGGCTTAATTAAATCCTGTTCCTGTCAATCTGTCTCCTCTTGAATAAATTACATCATGATATTTTTAATCAAGGGAAAGCCAGGGCAGATCAGCCCACAGTATCCAAAACCCAGCTGTGCCCTCTTTGTCATTGCCCAGCTCTTGTTTCAATTAAGAATATTTTGAAAAGTACCCTGCCTGAATGGCACTGCAAAGCTTCCAACCACCTTACAAGAGTCCAGTTTTGCAAACTGAGGATAAGATTATGATCAGTGGAGAGTAAATTGCAAGGAACTTTCCTTTTCTGCCCTCTCTTTCTCACAGTTGCCTACTGTTGCAGTCTACTTCTGCCAGGCATGAATTCATGCTCCAGGATGCTCTGGGTCATTGCTGTGAAGCTGAAAAGGGTCTACTTTATTAAGCACATCCTCTTCCTAGATTTCCAGTGACACAGCACTATTCTATCCTTCCAGCATACATTTTTTTAATATATCTGCTGAGCATCAGACAAGAACGAAGTACACCTCATGTATTTGTTCTAGCCATCTGAGTCTCTCAATGGTACTGTTCAAACCAGTCGGCTCTAGACCAGATCCTACCAAACACTGCTGCTAGTTCTGTTAACCTGGGTCCCAAATCTTCTGTGGCTCTTGATCTTGTACAGTCCTTGGCCTCCCAAATATACTTCCACAGACCATATTTGGCCCTAGCTAAGGTTTGGATTGGGCACTTGGCAGTGAAATGATTTATAGATAGGCCATCATTTATTAATGCATCCGACCTCCAGCAATACCAAAGAGGCAGGAGATCGGAAGCTTCAGAATTCAAATTTTAATAGGCAAATGAAAAAGGTGACTGTGCTGTGGCGGTGCTTGGGGAAGTGCTGATATGCACTCTCGAATTGGTGATGGGGTGTAAAGGCATTACAGGCCAGTCCAGTTTCAACTGGTGGTAAAATAAGAAAAAACATTTTAAAATTGTGTTTCCTTATTAAAAAAGATGTCACAGGTGTCACTCTGTGGCTTGGGAAAATGTCAACAGGTATGAACTCGTGTGATTTAGCCACTTGGAGGTGATATTCAGTAAAGATGATGAAAGTAGTGGGAATATCATTTGAATGGTTTCCTTTATTATAGGCAGAAACAATCACCTATGAACAGTACGTGGGAGTGTTCAAGGATTTAACAGTGAAACCAGGCAGCTTTTCACTAGTCTTTTGCTGGTAAGAGACTCAACACACACAAAAAAAATAACAGTTACATTCTACTAGTGCCTTTTATTTAGTGATCTTGGAGTGCTTTGCAAAGCAGATTTGGCAGCCAAAGAAGCTGTGTTGCTCCATGTTCAGTGTTGCAAGGCCAGTCAGCCTGGGCAGGTCAGGAGCATGGTCCCAGTACTGATCCCTGGGGTCTGCCCCAAACCTGTGGAGTCCAGATTCATCAGGGTAAAAGTCATTATCATTCAACAAAAGCATTAACTATCAAGGTGGAATTTTGCATGTTCTGAGAAATGTCCACTTCTTGCCATTTTTTGTGAACTATTATTTACAAAACTGGACAATTAATTCTATTTTGTTCACGTGTGATGATGTTAGAATTCACATACCAACAGACCTCCCATAAATCATTTTGTACACTGCCTTTTCATTCCTACTGAAAAAGTCTTAACCCCATACTGGTTTGAAACACCATCTGCATTGACTTTATTGATGTAATTCTTAACTTGAGAGGAGCTTCCACTATGTCCCCTTGAAGACTCTTTAATAAAAAGCAACACAGCTCCTTCAGCTTTGCTTTATAGCCTGTTTTGCAGAGCTAGTGGAAGCTTTGTTGACCTGGCCTGTACCCACTCCAAGGTAATAATAACCTACTGATGTGTGCAGGGACGGATGTAATGCTCAGTATTTGAAAGCGTGCTTGTCAAGTGGCTCACGCACAAAAAGCATTGGGGTTTTTTGTTGCTTGCCTTTTATTGATACATTAGGTGTATTTTTCTTTCTGAGGCATTTGTTGAGATGAAAATTCCAATTATTGTTTTCATACGGACTCCTGATATTATTTGATTATTCCATTTAGCACCTATTTCTTGGGCTGTTTCCTTGATCTTGGGCTAATTATTTTACAGAATTCTACACTGAATTTCCATTACCGTCTGCTGGTGTAATCCAGCTAATGATCCATGTCCCCTGGAAGCAGATTGCATTATTCCTCATTGTTTGCTCCCGTTCTGGCTTTACCATCCCTCACTTTGCAGACTGAGGACTTGGCTCCAACACTTGGCTGCGATGAGGGCAGTGACAATGCAGGTTTAAGCAGATGTTAGATAAGGTTACCTCCAGGGGCACTGGTATCATCTCCTAGCACAACTCAGAGTAGTCTAAAAACTGCCTGAATTGAGAGCAGGCAGCATTGATCCCCCCAGCTACAAGTACTGAAATAGATTCAACAAAATTGTGGGGGGTGGTATTAAAAGTTACGCTCTAAATGGTGCCAGAGCAGGGGAATAACAGAAAAGTCCACTTTGTGCCTATATCCTACCAGTGGTTTCTCCTACCAAGACTGACTTGATGGCAATTTTATACTTTCTTCCAGGTGAAAAGCAGTTAAGTGCTGTCAAGATCAAGACCTTATTTTCACATACTTTTTGATCATTTTGATGTAAAATTGTTGAACATATCAGGGCCCTTAAAACTGACTCAGCTATTCTAGCTGTAAAACCAGTGAGGCAGTAAATAGTTGTTCAGGATCTGAATGTCACTTTTTTCTGTTTTAAAGGCATGCAGCTCTACAGTAAAAAGAAATAAGCTGGAATTTCAGCAACAACTGATGTCTAAGCTCAGGTTTTGGGTCTAATACAGCTGGTCATCCTCACAACTGCTTCTGTAGAGGCAGTTCCAGAAAACACATTGACCATCAGACTCCTGACTGAATTAGAAAAATCTATTGAATAGGAAAGATACTTTTTCTTATAAGCTGAACATTTGTGTCCTCGGGTATAGAAGTTACTGAAAGTATTCATAAGATGTCTTCAGAATACAAATCTACAGCAATAAGCTTTCTGCAGGGTTGATGTTAGTCACTGGAAGAATTTTCTGTAGAAAGGTACCATGATTTCCATGTATCTTCAGAAAAAGATAGCTACTTTGTTTTCTTCTGCAGTGGTGGACATTAAGGGGTCTATATTGGTTTCCTACAAACAGGTCGCAAAACTACCCTACGGTATCAGAAATATGAGGGCAAGCACAAATCAAAACCTTTGGGAGACCCCTCTGAGATGGCAGTGAGAGGTGCAACTGTATTCTCCAGGTGATATTAAAAACTCCACAGCAGCCAGGGTGAGCCCTAAATGGAGCTTCAGGACAGGTACCAAAGCTTTCCCTAGCATTATGTAGGGTTACTTTACAGAGACTACCTATGGTGGCAAAAAACCCTAAAAACGGTGAACCTTGGCAAAGAAGGGCACTGGGGTGGGGAGAAGGTGTTCTCAATGGCAACTTGGTTATCTCTACAATGAATATGTTGGGTGTTATTTTTGCAAAAACCCAGTGAAACATCCCATACTGTCAGCCCATCCAGGGCATTGCACAATTAATATTATTTTGGAAGCTGTGATTTATATGATCTTTTAAAAGGAAGGAAAAGATAACCATTGCACATCCATCTGCCTGAGAAGGTAAAGGAGAGATAAAAAATTGATGTTGCATAGAAGCTCTACAGAGAGAGTGCATCCTGGTCCCAGACAAGCCTGACAATATTTGCATTCTCACAGAGAAGAAGAGCTAATCAAAGCTGTGACACGGTTAAGTTCCCCTAAATTAGAAGATAAGGAGGAAGGAGAACTGAAGTCCCCAGGAAATTATTTGATACTTCATTTGCACTCAGGAGGCAACCCAACTACTGTCACTGTCAGAGGGGGGACAGAAACACAGGAGAGATGCTGATTCCTTAAGATAACACTGAAGGAGCAGAGCACTGCTGATTTGTTTCCTCAGCTTCTGTGCCCCAGAGAAATCTCACAATGACAAGTACACTGGAAGTTGCTTTTGTTGTTTATTGTTTCCCTTTCAGAACTTGATTTGTAATCAGGAACTTAACCTTTCTTTTATACATTGCTTGTTTCATAAATAAACTTTCCGAGCTTCTGAAGTTGAGGTGAATCTTGTAAAGCTGTGCATGTGTGTTGCTTTAGAGGTGATGAATTCAGGGAGTGTTTAGCTTGCAAGCATTCACTGGAGGGGATCAGGTTTGGAAATTCAGAAAACTGGATGTTTTGCACACCACCTGGAAATTTTGGGTTTGGGGTTTGCAGCAGCATGTGCCACAAGGAGAGAATTGCCACTGGCAGGGTGTTACCAGAGAGAAGTATGGGGAGGAACCACAACAACACTTTGTCCCTGAAGATTATTTAATACAAACAAATGTAACAATATTGTTTCAAATATTTAATCCCATTTTAAGTGGGCATTGAAAATGAAAATGGGTTTGAAGGAGGCTGCATTCTTTGGGCAAGAATATGTGAACCCCAATCTGCTATAAAACATGGTGAGAGTTACCTGACCTGTGTAGCTCAGGCTAAAAAAATCTCCTTAAATGAACTGCACTTGAGAAAACATTTGTCTAGAAAGACCTGTGTTCATTACCTTCAGGGTTCCTGCATGCAGGAATCACAACAGCAACTCTCAAATCCTGCCAATGCTTTTAAGAGCCTAAATGTAGCTGGAATTCATCTGAGTTCAATTTTGAGCCAGTGACTCATCATCTCCATTTGTCTAATGGTAAGATGACATCTATTCCCAAGTTTCCTTTGGAATATAGGAAAGGATTGATTGAGTCCTCTTGCAGCCTCCTGTGTGCTAATCACACAGATTTGGGGTGTGGGGTCTTCCAGGTTAAAATATGACCTCTCCTTTCATTGCTGTTCTGATCTTTATGTAAACCATTTTTAATTAATTAATATACTCCATTAACCTGCATTACACATGACAGTGTGAAATGGCTGCCAAATGCTCTCAACTTGGTTTTCCTCTGCATGTGCATCCCAAAATTCCATCTGTAGAGATGTTTCCCATCATTCATATGTGATGTTGATTATTTATAACTTCAATTTGTAAAATTAAATGTAGTACTAAATCAACGTACAGAGATTAATATGGTGTAAATCGCATTAATATTGTTTTAAAAGTAAAGTTGCAGCTACAAGTTATCTTTTTTATTTTTCAGATGTGTGTTGAAGGTTGTTCCAGCTTCCATTAGAAATGGTTATCTGGACTTAATGCTTTTCTGTCTCGAGAACAGCTAACTACTACATTATTATAGTGCATAATTCTCTGGGTGGGACCTTCAAGGACCACAGTCTCTGTAAAACTAATCTCTGAGAGTGGTCCTGGGAAAATAGCTTTATGGAGGACTCCTGTTTCTTTTGTTGGCATAGTGCAGTTAATGCTGGTAGTCCTGCAAATCAAATGTAGTGACATTACCCTTCATCTTTCATATATTAGTGCCCTCAAGGTTTTTATTCAGTTTTATCTTGGGATGATATTATTTCTTACTTGTCAAGACAGATATGAAATTTTATGGCATACATGGAAGGGAGATACCCCATATTTAATTTTTTGTCACTGGTGTCAAGGCAGATGATAATAGATAAGGAATCAAATGCTGAGATGGTTCAGAGACCTTATGGTTGAAACTACTCATAAAATTGTTCCCATTCAAAATGCAAAACTAAAATATTAATGCTTGTGTATAGACTGGTCATGCAAAAAGGTAAATTTTTTAGAGATTGATCCCACATGTAAAAAGGTGTCTGTTGGACACTTTCAGTAGCATTTAAGAGACTTTTAATTATGAGACTAAACCACTATTAGCCTTTTCAGTGATGCAGTATCATGCTGAGATTACGATAAGCAGGCAAAAAGATTGAATGTGCAAATCCTTCAGTAAGGAGAGGTCATTCTGCTTGTGGTACTGAGGGCAGCTCCTATGCCCCTGTCCTGGGGGAATAACAGCTTTTGGTGAGGTGCTAACCACCCCACAATCATCTCAATTTACTTGCAGCCTCACAGACAAATAATGTTTGCAGAAGGTGCAGGGAGGTGTCAGGACAGCCCCTCACTGAAACAAGGACACCAACTTGCCACGCAGGAGGGCTCTGGAAATGGAGGGAAATTCACTCAGGGATGCAGATCTAAGAAGGCTGCAGAGAAAGAGCTCTGTCCTGCCTGTGACCTGCTGCCTGCTGTTGTATCAAAGAGTATTTTAAAACTTCCAGCTGGGTTTCATCAAATACTTCAAAATCCAGGGCAGGCAGTTGCTGCGACCATGCTGGAATTGTACCTGAGTGGCATTAAGAACTTAGTCCAATGCCCACAGTCATTCTGGCATTATCTTCTTTCCAACCACAAAGGAGTGACTTCTTAGGTGGAAAAAAATACTTTTTCAGTCTAGACTTGTTATGCACTTAAATTTACTTCTGAGTAGCAACTATTATTATGTTTTGCTTTCATGTGATATGCAGGAACTTAAGAACAGTCTCTTTTTTTGGTGACTTGTCTGTCTGAGTAGTTGCAGCAGGGATTTTCTCTTCTCTAAAAACTCTTACAAATGAGGACTTTTTAGGGTTGTACTTTGCTTTTATGTATTAAAATAAGATAAAAAATCTGCAACAATTTTGTTTCAGGAGTCACACTGCACAAAAAAAAAGTAAGGACTAACTAGAGGAATGTTAGTAACCTTCTCATACAAGATGAAATACTCAAACATCGTGTCATTTAAGGAACAGGGCCATACTTCACACTGAGAAAAGAGGATCTATCCACTGAATTACTGTAGGAAACATTTAAATCTCTGCTTGAGGGCCAAATAATACCAAACACTGTCCATGTAAAAGAGCAAGGAAGAGGCAGCTGATAAAAAGACTTGAAGGCAATCCCCCTGCAGGCAGATTTCTACGCCATCATTCTTGGTCTACTCCTCTGGATAACAGGGAAAAAAATCCCACAGGGGCAAAAAAACAAGAGTGGGGAGAAAAGCTTTTGCTCATCTAATTTTTTCTTGAATTCATGAAAGAGCTGCCAAAAGGCAGAAAGGCAGCTCAACTTGCTCCTAAGCACAGTTTCTGTGGACTGCATTAAATCAGGTAAACAACGTCTTTTTCCAGTCCTTTTCCTGTCCTGTGTAGCTGTGTGGTGGTCCTGAAGCTGTCAGCATGTGACCTGCTCAGTCCTGCAGCCACCACAGCTCTGCAGTCATGAGCCACCCACATGCCACCTTTGGGCTTTTGGGTGAGGCAGGTGCCCACACTTGCTGTGAGCAGCTGTGCCTTAGGAGGCATGAGCAGGATGTTTGTTATGGTGAAGGCTGGGATCCACCAGTTCAGGTGGAGGTTCAGGATTTCTGCCTTCTCCTGAAGGGTAACTGCTGGATAAATCACAGCCTGATGAGGATGGGCAGGGGTCTGCTGATAACTATGGGCGTGTTTCTGAGGTGTCTGCAAAAAGTGACAACGTGAAAATTTGCTACACGAGCTCTGCGCCTTCCCTGGGAAATGTTCATGGGTCTACAAGCTGAAAAAGTCTGTGGCTCAGTGCACAGCTCTGCTGGAACCTGGTGGCTGTTCTGCTGCAGCACTACTGAGAAAATCAACTCAGGAATGTGCTTCATTCATCCTGAGCAGGAAGCAACAGGTATGGATTCCCCAGCATGCAGCAATTTGAGAGCCACAGGAGAAATATGTGGGAGTGAGGAGGGAATCAGCCTGTTCTCCAGGTGGCAAAGGAAACGTGATGTGTAATTATTGAGTGGTGGCAGGTTCTGAGGCACAGCTTACTCTTTCTCCTGCAGACCTAAGGGATAGCTCAAGTTCTGCTTATTATGAGAAGCCTGCAGCTTCCCTGTCCTCCCCCAGCTTGCCAGCTGCTCTTTCCCAGGATAATGCCACTGTCACTTACTGGCTGCCACAGAGGCAGCACAGGATGTGCCACTATGGCTCAGGGTGTAAAGTCACCCAGGTGCTTGTTTGAGAACTACTGTATCCCAAGATGAGGATATCTACTCTTCAGGAAATTACTTTCCTGAGCATCCAGGTGGCTGTAAGGAAGTTTGCTAGCAGGAAAAGGATACAGACAGTGCAGGCCTGGAAAAGAACAAAAATATCTGAGAATAAGGAAAAGCAAATGTACTGAGAAGGATAGCAGCCTAAAAAACCCAACTTACCAACCAAAAAATCTCCACAACAAAACCACGCTCCAAAACAATAGCAACAAAACCCAAAAAACTTATCACACCCCTTACCCCCCCAAAAAACCCAAATTTTTTTTTTGAAAAAAACAAAAACAAAACCAAAAACAAACAAACAAAAAAAACTTCCGAACCCATCAGACTGAAGTCTGGCTCCACTGCAGTGCACACCACTGAATGCAGAAGAGGGTCCAGAAGCTGCAGTGAAGCTGTCAGCTGGGTCAGGTTTGCCATACAGAAGGAACAAGGTGTTACCTAGGGCAACAAAACATCTGTAGCTGCTTAGGAAAGTGGCTGCATCTCTGCAGCAGGTCCAAGATTCTGCCTGCAGCAGTGGCCATCCCTGGCTGGCAAAACTGCTGCTGACAGGCAGCACATCAGTCCCCAAGGTAGGGACAGGGCTGAGAGCACAGCAGCACTCAGCACTGCCGCCCTGTGAACCAACTCAGAGGTACCAGGATGCACTGGATAAACATCTTCATCCAATTTATGGAAAATAATTTATTCATAAGTGTCTCATGAGAAAGGAAGGCACACCTTATTCAATATTTTATGCAGCTGATGTGGTTTGCAAAGGATTTGTAACTGACAGGCTAATAAACAACCCTTTTTAAACTCCTACAGGAAAAGTGGGCAAATGGTTGCATTCAAGCTCCTGCAGAAAACCCTAGGAATCCAGACACCACCATGTCTCTTCCTTTTAACAACATAGTATGTTTACAATTTTGCAGAATGCACAGGAAAAGAATAAAAAGTTAGAAGCTGTTTTCTCCAAAAAGGCAATTATGCTGAAATGTGTTGAAAGACGTCATCAATTTCAATTACATTTGAAGGGAAAAAAAATCATAAAAATTCAAGACTGAGATGGAATCTTCCTTATGTTTAATTTCTTACAATTATCTTTGTTGTTGATATACATAGATGTTTATATTACATGTTTACAATTTTTCTTACTTCATTTTGTGCAGACAAGGCTATTCGAAAAGGTCATATCAGCATTTATGAACTGAATTATTCTGTGATTTCAAATTTTTCATTTTTGTTATCCCTGGGCATAAAAATCAATCCCATCACCAATTCTGACCTTAGACGAGGTGGATTGCACTCTGCATCCAGAACTGTGCAACACAAAGCATAAACAGAATGTAGTAAGGTCAGGAGAAAATCCTACACTGGGACTTCACAGTTCCTTTTACTTTGTCATGCATCCAGCATTCCTGGGAGCAGACAGAAGGAGAAAAAAAATCTAAGCAAGTTCTGTACAAAAGAGTCTGTCTATAAATAATTGGAAGTGTTTTGTAGCGAGGACTGTAATTCCAAGTCTGTCTGTTTTATAGAGTAGTTGGGATTTAATTATACTTGTTGCAAAGCTTTCCCAAGCTTTCTCTAATTCTTGAAATTACTGAGCCCATATTTAAAGCAGTAAACTCTGCAAAGTTTATAGACCCTGGTAAAGTGGAAATTCTGTTCAAAATTGCTGTGGCATTTTTTAATCATGGTAAATGGCTAGCCAGCAAATCATGGGTCAGTCAATGGTACAGTCATTCCTAGCAAGAGAATGGGAAATGGGACTTTTTCAAATTAGAGTGTCAGAGTGAGAGTTCCATATAGCATTTAACCTCCAATTGTCTGACATTTTGATTCAAAAATTAACACTGTCCAATACCAATACCACAAGCACTAAGTCATGATATGCTTTATTTCTTAGGAAGAATGCTGAAGGAAAGGAAGTGTCTCTAAAAAGTTCTGTAGTGATGAGTGCCTGGCCCAGTACTGGTATTTTTTTGTTGCTGTTGTGTTTTAATAAAGTTGGGGAAAATTCACACAGTATCAGAATAGCAAATTATAGTTAGAACTTCTGGAGTACTGTATAAACTGAACACATATCACAAGGGAGAAAAACAACAAAACAAACCAACAACAAACCCTATCACACCCAAGATTCTTGCTGCCTTGCATTGAGTTTTACACGAGTTGTTACAGCAGAGCCAATGGTTGTCATATTTACAAACAGAGATTGCAGTTCTGCCTCAGAACACTGGGGCACTGCATCAGCATAAACGGGGTTGAAAATACTCGTAGGTCATGACAGGTCAATCAGCTGAACAACAGCACTGATGATCAGATGCTGCTGCAGGGCTGCACTGCAAAGCAAGGACATTTTAGCTTCATTGGAATGGAGTCCCAGGCCTGAGCAGGTCTTGGAGCACCCACCATGGTACCAAACAGCTGAGTGGTCCTGGGCCAGATGCTCCATGTTGTCTGTCATTTCTTCCTGGCTGATGATGCTGTGAGCCTGCCTAGATGTTTCTTCCACCTCAAAAGTCAAAATATTATTTACAAATTGGCAGAGGTTCAGAAGTGAGACAGGCAATTAATCCAACATCTGGGAAGTGCATATTACAGTGATCTTTATCTTTGGCATCTCTGGCAGCTTGGCTTTTTCAAGGAGTAAAAAGCTTGATCAAGGTCTTTATGTGGGAAGAAGACACCATCAGTTACATTTCAGTTCTCACATCTATCAGAGAAAGGTACAACGAAATCTAATACCTAGAAGCTGAATCTAGACAGATAATTACCTTTCTATTATATCCCAAATTTTCCATGGGGTCTTGTCACAGACTGTCACTAGGCACTTCTCTGTAAAAATCTGTAAAACAGACCTAATATTTCAGTGTAGCATCCTGATTTCAAGACACACATTTAGCTTCTGGCAAGTTACTGTCCTTAGTTCTTCCCCTCCTCCAGGACAGACAGAGAAAGAAGCACCACAAAGGAAACGACCACATTATTTTTCAGTCAGATTTGTTTTCATTTATGACATTTGACAGAGCCAAAGCCTGAAGCAGCTTCCCTCTGCCAGGTCTCCCCAGTCACACCAGCCCTTTCCATCTCCCCGGCTGCAGCATTCCCATGGTGAGGGAGGCACAGAGGTGCTGCAGGCTGAAAGCAAGCACCTCTTCTGTCCTCTGCCCACTGTGGGCTTCTGCAGAGAGACATCCTGCATGGCCCTGGGCTAAAAATCCCCATGGCACAGCAGGGAAGAGCTGCATGATGCTGATGGCCCTTTGTCCCATCTTCTCCATCCCTGGTGGCTGGAAAGGACCAAGGCAGTGCTGTCACACGAAGGGTCCAGCCCACAGTGACTTCTACAGGATTTTGACAAGACCAAATGGGATCTGTAGTTTGACAAGGAAAGCTCCTACACTGAGTTTTTTTTCCTAAACACATATCCTAAAGACCAAGCACAAGTTTTTGGTGTGGACACAGCATTCTGGGTGAATTGTTACAACCTGTGTTCTGCAAATAGGTATATTATAGTCATTTCTCAAAAAGACACACTATGAATCAAAAATCAATTCACATGTTGAGATATTCATTTTGAGTGATAGTACCAGGGGAACAAAAACAAGCCAGAAATGCTCTGTTGCAATATTTTCTAAATGAAATGGTCTTGGCTTTGTTATCTAATACTGTTTCATTTTAAAATTGATCTATGTTTAGTGTTAATAAATAGTAAAAAATATGTGAAAAGTGAGTAATGTATCTGACTGGATATTAACTTTCCCTAATTTATTTTCAGTTTGGCCACCAAACAGAAAAATCAATTATTCTCACAACTCTATTCAGTATAAGTAAGTCTCTCTTCCAACATACTGCTCTCCACAGTTTTCTCCTCTATTATGGAGACTCTTACTTCTACCAGTTGTATTAACTTGTGGTTTTCCCCAGATGACGACTTCTGACATTTTCATTTACATGAGTTCTCTTTAATTTTTTCTGCTGTTAGTTGTGATTATAATGAGTTAGCTTCTACTGTAAGTTTCATTAACAAAATGTTTATTGCCTCCTTTGGATAAAGAAGCTATTAATTAAAATTGTATCTGACAAGGATCCACTGGGTATATGACTAAATATTTCTCCAACATTGGTTTTGATTATTTTCATTGTCTTTCAGAACACACATTTTCATTGGCTTTCAGTACACATTGTAAAGAACTTATCCAAGTCACTTCAAAAAGTTTGGACAAGATACTATAAAATGCAGTATCACGTTTTCCAATAAAATCATAATGCTATCCCACTTCCCTCCTATTACCACTTAACTGGCAAGAACTATGTTGGATAAAACATATGCTGTGTAAACTCCCACTGTTCACTGCTATTTTGTTTCATTAGCCTCTTCATGGCTGATGAAGCCATCTAAAATAGCCATCTATTTTTCCCATCATTGTACACATTGTACACTTTTTTAATGCAGAGTGTAACAATATTGTCTTTTTCCCATTGTAAAAGTCTTGATCCTTTTTTCAGAGCTATTAAAGTGTTGGCTTTACTTAACATATCTTTACCTTGCTACCACCATTAAGATGAAAAACTAGTTCAGAGACATTTTTGGGCCAACTATAATTTCAGCAGTACATGTGAAGTAAATATTTATTCAAATAACTGCTTGAGGCTAAAAACAAGGGAGGCATTCTAGAAGTCCATTTGCATCAGGAGAAGGACCAAAAGTCTATATAGAGGGTTGTTTTATTTCTCAGTGGAAAGGGAAATTTTATAACAGGTGACTCAAGGACTTAAATTTTGTGGAATTTTTTTTCCTGTCCTCCTGGGTGTTACATTTGAACATATGATTAGTGCCATTATCTTTACTACAATGAGGTGAAATTCCAGGTGTGGAATAAAAATAGGTTGAAGACCATGTAGATGAGATTGCTTATTTGGGGAGCCTGCAGAAATTACTGAGGGAATTGTAAATCTTTTAAGAGGCTGAGACAATATTACACTACACAAGAGGGACAACAGATTTTAGAATATTAGGAAGATTATCAAAAACAAATATGGTGTCTGCATTCAGAAAGGGATGATGGAGGAGTATGAACATGGAGCATACAACTGAAGAAATCACAGATAGGGAAGTTTCAATTCCTAGAGTAATGTGGAAACAAAATATGTTTTTTATGGATACATGGAAGACAAAACAAGGCTGAGGAACACCTAATACAGATTTATCAAGGAATGATCTTGTAATATTTAATTTTTTCTGTCCTACTGCATGATAACATGTAGATAACGGTAAACATGAAGGTATCCTTTGTCTTGCCTCTTAAAAGAGGCTCTTGATGCCCTCTTAAGTGATATTTTCATAGACAGATGAGAAAAGTTTTTAGGTGAAGCTCCTGGAAGGTGAATGCATAGGTAGGTGGCAAGGAACACTTTAAAAGAGCAGCTGCTTGCAGCTCACTGATATATTGAATTTGTGTATCTTTAGCAGTTCCACACGAGTCTGCCTTAGGTTTGGTGTTACTCAATACTGTTATTAATAGCTTGAACAGTGAAATAGGTTATATGCTTATTAAGTCACTAGATTATATTAACCTAAGTGAGCTGCAAGCACTCTGGAGACTTAGGCAGTTAAGTACTTAAGCTGTGCCCAGGTTAGTATAACCTGCTTGTCATCAGGGCTAATTAATCACATTAACATCTTGCTAATGTGACCATACTGCTTGGGGTTGCTGTGATGTCCCGGAATGGCACTGCATTATGCCGCAGAGATTCTCTCAGAGAGAGGAATTCCACACTTTCTCTATTTAATCACATTCCCCAATCTGCTCCAGGTCAAGATGGTGATTTACTGGCAGGTCACTTAGGTACATTTAAACATTTAACCATAAATCCTCCTGGAAACAGCAGACTCAGTTGTGCTGTGCTGTGTAATGCCCGAGTGAATGCTCACTTTATGCTAGGATATCATCTTGCGCAGCATCAAAATCACACACTGCAGCTCCCAAGCCTCCCCTGCAGATTCCTCCATCCAAGTATTGATCAGGCCCTGTGTGTTACAAAGGTCTGCAGAGTTCCTAGTACCTATACTAGAAGAGTGGTAATTTTCCTGTTTTACATGAAAATATATTAGATTGCAGGAGGACTATGGTTCTAGCAGATCAATGCCAGAGGAGTTAATATCACCTACTTTTGCCTCCCCGTTGTATCGTTCTAAAATTAGAAGCAAGCAGAAACACTGTGCAGCATCCTAATTGGCTTGTCACTAGGGTGAAGTAACTGGCCAGCTTCTGACTTACCAGAGATCAGAAGTTCCTCTTGATACATCCTCACTGGTCTGTTGCTCTTGGGAAGAAGTATTTGGAAATAAATGTAACATGAATTTAATTAATTAGATTTTTAATCTATTGAAAGCATAATTTTTTTATCTGGTGTGAGGTAAAATATTTTAGTAATTCTCCACTGTGGAAAAAATTAACCTGCAAACATTGCAAGTCACATCCTGACTGCAGTAATTTTACCTTGTTAAAGGCAAAGAACTTCACCACTGCCAGGTACAATTTTTGAGAGCAACATCAAAGTTATATTTAGCATCATATAATCCTTATACAGACGACTGGATGTTTATGGTAGTGAAGTTTCAGCTACCTACATGATGCTTGGGGCTCTGGAAAGAAAACCTAAAATGTATCTTGTTGGCAGAAGAGTTTATGTACTTACCTTAGACTAGGCTGGTCCAGAGAAATATAAGTCCTTCTCCACGTGAATTTCAGTCTAGGAGACCTACATTAACTAAACTTTTATTACATGAAAAACATGTCTAGACAGCAGCCTTAGCTGCACAGCTGTCTTTGAAGATGTACAGCATATAGCCTGCAGCACAGTATTTCATAGCACCTTTTGTGTGGAATCTCCTGACCCTCTGGCAAACAGCAAGAGCAGCAAGATTCCGTCACTTCAGGAGGAGTCTCTGGTGGTGTCTCTGAACGGCACAACACAGCAAGGCACCTGAAAGCTCTGCCTGGGTTAATTAGCAGCACTGACAAGCAGGCTATGCTAGTGAGGCAGAGCACTGCACGGGGTGGCTGCTGCTGGCAGTGGGATGGCTTGGTCAGAGAAGCCCCGGGTGCAGCACTGGGCTCCGCAGAATGCCCCTGGCATTGTAACAGAGCTTACTGGGCCTCAAGAGGAAGCACTCCTTGGAGAGTGGGGACTGGAAAAATTAGCTTCCAACTGGTCCATAAAGTTTTCTATTTTAGACAGAGTGTTTCAGAGTCGTTCTGCAACTCCCCCAAGTTGGAGAGGCTGAGGAAGGAAGCTGAAGCAGGTCTTAGCTGAGTCATGTCATGGTACCTTAAGATCTCTCCTTCCTCACTATGGATCTTAATAACCATGTTCCCACTTTCCCTGTACTTTTACATCATCAGCTTTATCTGTACTCCCACCTGCTCTCCCCTTCAACAGCCACTGTTCATCCTGCTTTTATGCATGTGAACCTACCCTGAGTTATGAAGTCCAATCTTCTGCCATCACTGGGAACCCTACTACTTAATCCCTTTACAGAGCTTTTCTTTCTTTTCAAGGCTGGTGGGATCTTTCCTTCCTTTCAATCTTTGCTTCCACATATAGCCCAGGTACTCACCTTCCTCACGTTGTTTCCCTCAAGAAAGCCACTGCTCCTTGCCTGACCACTGTTCTCCCCCTCTCTGCCTACTGAGGTGGACTTCTGTCATTTGCAGCCCAGCACCTTGATTCAGGGTAGACTTTGCAATATGTGGCTTTTTTCTGATGATTGCACACCATTCCTCAGTGCTTTGGGATATCAAGTCCTGCAGCCTTGTGGGAATGTGGCTTCAGAATGGCCACACTGTACTTCCCATCCCTGCCCTTACAGGTGTCCTACATGACTCCTCCACTATCACCACCACCAGTAGGACTAAATTCAAGGGAAATTATGTAAATCTAAGCTACTCTCTAATTTTTACAGTAGGCCTAAACTGCACCATTTCTGACTGACACTGATGGCAAGAACAGTTTCAGCAACATCAATAACAGTAATTCTAGCCAGCCCTTTGCTGTGCCTCTCCCACAGTTGTTAACACTACAGAAATAGAAAGAAATGCCATTTACTACTCCCCAAGAAGGAACATTTCACCAGTGCAGCTGGGTCCCAGGGGAAAGAAAGCCAAAATGTGCAGAAACTATAATAAAATAAGACATAATGTAAAAGTTAATGCTTTGTGATAGACCACTGGCGAGGCTGTGGGTTGCCACAGCAACAGGACTACATACACCAGGCTGCACATTGGGGCTGCTTAAAGGCCATCATCCTGCTGCCCTGAGCAAACACACCAGCAACTGTTTGTAGCCAGCTCCAGACAACATGGGACAAGGAAAAATCAATCCATACTGAGGTGTGCCTTAAGATGCTGTCTACCAGCAGTTAAGCTGTAATCAAGCCCAAAACCTGCATAGGTTATCTCAATCATCAGTGAAATGGCACAAAAAGTCCTGCTTGACCTTTAACATTGCCCCAGCTTCGGCTCACACTGGATGCTGGAGAGCAGGGAGCAGAGAGGAGACCTTCTGATTTTTCGGCTTCTGCTCTGGATATCCACATATCCTTGGACACAAGCCGGAGAAGCCTCAGGTCTACCATGATTTACCTTCCTTTTTTCCAAGACCCAGGACCCAGGCCGGCCCAGATTAAATGAATTATTTGTGCTTACCTGTATCTACTTTGTTAAAAGGTTGTAACAGTTATATATAACTATTTAAGTGAGGTGTGAATGAAATTCTAAGTTTTTGATAGGCACTGGGTGAACATGGTAGCCAGTGAGTGATACCACAGAAAAATGTGAGGAAAGCCCCTGAAGGGTAGAGCAGTTCATGAACCCTTGCATGCAGCTACAGAGATGAAAAAATTCCTAGCAGCCTAGACCTCTCTGTGAACCAGGGGAAAAAACTTCTGAGGCAGAGCTACATTTTAAGAGGATTGGATGGGAGACACTACTCAGAGGGGTTGGCAGGAGTCAATCATGTGTCTGAGCAGGGACATCCCTGTCATGGAAGTTTTCCTATGTCCATGTGAGCCTGTCCTCATGTGCTCAACAGTCTTTCCCAGTTACCTCAACTGTCATCAAAACTTATCATTCATTGATGACACTTTATTGCTATTGATTCACTGACATGTAACTTCCTACTACCCCGTTCCCTCCTTACAGATTTTTTTTGTGTAATTCCTCTCTCTTGACAACTCTTCTCCAATCATACATTCACCTCTTCCCCCTTCTGCTTTTTTCTTCATTTCCCAGCATGTGAATATCAATGAATTCCTAGATGTGCATTTCTTGCCAGACCTTACCCATGGCCCAGCAACAGAATGCATCTGTTCTTCTTACCCACCGTGCACAAGGGTTTCCTGGCACAACATACAGCCTCTCTCCATAGTGCTCCTAACAAAATATTTAAGTAGTTCTCCACCACAGCTCCACCACTGTAAGTAACTGACATGTTCCAAAGAGAAATGTTGTGATTAGAAACATTAACTAAATAACTTTTATTATAAGCTTTTATTGTGTCTTTTGTGTAATGATCTATATAAACAAAAAATGAGCACATGCATGGTCAGATAAAATAATCATTAGTGTGATCCAGGTAAATTTGGAGCACTTATACTGTAAAAGATTGTATAAATTCTCTTTAAACTTTCCTATTTTTAACCACACATACATGTGAAAATATTTTAAGAGCAATATTATGGTTGGAAAATCCAGTACTGAAGAGGATGTGCCAAAAAAAGAGCTGTCTGTGCCACTTGATTTACATCCCTTTGTTCTGCATTGCACGCTCACATGCTAATTGGTAAACAGGATCCTGCCTTATCAAGTCTGGGAGACAGCAGCTGCTGTCCAGAAAGATCAGGATGACGAGAATCCTGTTTCACCTGTTGAAGAACAATTTGGTGAAAATCCTGGCTCAAAAGTCAGACTTTTTTAGATGAGACTAGATTGCAGGCACAGGGCTGGGACCCAGTTAATTTTCAGGGAGAAAAATCGTGGAGGTACAATATTGTTGAGAAAAATATATTGAGAAAAAGGATAATCTTCTGAGGATTAAGATGACAAAAGCTGTCTGGAAGAGCTGGGGACTATCCCTGCTTCTGCCACAGAATTCTTCTGTGATGCCAGGCACAATACTTAAAACCTTCCATAGATAAGCAGCATCTCAGTGTGGCTCCTTCTGAGGCCTCATTTTCAGAACTGCTGCAACCAAAATCCACACAAGGTCTGCTCTGAGAAATAAGGTACCAGCTGCTTTTTAACTATTCTGTCCAGAATATGCCAATCTTCTATCTCATAGAGACATTATATTTTCTAATGCTATGAAGCACACATATAACTGTGGTAAGAACCATAAAAGTACCTCCTAAGCCTGTCTTCAGGTATTCTTCCGACATCAAAAAGTGAGACTAGAGGATCCAAAGCTCTAGAGAGGGACACAGCCAGAGAGATTCAGGTGCCCCCAAAACCAGACATCTAGCACCACTTTACCATTTCCAATGCATTAAACTGAAGGACTCATGGGTACCACCTAAAGTCCATGTGAAATATGTGCCTTTTTGGTGCTGGAGACAAGAGAGGATATCCTAGGACAAGCAAACCAATCACTGCCAGCCAAAGGTCTTTTTTCCACAGTCTTTTACTCAGCTTTTCAGCAGAATCCTAGTTTCTTCCACTGCTTTTTGCCCTTCCTTTTCTTGTCAGGACTGGTTGCCACATTTACCTACCCTAGTCTGACTCCTGTTCCCCAGCTTCTTCTCCAAACTCAGTATTTTGTCTTCATCAGCTCTGTTGGCCCATTTTTTCTACAAGCAACTCATTTCTCCTCTCCCAACTCCTTCCCAGATCCATCTCTCTTCCTCCTGCCATACCAGTTCTTAGGTTCATCTTTACCCTCTATGTGTGCACATTTACAGGCCCCCTACCACTAAACCTCCCATTTGGCACAGATCCCTTCCCCATCACCTCCCTTTTTTTCAAACATCCTTCCCAACCCTCCCTCCGACCTCCATTCCTAAATTTTCTTATGTCACTTCGGGCTTCTTCCACCCTTCTATATCTGGCTGGTATTGTCTACACCTCCGTGCTCCACGGCCGCTTAGAGGACAGTGAAGAGAGGCATCCCGCGCCGAACCCCGGGGCATGGCAAGCCTCAGCCTGACGAAAACAGGAGCGAGCACCGAAGAACCATCACTCCTCCTGGTGCTCGAGGCTGGAACAAGTTCAGCTCTTCTCTGAAGGCAGCGTATGAGCAGTCCGGTCACGCACGGCAGCTGCAGCAGGAGCGCGCCGAGGCAGCGGAGCACGCCCGGGCACCTCCAGCAGCACTGGACAAAGAGCACTCGGTGTGAACCAAATCTCCAGGAATTTTAGCAGTGCTTTTCACATAAGGACCCGCCTACCTAAGAAAAGGAAGCGAGTATTTGGGGTCCACACTGCCTATGCTGCCTGCGTCTAAGCATAGCCATGCCATGTGTGCCAAGGGCAGTGCTCCCACTGCCTGACTGGCGGACACGGCTCCCTTTGTGCTCCCACCCCTCGGCCTTCAAGCTTCTCAAGCTCTGTCCCCGACACGAGCGCGTCAGCCTGAAACTGGCTGCAGGTGCTGCCCCTTCCTAAACTCCTCTGCGGGAAACTTGGGAAGGGCTGACGTTGCCGCTCCATTGTGCTGCGCCTGGTTAGTGGCAGTCGTGGGGCAGAAATCAAACTTTGCCTGAAGCAGTTGAAAATGTAAGGAATGCCAGGAATCATTTCCACGGGAGTCTCTCTCCCTCCTGCCGGTATTTAACTGTGCGCGGCCCCTGCCGGCGCCGCGCGGCAGCCGGACCGCTCGCTCTGCCGAGCCTCCTGCCGCCGGCTGCTGCGAGCTCGGCTCCGCGCACAGGTCGGGGACTGCGAATCCAAGTGTCACTGGCGCAGGAATGGTTATTACCAGATGCTAATTGCTCGTTAATGTATGCTAATCGCTGCTGCATGCCAGCGCGCTCAGAGCACCGAGTGTCAGGCAGAAGGCACTCGGCTGGAGCGGAGCGGCTCCTCTCAGCCTCAGCCCCGCGCCGAGAGCCGATGCCGCGGCTACGCTGTGCTCACACAGCGCTCTGCTCCGCGGCCGCCATCCCGCTCCCGAGGCGAGGAGCGGCCGCTGGTGATTCCTGGACGCCCCCGCGCTCCAGGCTTTGCCCCGCGGAGGTTTCCTTCAGCCGGGGGACGAGCGCCTTCGGCTCCCCCCGCGCCACGGCGGGCACCGGGGCTCACCCGCTGCAGGGGACCCAGCAGGTGCCGCCCCCGGCTGGAGAGGCGATGATGATGTTTTGTGCGGGGACAGGAACACCGCACACGCGCTCGAAACTTTAAAACCGTCTGCCTGAACGTGTCTCCCAGAACGCGCTGCATGAGCAGCGTCGGGAGCGGGTCCGCCCGGCAGCCGCTGCCCCGGCCGGGAGAGGCGGCCGCGGGCTGA